>JASJET010000131.1:6225000-6816855 GCA_034092305.1 Diaprepes abbreviatus
CCATAGGGTGTATAGATCGTGTCACACAAAAAAAAAATACTAATGCTCATTCTGCAAGCACATTAAACAAGTCCAGAAATATCCTTATCTTCTAGGTATTCCTTTAAGCTAGAGTAACCCTTTCCTATAAGGAAACAGTTTATTTTATTTTTATGTTTGTTGGTCATAGAACCCCTATAATTTTTGAAAGTTTGAGGTAGTTTGTTCCAAATTGATTCTATGCTATGTGTTACGTTACGTTAAACATAACTGAAATTAGCTCTATCTGGCAAAAATACATTCCTGTTTCTTGTATTATAACTATGATTACATCCTACACTTCCAAAGAAAGAAGAATAATTCTTAACCACGAACATTTTACACTCATTTTATAAATTGTTCTGACACATCTTTTTTGTAGTATAAATATTCTGTCAGTATCCACTGAGTTTCCCCAGAATATAATACCATATCTTACTCTAGATTATATATAGGCATGATACGCTGTCAGAGCGACATCAACATTTACCAAATTTGCAATAATTTTAAGGGCATAGCAATTTCGTGCAATGCTACCTGCAAGCTGATCCACATGAAATTTCCAGTCCAATCTACGGTCAATTTGAATGCCCAAAAACGAAGGGCTCTCCACCGAATAAACTACCGTATTCTTATACTGAACCGATATTATATGTTCATTACGTACACCAAAGATGAGACGCTTAATCTTCGAGACATTCAGCAGCAGGTTATTCGCAGCAAACCACTCGTTCAAGCCCACAAGAGAACCCAGGATACAATCACCACACTCCTTTACATTCTGCATATTACTGAGGTGCCATCAGCAAACAACACAACATCTAATATATAGAGAAGCGGACCCAAAACCGAGCCTTGGGGTACTCCTCTCCGTATGTAAAAAGGGTCAGACATCAACTGTTGTTTTCTTAGAGCCAGATACGACCCTATGAGCTCCAGAGCAACACCCCTAATACCACACCGCTCTATTTTTTCCAAAAGCACCCTATGATCCACTCTGTCAAATGCCTTGGACAGATCCAAACACAAAGTTACTGTTCTCATTTAAAGAAGCAATGATATTCTGTATGTCCAGGTAGATTGTAGTCATGATAGACTTACCCTTATAGAAACCATTTTGTTGCTCTGTAAGAACATCATTTCTCTCAAGAAATATCACTAGTCGATCAAAGATTGCTCTCTCAAATATTTTGTTTACATTCGAGAGAAGCGAGATCGGTTTGTAGTTATCAAAATAGTCCCTAGCATTTTTTTGTGTATGGGTCTAATCCAGGCCCCAGAGTATACTCCATTTTGAAAGGATAAGTTTATTATACGTGTTAATGGAATTGCTATGATCTTCACTGCACTCTTAAGGGCAGACATCGGAAGCTCATCACAGCCCACTGATTTTTTATTTTTTAACAACATTATATACTTATGGGCATTCCTGGGCTTCTCTTTTCACTCCATAGCCGGCATAGTCTCATTTTAACTGTGTTATTTTTTGTCGCACATCAGTCACTTTTGTTCTCTACCTGATCCACTCGTTTTTCTTTTTATCTCTGACTGTTATGTCTATCATCAGTCTTCCCATGGCTCTTTCAGTTTTGTCAATATTTGTTTTATGAAGGTTCTAGTTTGAGCTCCGGATATCAAAACAGGGAAAACACACTGGTACAAAACCCTGGATCTTAAATGCTAAGCGTCTTCGTCGTTCTATTTCTCTTCGTTGTCCTTTCCTAGCGTAACTGTTTGACTTAACTAAACGTACTCTAACACTGTCTATTGTGATACTATTTATCTCTATGTGTGGGTCTTCCAAGCTCATTGTTTTAGTCTTTTTTATATTCATTTTTAGACCTATCTTTTTGGATTTTTGAAAGTGACAAAAATATTAACAAAAATCTAGGAAAAATCATAATAATATTAATTCCGTAGATCAAAAATACTTGATTAAAATTATACAGTTTTAATAAAGCATATTTTTGGCCAATTTTTTATTATATTATTTTATAATTTCCTTTTAACCTATTACAGTTATCTTATCTTATCTCTTGGGAAATCACTGTTTCCAGTAATATTTCATATACTTTTTATTTTTTAGCTAATTACTAATTACTTTTAAGTCTAAAAGGGATGATTAATTTTTTTTTCTATCAATATATTTTCTGTGATGCACACCATGTACAGACGTTTTAAAATAAACCATTATTAAACTAAGATCCATTTAGTATAGACAAAGTGTACACATCCTCGGGCATCCAACAGACGTTCTAACGATAAATTTAATTTTACTTCTTTTATATTAAGAAATCCATTAAAAATTTAAATGTTGTGGTTACCAATTTTATGTATAAACTTTGTCGTCTCGGCCGTATGTTTTAACCTAGATGTTGATCATCCTATTATAATTAAAAATCCAGATGATTCTCAAAACAAATCGTATTTTGGATACTCCGTTTTGCTATACTCGGATGGAGAACATGGAAAAAAATGGTAAGTGTTTATTCAATTAGTTTCTTTAAAATTCCATCGGGTTGAGCAAGAATATGCAGTCTACGATAGGCGTGATTATATCAGATTTCGTTTGAGGGTAAACTGATTTTTCACAAACGGCAAATTTTATGTAATATAATACTTTTCACTCTATCTCTGCACTTTAAAGGTAATTAGATATGATGGTTTGACTTGCTCAGCTAGAAATATGAATTTTTAAGTGGAGATAAAAATGCAACTAACTCATTTTTATTTAATGCAGCCAAATAACAGAATTGACTTGTTTTAACAATTTATGTAAAAGTTAATCATATGCAATATTAATATGAAATATATTTCTTGTTCAAAAACAAGTTGTCCAAAAACAAACAATAACTGAATCAAAGGAGATTTTTTTTGGTAATGGGTTTTTTAATTTTTTGCTTAATACAGAATTGGTAGTGAACAAATATCAACTACGCAGTAATTATGAAAAATAGATAAGTCTCTTAAACTTCGGGCTACACACATTATATGAAACAAAAAAATGCATGTCAGGTTTTTTATGTCTACTTTTACAGGCAGATTAGCACTTGATCTATAAGATTTTTGTACTTTACCTTAGTCTAATAAAGGCCAGGGATAATAAGACTTCGCGAGATCTATATATGTGCGTGCATACATGGACAGAGAGAGCACCGTAATGCAACTCCGTTGTATATCAAGTCTGGAGGCCATTCCGCATTAGAACATGGTATATTACAAAATGGCATTCATTGTGTCTTTGGGCGTAGCATTAAAGAAATATTATGCGCCCATGACACATTCATAATTCATGGATCGGCGGTCGCCACACCCATATAACTATTTATAACCACTCGTTTTATAATCGGGTGAAAGACTCGAAACTATATTTTGAAATACCCCTGCATATCCTCCGATATACAAACTAATTCTCACTGATCACTCCAAAAATTTACGGGTGTGTTTCGTCCATGGTGCCGACGTTAGGGCTCATCCATGAGTCCATCAGCATTTTTCCCAGACGCCCTATGTTGACGTCAGGGGCGGATCCAGCCTCTCTCTCTGGGGGCGGTGATATCTCAAAAGTACAGTATAGCAAGCGAAAGCAAATTGTCGACGGAGGGGACACTAGCAACATTCCCATTTCTAGTGTAAAAGGCAGGGTCGGATCTATTTTTCTAAACTTGGAGCTCTTAGAGAGGGGGGGGGGGGCGATCACAAGAAAAAACAAGTTGTCGACGGGTGCGAGCAGCGTACACAATATTAGTATAAGAGGCAGAATCGGGTCTATTTTCCTGAATTCAAAGCTTTTGGGAGGTGGCTATCGCAAGATAAACAAGTTGACAACTGGCGATGGGGGGTTGTGCCAGCAGCATACATATTCCTAATATAAAAGGCAGAATCGGTTCTATTTTCCTGAATTCAAAACTCTTGGGAAGGGGGGGGGGGGGAGGGACGATCGCAAGCATACACATTCCTATACTCTATTCAAGAACTAGAGAGAGTAATAAAACTATTATCGAAACCTCCAACGTACCTGCTTCGGTGCCGCAGGTAACTGAGGACTGCCGTAAATCTAATTATATTTAATTTTATTTAAATATTATAAGCTTTTATAAATTTATTGCAACAATAAAATTTCTGATAGTTCAATTTAATTTCTGTCAGTGAGGAAAGTACACCTTACAGTGTGTCCTTAGTGATTTATCTTGTTTGTGCTTGTTTTTATATATTATTTGAGATTAGTGAGAGACCCAAAAGATATAGATTCCATATCTATATTTATTCCAAAATCGTTAAACCAGGCCGTTTTTCCTCAACGAAAAACTTATTACGATGAATGTTTATGATGCCTTAAGATATCAATATCTAGATAGTAATGTTAAAAGCTCTGTTGAGATGTGTTCCAACATGACAGGAGTTGGAAAATCTACCGAATAATGAAAGAGAAGAAAACAACTAGAATTGTTAGTACTCCCAAGCTACATTCGATCACAGGCAGACGAAAAAGAAGAGATGTAAACTGCAATAAAAGGAGTTGTACATACATTTTATTATGAGAAGCAGATCCCAATCGTCGACAAAATTCTAATTAAAATCAATGAAAATCGGGATTTACCTGAAATTAAAAGAACTGAGCTCTGGAAATTGCTCAGAGAACTTAATTTTTGCTGGGAAAAACCAGATAGGAAATCTGTTCTTATAGATCGTCCCGAAAATGTCCGTTGGAGAAGGAAATATCTCTCTCAAGTAAAAGGTAGAGTTGCTAGAAATAACACAACTTACAAAATTAGTAATTTAACTAAGTTTTGAAAGATTTTTTTGAATAAAGTTACTGCAGAAAATTGGGAAAAATCCATATGATAAAAGAATAAAAGAAAATGTGGAAACTCGATCTCATGATCGGTGAGATAGAGGAACCAATTATAATTAATTTGAGCGAAGATAGTTTCACCGACTTTAATTACAAATTAGATCCGTAATGTTTACCAGCGTAAACACAATTTATTATTTAAATTTTCTGTAACATATAAAAATTAATTATATTTGAATAACTTTTTAGTATTTAATTGTAATTTTGCAGATGGTTTAAGAAATAAATAAACTGAAACATCAAATATCCTAAAAATGTTTTTAATTAATAATAAAATGACCGATAGCCCCAAAAAATTTTAATAATATATGAACGAATTTATTTTTTTTATATATGTGTAACTTCTTGTATTTTTGACATTGGGTATTTTGTAAGTATTTAAATTATAACTATAATATAAATTTTTTGAGAGAAAAAGGCTACGTTTTAGTTTGAATGTGCCTAAAACGGTTTCTATGCCAAAATAAAAAATAATAAAAATACAGTTGTGATTTGTGTTAAATATGTCAAAATTATCTATATTTTCTAATGTATGTGAATTATTAAGAAATCAGAAAAAATAAAATAATATTACAATAACTTTTTATTTTAAGTTTATTACCGAAATAATATTCTGTCATAAATACTTAGTGATAAAATAAGCCTCCTTCCGACGCCTATGATAAGGATTAAAATCCTTTTTAACACTTCACACATCTAAATATATATTGTTATCCAATCCAAATAGTTCATTGTTATAGACCGGTATTTCTGATTATAAAATTTCTAACCTATTCCTATGAAAAATATATGTGTCTAGCAGATTTTGTCAAAGACACCGGACTAAAGAACACAGGTAATTTGCGAAGAAAAAAAGGGTAAAATATGATTTATTACTCTCTCTAGTTCTTGAATAGACTATACACCAATCGGATGTGGTGATTAAAAATCAAAATAACAAAAATTATACTTTATACACATGTGTAGTAAGCAGTATAGGCGTCATATGCTCTCGGAATTTATTAAAAATTTAATTATTTATAACGCCGTAACATTGCTAATAAATGAGGTATCGATTTCGAATCTATGCCATTTTATTTCAAATTTAATGACGACAGTATTTTCATAATTGAAATGATTTATTACTTTCTCTAGTCTTGAATAAACTATAGTATAAGAGGCTAAATCGGGTCTATTTTTCTGAACTCAAAGCTCTTGGGGGGGATAGCCCCCCCCCCCCTTGGATCCGTGCCTGGTTGACGTACTATATTTTTGTTGGAACTGATATTTGTAGTTATTTCGCAGCGGAACGTATCGGTAACATGTTAATCTTGGAACGCCCAATTGCCTTTCTGTAAGCCTCCGTGACTATTTGTTTAGTCCGTCGTGATATTACGACACTCGACTGACTCGACGATGTTCTGTAAAATCTCGAACTTAATCACGCAGTATTTTCATCGCATAACACCAAATGATCACAGCGGAGTTACAATAAAGTGTTTTATTACATGACTGTATTATTCGTTTTCTAGGAGGTAGACAATAAATTTCCCCGTAGAATTAGCATTTCTTCAGAACTAGAGCCCGTTGTATGGATTAACGTGACAACATTCAAATTCGGGAATATTTTCTCTCCACTGTCACGTTCGGGATTTGTCAAGATAGGTATTCATAACTTTATAGCCAACATGAAGTTGACTATTAGTCGCAATGTCAATATGTTTTCTCCACTTTGTCACGTTCTGGTAATAATGTTTAAAGTCAGGACGCGTTTTTTCGGGATTACTAAACCCTTCAGGACTGGTAAGAAATCTTTTGCTGTTTAGCTCTGCGACCATTACACTCGACTCGTAGCTCTTCCTAAACCAAACGTACGATCGCTTTGATTTATTGGCAAGACCCTTACTAAACAAGATTTAGTCTCCGAATCCCGAATTATTTACCTCTCCCGCGAATGTAAGAATTTGTACACACCACTGATCTCGCCTTTTTATCGACGGTCATTATAATTTCAACTTTAGTAATGTAAGACACGTGCACGTTCTTTATTGTCAGAAGAATTTATATTGCCCAAGACAACCTACTTTAAGAACCACGATTTGTCCTAATAAAGGAACAATCTCGTGACCCCGGTGAGCTAAATTCAATGAGAAAAAGGACAAGTTGACTCGAAAAGAGCAACCCGTAAAGTCCTTAATTACGCCGCTGCCTTTTCGCTTTTATAGCTGTGGTGACGTCGCGCTCTGAAATCAGGGAAGCACCAAGTCAAAGTGCCGCAACCGCGCCGTTTAATGTCTGGGTTTCCCCACAATCGAAGAATTGTAGTTTTAGCACTGTATGCCGTATTACGTTATTTTATTTAGGGAGTTTTGGGACAATATTAAATCTGAAATATAATATTGTGTCGTAAAATAAGCGTATATTCACAACAATAGTCAGAAGTTTGTAGACAATGTTAAAGGTTGACTAAAATGTGGTTGGACTTGCATTGTCTTTATTTTCATTTATTTTTATTTTTACGACGTTTCGATTAGGTTGTATCTCTAATCGTTATCAAGTATAAACTGAATGTTTTTGTCTTAAGACTACGAGCTTATATAGGGACTGTGTCCACTGAAGCGCAAAGTTTCGCTTCACTGTACACACCTCAAAGATTTGATGTTACAAAGTAGTGGTTGCCAAAGATTAGATATCTCAACACTCGGTTTACTGAAGATTCCATTATTGTTTTTAATGTATGCTGCTTCTATAAATTTTCTTTTTTTCATATTGGGTTCCATATATATTGCCGCAGTCTCAGTGGTGTTGTTTATCCCAGGAGTGTTCTGCAATACTTGATCTCGACGTTTCCCCTTTTTGTGTCTGAGTTTTATGTTCCTTAATTCTAACTTCTTGTGGTCTTTTGGTTTCTCCAATATACATTTCACCACACTCACATGGAACTTTGTAAACACATTCTTTCTTATCGGTAGTTTTAGGTTTTGTTTTTTTTTTAAATGAGCTCTAAGTGTGTTTCCTGATTTAAAGGCTGTTTTTATATTATAACTGCTGGCAATTCGTCTTATTTTCTCCGACGTTCCCTTAATGCACGGAATTGTGAAGAAGGAATGTGTTTCTTGTTGTCCAGTGTTCGTTGTTCTAAAATTATTTATAACATCGTCAATTAGTTTTAAAGGATAACCATTCTGTTGTAAATCGGATGGTTATACTTTAAAACTAATTGACGAAATAATTTTAGAACAACGAACACTGGACAACAAGAAACACATTCCTTCTTCACAATTCCGTACATTAAGGGAACGTCGGAGAAAATAAGACGAATTGCCAGCAGTTATAATATAAAAACAGCGTTTAAATCAGGAAATACACTTAGAGCTCATTTAAAAAAAAAACAAAACCTAAAACTACCGATAAGAAAGAACGTGTTTACAAAGTTCCATGTGAGTGTGGTGAAATGTATATTGGAGAAACCAAAAGACCACTAGAAGTTAGAATTAAGGAACATAAAACTCATACGCAAGAAGGGGAAACGTCGAGATCAGGTATTGCAGAACACTCCTGGGATAAACAACACCATATAAAATTGTCTGAGGCTGCGGCAATATATATGGAACCCAATATGAAAAAAAGAAAATTTATAGAAGCAGCATACATTAAAAACAATAATGGAATCTTCAGTAAACCGAGTGTTGAGATACCTAATCTTTGGCAACCAATACTTTGTAACATCAAATTTTTGAGGTGTGTACAGTGAAGCGAATCTTTGCGCTTCAATGGACACAGTCCCAATATAAGCTCGTAGTCTAAAATAAAAATAAAGACAATGGAAGTCCGACCACATTTTAGTTAATAGTCAGAAGTCTACTAACACTAAATTTCAATATCACTTCATTGTGAGGCTAACTCAGCCGTACAATTTAGAAATAACATTTAAGTATTTCATTCTTATAGGATTAAAGTGGGAGCCCCAAAAGCCACATACCATGGACATAAAGAAAGAATTCAGCACTCCGGTATCGTCTATCATTGTCCATTTATGGAGAGATGTAGAACACAAGAAAATTTAAACTACGATGGTAAGTCACAAATAAACAAAACTAAGGATAAATAGAAGGTAAATAGGCGGATATATTATTAGATACAATATGACAAATTTTGTAGACGAAAATAGCCGAATTCACTAAGAAAGTTTAAGACAGACTCGATCTAGTTGCCATGGAAGTTAATTCTTCTAGCTGGCCAGTTTTATTTTGCTTATGATATTGTTATAATTTGTATCAAATATGCCAAGGCGGTTAAAGGGGGAAAGTTTTAGACAACTGGTCCTTGTGAATCGATTCTGGTTTGTTGCGTTTTTGAGAAATTAAAAAAAAAGTAAAATCTTGTATTTTCTTAGATTGGCTATAACTTCTTTATTTCCCAATATTTTTTAAATCTATAAACACTCTTGTATGGCCACTTTTTACGCAGAATACGTCTATTTAGCCAAATTTTCTTTTCAGCGTTTCGGTTTTCTGGAACTATCATCAATTTTGTTTCTCCTTATGACCGCCATATTGGATTTTTTACTCACCGAAAAGTACTTAATTTTTTCCATACCACTATGTGAAACACTAATGCAAAAAACAACGTTATAACCTAAAAAAACTAACACTTTTTTAATGAAAATTTAAATATTTGATAACACTGAAATGTTAAATAATTTTGGAATTTTTTTCTAAAAAGCAATAGTTTTTTTCTACAACTCAAAAAACTGTTTTTCACACCTTAATTGCTTAATAAAAAGTTATGCCCAAAAAAAAATTGAAGCTTAAGAAACTATAAATTACTATTCATCATCCCGCCGGAAAATAACTAGAAAGACTAAATGTCAAAATTACCTCATATCGAGGGTAATTCGACTGGTCCAAAGGCGCATTGTCATGGAGCAACATCAAATTATTCTTGATGTTTGGTCTCATATGCATGACCTTTTATCGACGTTTTGTCAAGATCCTCTCGTTTGATCTTGGAGCACAAACTCTTTGTGGATGATTTTCTGGCTATTAAAAAAGCAAATCAGCTTGCATTTGATCTTTGACTCGCTTAGTCTTGACCTTTTGGGCCTTGAAGAGGTGGAACTGTGCCATTCCATCCTCTGGCACTTGGTTTCCAGATCGTACTCAAACACCCAAGACTCTTCACCAATAATAACAGGTTTCGAAATATGGGGATCATTTTCAATCGATTACGAGCCTTTTCCTTCAGATTCATTGACCAACATTTGATGAACAATGGTGGAAGTCAAATTCAACTCTTCCCTAATTATTCTGACTATCAACCGATGATATGAACCCGAATGTGGACTATTAACGTCTCCGTAGACCCGCTGAAGTTTCACAAAAGTTTCTGCCACATTCTGCTCAAGTTTGAAGAATGCACTAGAAAACTTTCATGAAAAAATCTCTAAGGACAATCAAATGATCGAACGATACGTTGCCATTCTCATTACGATATTTACACACCTTATATATGGTAACAAGAAATTTACTGGGTTTATGTAAACTGTAGACTTCTCATTTTAATGGAAAATGTCAACAAATTATACCTAAATTTGTCAGCTTGATGAAGTTAAATATTTACGGTATCAAGAATGAGAAATCTTTTTTTTTGTGTTTGATAAGTATATCTGGTACATTTAAGATATGGTAGCTAGGAAGCGATGTAATGGAACAAATGTTAATTATTTTTCATTGCTCAATGTCAACTATTTTCTGTTAAAATAAATAATTAAATAATCACTCTGTGAATAGATATTCCGTGGGAACAGGGTAGTTATATTTTTTATCACTATCCACGAAAGTCTAAAGGAAAAATAAATCAGTTATCGAACTTAACTTTTATGATCTTTGTCGTTTAAACGTTTTCTTAAAAAAATACATAAAGTCAGTTAATTTATGAAGACGTAATAGGACCCTCTCTTAGAATTGCCTATAAATCTGTCTAAGTAATCCTGCCCTGATTATATAAGCAAAACCAGACGTGTTAAGGGTAGTTTTTAACATATGGTATAAGAAATACCGTTAAAATGTATTAAAATATTGAACAATTTTCCCATTATTAGGAAACAAAAGAATAATCAAATAAACTCATTATACTGTAATATAACGTTTGATCTGTGAAAGGAGGTATGTAGCGTCTGTTTTTCCTGATTGCAAGAAAGAACGAATTAAATACCAGCAATATGAATAAAAGGGCACTCAGGTTTTTTCACAGACGTTATATTATCTTATTCCTTTAGTTATAGAGAGAAACAGAATAGTTTTATTAATTGTGTTTATATAAAAATTAAGCTTAAGACGCTCACAGGGGGTGTAGGATTCGAAGACACTCTTTTAAGGAATAGTAAATTTCAGTCACAATTTGAATGTCGGTTTTAACGGTACCGTAGTACCAGTGCCGTAGAATAATTACGTCACGGGTATAATCGTCGGGAAAGAAGGTTATCTTTGTTTGATTTGTTTTGATTTAATTCGGGAAATTAAGGGATTATCGTGTGTTATTTGAGTGGGGCATTTCACGATTTCATACAGTCCGATTAAGTAATATAAATAGCTGTTTTTTGCGTTTTATTTATTTTTTTTTGTTTAATATTTTGGATTTTAGGTTTTTGGTTAAAATAACGGCCGAGAAGAGCAATTATGTTAGTTTTTCGTAATTGTTATTAGTTTTAAGTTTCTCATTGTAAATAGTTCGTTTTTATTCTATTTATTTTGTTAATAGACTAAGTTTTTTGAGAAGCTTGTTTTATTCAATTTAATTAAAACCTTCACGCGAATTAACTTGCGGGCGCGCTGTTGCGAGACCTACAAAACAAGAGATGTCTACTAACCAACGAACTAGCAGCCTTTCCTGAGTCCTGAAGATCTGAGTCATGGTTGTGGTAAGCTTTAATAACCGTAGTGTTTGGTACTAAAGCTGCAAGAGAGAAGTTAAACGACCAGACTTCCAGAGTGTCTTTATTACTATGAAATTCAATTATAGGTTATTAAAATAGTTACTAATTAGTATGGGGCAGAAATTGATTATAGATGAAAGGGTTAACGCTACCACAATATATCATTGGAAATAGTCTATGATCGAATTCTGTCACAGCGAATGGGAGATTAAGACAGTGGGAAATTAAGAAGAATAAAGTATATCAAAAAATTATTAAGGAAATTGCAAACTTAGGTAAGCTACAAAGAGAAGGCAGCCCTAAGGGCCCTCAAGGGCCAAAAGGTATCATCGAGGCTGGTTTGGGAATGTCAGAGTGAGCTGGAAATTCTGGCAAAAGACAACAGAGTTATGTTAAAGTGGGTACCAGGACACGAAGGCATACATGGAAATGAAAAAGCTGACGAGCTAGCTAGAGCAGGGTCAGCATCTCAATACATTGGTCCAGAACCGGCCTTTGGGGTGCCGCGGTGCGCGGCCCGAGAAGCAGTCAAAGAATGGATCAAAATAGAACATAAAAACCACTGGATGACCAGACAGGGTTTAAACCACAGCAAGCTATTTATTGGGAATCCGGACCCGAAACTGGCAAGGAAACTACTACAAATGAGTAGAAACCAATTAAGGACTATTACGGGTATAATGACGGGACACATGGCCGTCAAAGTACATCTGAATAGAATGAATCTATATAACGGACACCTCGGCTGCAGACTAGGTGGACAAGCCGAGGAAAGGGTGAAGCATATCATATGTGACTGTGAGTCACTGGTGAGATTTAGACAACAAACTTTTGGGTCAGTAAGATTGGAACCGAGAGAAATACTCACTCACTCCTTAGTAGGACTGTACAGATTGAGCCAGGGGGCTAGGTTGACAGAGGGGCTGTAATGTCTAGGGTGAGCACAATAGGCCTACTCTAGTCGCAGTGCATCCGGCTTTAGGACCGACCCGGGAATATAATAATAAAAAAAAGCTACAAAGAGAAACAAATAGAAATGCAGCCTAAGTTTGACAAGATTAAATAAATTTGTAGGCTAAAATAAACATTGTCCAGAGACAAGAGTAGGAATTCTAGTTGAAAGGTAAAATGTTATTCCAGATATAGAGGAAAAAACTGTTATTTTAAAAACACTATATTCTCAAAAATTTTTGGTGAAAGTCTAGGCTCAGGCATATCACCACATACTTTTACACATATGATAAATTTACAAAATCATACTTCAAAATCTTAAACGTCAAGGAGTTTCATAATTTTTCGTGATTATTATCCATAGATGCAAATATCGTTGAACCATTGATTTCCCATAATCTGGCATCAAATTGGCAAGTGACAAATTAAATGATTGACGAGGTAATGATTTGGATAAAACATATTTAGTGAGATGTGCGAAGAATAATCATTTCCTTGACTGTTAAAATTTTTTATACTAAAACGTTTAATCACCCAAAAAATTTAATTGATCTTTTAACATTTTTGTTTTTATACCATTATTTTTTCGAACACATTCGAAACATCACATCATTGATTAATATGTTTTGAACAATCAACTATAAATCTTTTAAATTTTTTTTATTTTTCAGCAACTAATAATTTTGACACAAAAGCAAATTTGACAAATGCTTGGACAGGAGGCTCTATGGATATCAGCTACAAGTACAAAACACTAGCGGTAATTATTATATATTGTCGTATTAACGGATGATGAGTGATTTAAATTTACCGAATTTTTGAAAATTTTCTCCAAGGGTCTCTTTCAACTACCTTTCGCGATTTTAACTATTTTTTTTAAATTATTTTTCGATTCTAACGAGACGTCACTGCATCTCGCTATTTTTCGGTATTTTTGTACCCATCTCCGAGAATATGGACCTATTTACCGGGTGTATTGGATTAATTTTATCCTTCAAGAAACGTGGAAGTTCGTCTCCGTCGGGATTAATGTATTTTAAGATTTTTTTTTTTATCAACTATTTGTGTAAAACCAAAGTTTTAACACAAACAGGGGTTGTTGGTGAAATCCCGCCAAACCTCCCGACTAGAATAAAAACTCTAGCCGCCTCACCTATCTTCTCGCTCACCGGGATAGAAGAGGAATGAGTGAAGCTCAAGAGTTAACAAAAATTAATTAAATTTTATTTTTTCAAAGGAAGACTTCTAAGGAATGAGTCAGTTAGGAAGAGGTTATCAAGTAACACTCGTCCTTGACTCTTTGTTAACTTTTTTTTCACCGTTTTTTTTTTTAAATCAGTACTGTTTTCCGCAAGTCAAGTTCGGGATTATTTTCTCTTCACTGTCACGTTCGGGATTTGTCAAGATCGGTATTCATAACTTTATAGCCAACAGAAAGTTGACTATTAGTCGTAGTGTCGATATCAGGTTTTCTCTACTTTGTCACGTTCTGGTAATAATGTTTAAAAGTCAGGACGCGTCGGTTCAGTAACTCGTACCCGCCACTGACCTCGTCTTTTTATCGACGGTGTCAATTCCAGGAATAAGATACGTGCACGATCTATATTGTCTGTAGAATTTTATGTTGTCAAAGACAACCCACTTTAAGAACTATGAGCTGCCTAAAAAAATAGAACAGTCAACGTGGCCCTCGAGAGCTAAGCTCGATCGGAAAAAGGACAAGTTGACTCAAAGAGAACAACCCGTAATGTCCTTAATTACGCCGCTGTCTTTCCGCTTTTATAGCAGCGGTGACGTCGCATTCGGAATTTGGGGAAGCACCGAATCAAACCGTCGCCATGCCGTTTATTCTCTGGGTTTCCCTGTCTCCCAGAATTGTAGTTTTAGCACTGTCTGCCGTATTATTCAGATTATTTTATTTAGGGAGTTTTGGGGCAATATTAAATTTGAAATTTAATATTTTGTCGTAAAATAAGCTTGTATTCACAACAATATCTAAACATTTACACCAGTATTTATCTAAAGGTTTCATTTTTTTTGTGAAATTTACTATTTCCGAGATATTATATGGGCCCTGACTGCTTCGATTGTAGAAGTTTAATAAAAGAAATAGAGTAGGTTTGTATGGCAAGGGTAAGGGACGCATTCGAAAGTTTATCTTCAAAATTCATTTAAAACGGCCGCCAAAATGAAAATTTTGAACATTTATTAAAATAAGTTGTTGCCTTGTGTAGGTAAGCGATTTAGCATTTTTACAATACAAAAATGTTAAATTGCCAATATTTCAAAAAATGCAAATTTTTAGAATAGATAACTTTATACAAAGTCACCCGTATTTTTAACGCCAAATAAGATAACGTTATAAAAATAGGAGGTTTACATTTAAAAAAATTGATTTCTAACGATTTTTTTAAGTCAATATTTAATGTTAGTTTTTGATCACCCTGTATTTATTTATTATCAAAATATCAACACAGTCCACTAAAGAAGATCCTCATCTAGAAGGAAACCAACCCCAATTAAATTAAAAAGATTTTCATATGGGACAAATTGATAGTTACGTTTAGGCCCTCAAACGCCATTTTTGTCATAAAATTTAATATGTCATAAACAGTCAGACTTAAGTATAAAACATTATATATAAGGTATGTCTATAATTTTCTGTAGAATCTAAAAATTAAATAAAATATAGGATATTCCATTTAAAATAAGCAAGCAGGTATCAACTTTCGGTATAATCGGAAGTGCCACCATCTTGAAAATGTATTAGTCGAATTCCCTTATCGACTTTAGTAAACCACCAAATTTTAAAAATTTTCCATAGTCCATTTTCCAAGAAATCGATTGCGGCAGTTCGTCGTGGGACACACTGTATTTGTATTACAATCATATATCATAAAAATGTTTAAAATTTTTTGTTGGAACTGTTATTATGATTAGAAGTTATTGTTTTTGGAGTAATTTGTGAAAATTTCTTATAGAACTATTTTTTACATAATACTAATTATTGTTATATAAACGCAGCGACGTGGACTTCTTCAAATTGTACTTCTAACATTTATGCAGGTAATTTGGTATAATAAATAAATTTCAGTCATAAAAAAATAATGTTGGGGAGATCTACAATTTTGAAAATATTTTTTTTCGAAAAAAAAGTGGCTTCCGAGCTCTTAATCTTGATTTCTCCATTCACATCTTCAAAACGATATTATCTGTTATTCCAACGATGAAGAAATCATATACCTAAATTGTTATCACCTCCTTAACAGGTACACGTCAGATACCTACCGTTTAATTTCTCCATCGCATCAATTAATAACCTAGCCCTTTTAACAAAAAAAAATACTAGAAATGGAGTCTTCATTTTGCTTGCTAATTCTGGGTTTTCGGCTTGTCAGACTATGGTATATCGACACCTAGGCCTCGTTGGGCTCTTTATATCCCACCATTGTTGCAGGTCGCTCGAGAGCGATCGCCTTGGCGAATCTAAACAGCCTCGTTAACTGAACTTGCCTAAGGCCTTCTGGTGACAAAACTGTATGTGTAAAATGTCTCTGCCTCAGTCCGTTGAGTGCTGGGTACTCCCTGAGGACATGGTCAACAGTTCCATCCTCCAGACAACATCTGTACATCGGGTCATCTACGACATCAATCTTATGAAGATGGCCCCTCAGGTGACAATGTTCTGTCACGGTCCTACCACAATTCGCAACTCTTTTCTTCCAAGGAGAGAAGCTTCCTTATAAGTCATGTGCTAGATCCAATTATATGTTTTTTGGCACACCTCATTCTAGGAGCTCCTCTCCGCGATTGAATAAGTTTAATTCCGACAACAGTTTTTAATCCCCTTTTATCAAAGACGATTGGGCCAGGTAGAACTAGTTGAGGTCCATAGAGTTCAATCGCGGGCCCCATTTTTGTCAGACCGTCCGCTTTCTCATTCTCGCGTATACCCAAATGGCCAAGAGTCTGATTGTGCAGCAGTTCCTTGTCACACTTTGTAGTACATCCTTGCACTCAGACACCAGTCACAACGTTACGACACTACACTTCCATCACAGCCTTACTGTCTGATCATATATTATTATCCTATTTCTATTTATGTCTCTGTCAAACTGAAGAATAGCATACATTTTCGCTGTAAATATCGTCGAACGTTGTCCGAGAAGGTAGAAAGAACTCTTTGACTCCGACTCTAGCTCTTTCATTTTGTCGAGATCCATTTGTAAACCAGGATCCATTTTTCAGAAGATTTTGCTCCTCTCTACTTGGAAAATATATCTCAAAAGAGTGGTTGGGTTTCAAAAGTGGCGCCATGTAATCTGTTTGCATGGGAGTGATGGACATCTCTCCACCACACTTTCTCCGACATCTGAGTAGCCGTCCGTTCCAGTTTCGAGATGCCCTAGGCAATTGAGACTTCAGAGCATCGTTCTCTATGTATATAAGTGGAGAGGAGAATAGAATACTTAAAATTAAGTCTAATTTCATGTGAAATAAAAATATCTCAAGATATCCTGAACATTCACAGGCAAAACGTGGTCCCATTATTTTTCTTAATTATATACTTATTTTCAGGTATCAGCTTCCAGTTGGCAATACTTCACTTATTTTAAAGGAAAATATTCTCCTTCCAGTCGTGGAGGAATATTTTTAGAAAATTTTGAAAAAAATACATTGGAAAGAAATTCATCATTACAGTGTAAGTTCTTCTATTGTTGTGGGTACAAAAATATTTATATCTTGTTAAAACATATAGCGTAGTAACGAATTCTCAAAAAGTTACCTTTAGTTTAGGAAAAGATTATATGTATATTGTTTCATGGTTGCTAAATGAAGTAGTTTGGTTTAATGAGTGCATTTCAATAACAGATGTCATAAAACACAAGGGGCGGACACACAAGCACGTTGCGAATGAGTGCGGCGTATACGACTATAAAAATAGAACAAAATACAAGTGTGGATTAGGAGATTTGAATGATATTTGACCGCAGTAGCGTCTATATCATGGAAGTTAGGGAAGCTCACCTTCCCTTAAGTAAAAGTAGAAGATAATAATAAATAAATATTGTTACTCCCGGTCAAAAAAAAAGTTTATTTAATACTGGATGCAACACCATCTTGCAATTATAGTAGAATGCACTCTAAAAAGAATATCGTGCCCTTATAATTTAATATATTCTGTTCAGATTGCATGAAATTCTGAGAGATGGCGCAGCTTGTATTGAGCTTTCTGTTTAGTTTGATATAAGTTGTTTAGAATATTTACTTTTTTTATGGTACTGTGTACTTGGCTGCTTTGCACTGACAAGAACCAGTGAGTTCGAAACTGGTCTACAGATGGCGGCATACTACCAATGGGAAAAGTTTCCAACTTTTTCTGGTAGTTTCTTGCAATCTGACGTAGCGCTTTTGATTCCTAACTAGAACAAAGCACGCCTGTTCTTATACGGCTTTTTTAATTGGTTTTTTCTAAATATAAACTTCAAATATACAGAACGTTTCAAAAATATTTCGAAAAACCTTTCTTTTTAAATTGACGAAACATTTCACCAAGAGTTTAGTGTGCAAAAGAATACTTTACTCTGAGATTTTTTAAAAGCTTTTGAAATATTTCTAAAAACTTGCGTCAACTTTTCCAGAAGTATTAAGAAGCTCGCATTAAAATTGGTTAAGATTTTCCTTAAATCTTCCATAAATATTTCAAGAAACGTTCATTGTAATATTTCATTAAGCTTTGATGCAATGTTATCGAAACTTTTTTGGAATCCTTTCAGAAATATTTATTTCTGCGTCATATCATCATTTCTAAAACGTTTCAATGCAACCTTTCTGAAACGTTTAGATCCTTGCATGAAATGTTTTTGAAACATTTCGTCTTATGTGGGGTGTTACTACAGACTGAACAAAAATGGAAGATCTTTATTATGACATTCTCTTTCCCTTTACTTTTATAGAATCGCAGTCCTGCTGTCTGCTTTAGCCGGCTTTTTTCAGTTCCATCAATATAATAATAAAAATTCAGCTCATTAGTTCTAATAGTATGTTTCTCCTCACTTAAATCCATCACTGCCATGAGTGATAGTCGTATTCTTTATGGTCAATTATCAGTGATCAAAGTGACACTGTTTTTTTTTTTGAATATATATCATGATGTGATAGAACTGAAAGTGATAATGACTTAAAATAATATGGCTGAAATCTTGCCTATCATCCAGTTTTATTATTTTATTTTTTTAGATCCGGTGGCATATCCCCGTTCTGTAAGTTACTACTCAAGAGCTCAAACAGGATTTTCTCTGCATTTTTTACAAGTAAGAAAAATATTTTTATAGCAAATTTTGTTCGTAGTTATGTCAGCATTACTTGTTTATATATGGTCCGAAAATAATCGGTTGTTCGGTTAATGTTTTGAAACTCAAAAAGGTAGCGATTTTTGAAGAAGAGTATTCAGTATTGTAGTGAGAGCCTCGTCAATAGGTTCAAGCTTTGTATGGTCGAAATTTTATACTTTTGATCACTTTGTAGTTCAATTTGAGAAAGAAAATAGACACAATTATTGCATGCTATGGTGATCATTTAGTTGTACTACACCACGCCAAAATTAACTATATTTTCAGAATTTATGTTTATTGACGCATAGATTGTGAAAATGGATTGCAAAATTTCGCAAAAACACACTTTGGAAGCTGGCTTGCCATTTTCTTCTCTTTACTGTTTTTTTTTTACATTTACAATAAACTGTGAAATACTTATAAAGCAAACTTTTCTTTTTAGATATACTTCAATCGGTAATGTGTAAACCAATAACAACAGATAAATCAATACAAGTGTCCATATGTCATAAATTTAGAAGTAAAAGCACATAAACTATAAGTTTAGAAAAAATGAATAAAACAATTTATTTAATAACAGACAAAACATAACCTCAAAATCATATTATTTTTTTAATTATTCAGTTAAACTTTTGAGCTTATAAATACCTATGATTAACTATTATGTATTCATTATCGGTCGCAGAAATAAAAATTTGAATACGTTGATTTTTAGGACATTATTTTGTTTACATCTAAGGTAAGAAATTCGACATATTTCACAACCGCCATGGCTTAAAAATGTTTTTTTTTTGTTTGTCGACATGATTGTTTTTAGCGACATTTTATTTAAATTTGATTTCAATTGTTTTAAATTCGTAATTTCAATTGGGATATTGATTATTTTTGGGAATGTGTTTAAGACCATGCCTAAGTACCTAATGTAGCCCAAAATATTTAAAAAAATTTTAAATACATCTAGTACTTTAAAAATCATAAATTTTAAATTCCCTTTAAAATTTCCCGCCAAAACGCCAGTACTTGTCACTTGACCAGTGTGACGTCACGCAGGTCAACTGATATAAAAATTTCTCTCGTAATTTTTGTGACAAAGATGAGTTCTAAGTTATTTTAAGTGTTGTGCGGTGCTTCAGTTTACAAGTACTACAATTAAAATACTCGAAAAGTTATTTATTCATGTTCCACGTTCGTAAAATAATAGGAAAATGTGGCTTCAGCTAGCCCGGCACTACTTGTTTTATTTTAGTTTTGAGCTTATAAATATCTATGACTACTATTATGTATTCATAATTGATTGCAGAAATAACAATTCTTGCTAAATTACTTACATGTAAGTCTTCATATTTCTAATTTCAGCAGATCAAAAGTTACTGTTTATTGCGAAGAAACTGGCCACCATACAACAATCAATTCTCGGCAAATTCGAACTATCTGCCTTAATAAATGCACTTTCCATTAAAGTGAAAAAAGTGAAACTGATAACTTCAAGTTCTTTTGGATATGCATTTACTTGTCATTAGGTCGAAATGATCATGATTACTTCAAGTGATAGAACTGAAACTAATAATGACTCAAAAGAATAACCGTATCAGGACTGAGTGCCAGCGATAGCATTAGTATGGTCTGTCCACATACCAGTGTCGGTGTTCTCTGTCCATAAAGTTTGTAGTTACGAGGCCAGTAGTAGTTCAGTTGAAAAAGGCAGAATAGTCTATTATGAGTACCTCCACCTCTTGCCATGCTTTCTCCATGGTGTATTTTTCTAAGTAGCCAGGAAGTTTATAATTATAGAGTACCTCATATTTTTCCAGTTCTTCAGCAAATGTTACATTCATTTTGGATCACTCATTATCTATGCCTTTCCAGCATTCCAACAAATGTTATATTCATTTCTTGATCATTTCTTACCTTTAAGTACTACGATCGGGAAAAATATAATACAAAATCCACAAATGCAACCATTCAATTAAAACCGTTTCGCGACCAGCAAGAACGATCCCACGCGATTATTTGAATACTGATTTTAAATCGGTCTTATTTCTGTTGATTTCGTGTACATTCCAACTCTCGTATACAAGCAAAGTCCTAAACTTGTTTGCGGAAGGCCTTAAATGTACTAGTTATTCTTAAAGATGGCAAAATGGATACTTTGGTGATTTGGACTGTCCGGGACACCAATTTTAAAGATCCGATTAAAAGATCTGAATTAATCGTCCGATTCCTGTCAAGAATTCTAAATAAGTTCAAATGACTTTTCGATTTTACCTTCTTTTAAATCTATAATTTTACGAAATACTACACTACCGATAATTTACACCTCGAGCATGTTTTTTTTCATATAAAGTCCAATTACAAGTTGCAATTTTCCAAATATTAACAGAAATGGCGAATGTAACGTTTAATTTAAATATTAAATGACTAGTAATATTTAATATTGTGGCTCTCTCATTACTCATTCTTAAGAACCAAACGTAAACAGTTCTAAACTCTTGTCTTTGTATGGCCATCACCTCTGGCCGTTACTTTTATTCTTCCGACGGTTATTATTCTAACGAACTTTGGTCTGTCAGCTGCTTCTTCCTGTACCTTCTCCATTTCGGAGGTTGGCTATCATCATTGCTATTCTGACCTTGGAAGCTGCGGCCTTGATAGATCAGATGACTTGACGTTGAACCATTCTCGCAAATTCCTAAGCCAGGATATTCTTCTTCTTCCAACAGATCTTTTTCCCACAATCTTTCCCTGGATTATGAGTTGCAGAATCTTATACCTTGGACCTCTCATGATGTGGCCAAGATATTGCAATTTTCTCTTTTTTACTTCATATAGGATCTCTACGTCCTTCTTCATTCTTCTCAGAACCTCCAAGTTGGTCACATGTTCTGTCCATGATATTCGCAGCATCCTACGGTAGGTCCACATCTCGAAGGCTTCTAGTTTCTGCTCGCAATGTAAGTTGAGGATCCAAGCTTCTACACCATACAATAGGACTCGGAATACATAACATTTAAGCATCCGAATTGTTAGGTCCAGGCTTAGATCGCGACTACAGAGCAGCTTCTTGATTTTCACAAAGGATGCACGGGCCTTCTCAATGCGAATCTTTATTTCTGAACAATAGTCCACGGAACAGTTGACACTTGTACCCAAATAGTCATATCTCTCGACTCTTTCCAGCCTTTCGCCTTCGACATACAGATGTTCATTGGGTAATTCAGTTTTGGTGACAATCATGTATTTGGTCTTCTTAACATTAAGTGACCATATTCTCGACTAGTTGTGGTGACATTATTCAACATATTCTGAAGGTCTTGCATGTTTTCGGCGAGAAGTACTGTGTCGTCTGCGTAGCGCAAATTGTTCAGTGGAATGCCGTTAACTCGTATTCCACCGGGTCATTTTCGAGGGCTTTGGCGAAGATTTCCTCTGAGTAGAGGTTAAAAAGGAGTGGTGAGAGAACACATCCTTGTCTCACTCCTCGGTCTGTCAGCGAACCTCGAATATTAGTGATTCATTACACTATGCCGAACCGTATCTTCGAAAGTGACGAAGACCCGATGAAGGCATAATGAACACCGCCCGTTTCAACAGATCACGATTCATTATTGGTTCGATATAACATGTGACCGATCCGAATTCGAGTTGCGTATCTTAAATTTTATTGAATCGGATCTTTCAGATTGTAAACTGATCCGGGTAAACAGAAATTTAGAAATGAATAAAAAAATTTTGGAATGAAAAAAAAAGAGTAAAAAGAACGGTGTTTTGATCGTAAATTATTTTCGTATTTACTACTTTGGCTAAATAATTTTTAGTTTTTAGTATGAAAGTTTTTGTTTATAGGATGAAAACGAACTTTTGGTTGGCGCTCCAGGAGTAAGTAACTATCTGGGTACAGTTTTTAAAATAAAAAAATATCGAAATGAATAAAACCGAATGGATTTAGAAATTATGATCCCGCGAGGAAACTACTACGAATATTCCGGTAAATATGTTATAAATAATGGTATACTATAAACTCTTTATCTACTTTTCAATATTATTAATTGTTATACTAATGTAAAACTAATAACTATATGACAAAATTTACATTAAGGAACATCCAGCTGTGAACCTAGTAACAAGAAAGACACACGTGTAATGGAACACATTACACTGTGAGGTCTTACGCGAGACTGTAGAATTATTGATTTGCGTATTATTTCGTCGCGCCACGTCGAACTTTTCCTTTACAAAACAAAATAGAACCACGACCATGAGTCATTTTGTTTAAGATATGCTGTGTTCACAGTAGGATGTATCTTTCTGTATATAATATAGGCTATATTCTTTTGAGTAATTATCAATTGATCAAAGTGAACAAAGTGAAACTGATAACTTCATGTTCTTTTGAATATGCATTTACTTGTCATTGGGCTGAAGTGATCATGATTACTTCAAGTGATAGAAGTGAAAGTGATAATGACTCAAAAGAATAGCCCTATATTGGCAAATATCACAGTAGAGTTCCATTGCAAATTTTAGGTTATGCCCTGACGTCGGGATGTTTTTACCAGCAAAAAGAACTTTATTACGTTACTGGATTACCAAGGGGACATCTTAAATATGAAAAAAATGTCTTATATGGATCTGTAAGTAGTAAAATGGAAACTTATGTATTAAAAATTAATTTTTAAATATACAAACATTTCTTTTATAAAGAAAAGGAAATTTATTGACGGTAATTACCACTAACATTGCGTATATTATTTAATATGTATGGGATACTATTATAAATCAAAGACAAAGACTAAAAATATATCTTTTGAAATACTTAACACTTACCATGTACGGTAACGATAATCTTCTAAAAAGTTGATAAAAAGGATTATAAGCCGTTATAAAAGTTAAAGGCTTATGGACAAATTATTATAACGTATACCAATTAAAATATTTAGCTCGGTCATTTGAGGGTTGATTGTTCTTATACCCTGGATTGGTATAAATTATTTAACGACTCGACAACTAAGAGTGACGGAGAAAAACGTTTCCTACAATAGTTTCAAGTAATCGAAAGATGTGTCTTGAAGTGATGTTAAATTGGACCTTGAACTTGATCGACAAGGTCATTTGAAAGTCATTTAGGAATTTTAAATGAGACCTCCTACTTTTGACCCCACAGATGGAAAGATCAGTGAATTTTACATCCACATATGACCTTGACCTTGACTTCGAGGCCAAGGTCGGGTCAAAAAGTATTGGAACAAATGACTAGCTTTGTCATTCTTTTCAATACTGTTTTGACCCGACTTTGACCTCAAAGTCAAGGATGTACAATTCACTGATCTATCCATCAATGGGGTCAAAAGTAGGAGGTCTCATTTAAAATTCTTAACTTGACCCTCAAATGACCTTGGAATCAAGGTCAAGATCAAATTTAAGGTCACTTCAATATGCACCGTTTGATTTTCTCTTGTAGGAAAAGTTTTCCTCCATCACTCTTAATTGTCGAGTTATTAAATATTTTACACCAATCGATGGTATAAGGACATTCGACTCTTAAATGATCTCTAGATGTGATTTTACCAATTATATTATTTCTGCAATAAAAAATTAGGATATATATATATATATATATATATATATATATATATATATATATATATATATATATATATATATATATATATATATATATATATATATATATATATATATATATATATATATATATATATATATATATATACAGGGTGATTCAAAAATCGATCACGAAACTTAAGGGGGTGATTCTACTTGACAAAATAAGGGTAGAGCTTCATATAATTTTTTTTCAAAATGTCATTTGTTTTCGAGTTACAAGCCGTCCAAGTTCAAGTTTTTATTTTTTGTTTTTGAATTACTCGCTTACAGGAAAACCGATTTGACTAATATTTGAAAGATAGGCTAAGTCTTCTGCGCTTCATCATTTTAGTAACAATTCACATTGATTGTTTGCCGCTAGAGGGCACTTTACCTACATTGAAAATTGTTTTTTTGTCATATTTTTTAGTGTTGACAGCTACAGTAGTTTTGGCATAATTTCTGAAAGACTGATGCCAGGCCTTTAAAAAAGGTGCTCTTTATTTACATCGCTAAACCCCAACGGTTTAGACGTAAATCACTCTTAAAAATTAAGTGGTAAATTTACTTTTCTCATTTCATTACCACCAGCTACCAGGTAAATAGCTATCAAAGTATACTAGAGCTGTCAGTTTAACATCAAATCAATTCGCTTTTTAAACTATTTAATTTATAATCTTAAAATAACTAATAATGGCTAATCACCAATATTCAAATATCGAATATTGTGATATCCATTTTTGTTATGGAAAAGCAAATGGTAATGCAGAGTTGGCAAGAAGATATTATATGGAGAGTTATCCGGAAAGAAATATCCCTCATGCTCAAACATTTTCCAGTGTGCACAGGAGGCTTGCGGAATGTGGTTCCTTTAAAAGTTATAATGGAAATAGGGGAAGACCTAGAACTGCTAGAAACGTGCAACAAGAAGAAAGAGTGAAATTATTGAAGATAATCCAGGTATTAGTACTAGAAAAATTGGGAATGAAGTGCGGCTCTGTCAGGCTAGTTCATGGAGGATACTAAGAGAAGAACAACTCTACCCGTTTCATTCAAAAAAGGTGCAGGCTCTTTATGACGATGATCGGCCGAGACGGTTGGAAATGTGCAATCAGATCCTAGCTAAGTATGAACACGATAATCGATTAATTGGCGTCATATTATTCACTGACGAAGCTGGTTTCACTCGTGATGGCATAACAAATCTACACAACATCCACACATATGCTTACGAGAACCCAAACAATGTGGTAGAAACGAAACATCAGCGTAGATTTTCACTAAATGTGTGGGCAGGGATAATAGGAGATTACCTTATTGGTCCTCATTTCTTTGATGGCCCATTAACTGGTGACGTATACTTAGATTTTATCCAAAATCGTCTCCCATTGTATCTGGAAGATGTGCCATTGGAAGTAAGGGCCAACATGTGGATCCTCCAAGACGGAGCTCCGCCCCACTTTAGTATACGTGTCCGACAGTATTTGAATGCAACGTATCCTGAGCGATGGATAGGACGAAGTGGACCATTGGCATGGGCAGCGAGGTCACCAGACCTTAATCCTATGGATTTTTTCTTTTGGGGTCATTTGAAACAATTGGTGTACGATATTACAGTAATCAACGTCGAGGATCTTCGCTTCAGGATAATCGAAAAGTGCCAAATTATTAAAGAAACACCAGAAATTTTTCATCGAGTTAGGCGACATTTTTTGAAGAGTGTTAGGAAATGTATTGAAGAAATGGGGGACATTTTGAGAATCTTTTTTAGTTTGTTTAGTACTGTTTCCTTAATTTTTATCAATTAAATGTATATCGCAATAATCCATAATATGAATATTTACTGATTAGCCATTATTAGTTATTTTAAGATTATAAATTAAATAGTTTAAAAAGCGAATTTATTTGATGTTAAACTGACAGCTCTAGTATACTTTGATAGCTATTTACCTGGTAGCTGGTGGTAATGAAATGAGAAAAGTAAATTTACCACTTAATTTTTAAGGGTGATTTACGTCTAAACCGTTGGGTTTAGCGATGTAAATAAAGAGCACCTTTTTTAAAGGCCTGGCATCAGTCTTTCAGAAATTATGCCAAAAACTACTGTAGCTGTCAACACTAAAAAATTATGACAAAAAAACAATTTTCAATGTAGGTAAAGTGCCCTCTAGCGGCAAACAATCAATGTGAATTGTTACTAAAATGATGAAGCGCAGAAGACTTAGCCTATCTTTCAAATATTAGTCAAATCGGTTTTCCTGTAAGCGAGTAATTCAAAAACAAAAAATAAAAACTTGAACTTGGACGGCTTGTAACTCGAAAACGAATGACATTTTGAAAAAAAATTATATGAAGCTCTACCCTTATTTTGTCAAGTAGAATCACCCCCTTAAGTTTCGTGATCGATTTTTGAATCACCCTGTATATATATATATATATATATAATATATATATATATATATATATAATATATATATATTATATATATATATATATATATATATATATATATAGTATATATATATTTATATATATATATATATATATATATATATATATATATATATATATATATATACATATATATATATATATCTTATAAATAGTATAAAAAATCATAACATTTTTAGGTATCAATATTTCAATTCACCAAGAAAACATTTCGATTCGATTTCGAGTATGATATCAAGCTAAAAGCAGAATTCTAATGGGACGCAGTTCGGAGAGTACTTCGGTGCTTCCTTGACTGCTGGTGACTTAAACGGTGATAAGTTGGATGATCTTATCGTTGGAGCACCTTTTAGGACAAATGACAAAAATGGATTCAATCATGGCAGTGTGTACGTAATTTATGGACAGAAGGTAAGTATTGTGAATTGTCTTTTATTCTCTAAAAATTTTACTCACCTAATGAATAAATGAAGGGATGTCAATTTTTGATAACAAACTTTTCAATATATTATTACAATTTTAAATTTAAATATCAGGAAATCTGTTTATAATAGTGACTGTATATATATTCTTTTGACTAGATGTATTTCTCTGATGATATTATGAAGTATTAATTAGATAGTTGTGATTTAGTTGTGTTCAGAAGTAGTTAATAAAGTATTGGAAGTAAGTTAGTGAAAAGTGTTGTCTTTTATTCTGCGAACGCAGCGAATGATTTTTTTAAGGGATTAAATCGTAACAATTGGTGTCAGAAGTGAGGGTTATCACTGGATTTTCAGAAAATTGTACTGGAAATTAGAAGAAATAGAGAAACGGATTTCACTGTTAGGTTTGTTATCAAGTTAGAACACAACATTAATTTTCGTTGTTCTAGAACATTCTATTTGAAAACTAAAAGAAATAACGAAAAACAGACTTCACCATCGGATTTGTTATTAAGAAAGAAGCCTGGAACTGAATTTTCGACAAAATTCTAGAACATTCTATTTGAAAACCAGAAGAGATACCTAAAAAGAGACTTCATCATCGGATTCGTTATTAAGAAAGAGGCTTAGAACTGATTTTTCGACAGAATTCTAGAATATTCTATTTGAAAACTAAAAGAGATAGCGGAAAACGGACTTCACCATCTGATTTGTCATTAAGAAAAAAACCTAGAAACGAATTTTCGATAAAGTTCTGGAACATTTTTTTTGAAAACTGAAAGAGATAGCGAAAAACGGACTTCACCATCGGATTTGCCATTAAAAAAAAAGAAGCTTAGAACCGAATTTTCCACAATATTCTAGACTATTCTATTTAAAAACTAGAATAGGTAGTGTAAAACGGAGTTCACCATCGGATTTCATATCAAGAAAGAAGTTTAGAAACGAGCTTCCAAGAATATTCTAGAAGTTTTTATGGTAAATACTAGACAGCAAACAGCCGAAATTGAGCAAATAAAACATTGGCTGTTTTTATGGAATGAATAGAACAACGTCGCCTTAAAGATAAAGAAGAAGGACAACAAGGTCGCCTTAAATAAAAGCAAGAAGAAGAATGCCGCCAAAAAAAAGAATAACGTCGGGAGAAAAACAGGAAGAAGAAATGCGACGCCAGAAGGAAAAAAGGGGAGGAAGCGCATCGCCAAAAAAAAACAGGAAGAAGAATCGAGTCGCCAACAAGAAAAACAGGCAGAAGAGGACGGTCTCCTAAAAGAAGAACAATGTTGTCTGAAAGAAAAACAAGAAGAAGAAGAACGTTGTCAAAAAGAAGAACGTCGACTTAAAGATAAGCAGGAAGAAGAACGTCGTGTTAAAAATGAAAATAAACTTTGTAAATGGATGTAAGTGCTGATTGTACAAGGACAGCTAAAATTCGATCAAATTATGCAAGGGCAAACGCAAAAGTTTAAGGAATAGGTGAAGTGCGAAAAAACAGGAGAAGTACGCCAAGAAATAAATAGTATAGAATTAACTATGCGACAAGATATAGAAGTGCGACAAGAAATGAAAGAAGTAATAGACAGGATAGAATCTAAAATGAAGAGCCTGCAGATAGAAGTCAATGGCCCGTCTGATAAAGTAATAACCACCGTACAGAACATCAAACCTCCAACTTACGATGGTCAAATCTAATAATGTACAAACGACAATTTGAAACTGCCTCTAGTGTACATAACTGGAATTACGAAGAGATGGCTTCTGCGTTAGTAACTGCACTTAGTGGGCCAGCACTAGAGTTATTGCAAATCATTCCTATAACTCGACAAAGAGACTATGAAATCCTTAGTGCTGCATTGGCAAGAAGATTTGGAGATCAGCATTGGCGCCAGTTATATTAGTTACAGCTCAAGTCAAGACACCACAGAAATGGAGAAAGTTTACAAGAATAAGAAACTCATATCTGTCGTCTTGTGCATCTGGCTTACCCAGGAGCTACGGAGGAATTTCGAGAAGAGCTTACAATCCAGTATTTTATTGATGGAATCAGAGATTAAGAAATGCATTGAATGATTTTAAAGAGACAAAATCGTTACAATATAATTCGTAATTCTACATTAACGTAAAATTGCGTCCGAATTTGGTCTCGAACCTGGATGAGAATTTTTTTTCGTTGTTCCTGCGTTTGTAGTCTCCTGTCTTTTGTTATATTTATACCTTGGTGTAGTTTGCGATATTTATTACATGGAACTTTGTACATAAAATTTTAAAACTTTCAGTTTACAACAATTAAATATACTAACTAATTTTTATGTGTTCTCTCCATTTTTTTAGACGAAGCTGAAACAGGAAACAAAAAATAGAATAGATGGAACAGTTACTAATGGTCAATTTGGTTTAGCTGTGATGTTTTTAGGAAGTTTAGATCAAGATGGGTATGGAGGTACGAAGTCACGTATGAGTAGTTTGACAACATATAGGGTGTTAAAAATTTAAAACATTAAATATTTGTATGTTTCTTCACGTTATACATTTCTGTATGTTTTCGGGTCCTTATAACTAGCGTTTTTTTTTGTCTTATCACCATAAGACTTACCATATTGACATGGCCTCTATACAGTTATTCATATGTCTTTGACTTGCTGATGTAGTTTTAGTGTGACAGCTTCTTAAAGAGTTATTTGAATACAATGCTATGCACAAATTATACTGTGTGCTATTCTCATAATTTTCTCAGAAATATTTTTAAATGTTTGATAACGTTATTCCATGACTACGTTTTCTCTTACTAAAGTATTTGTCTGTGCCAGGTTTTTCTTCATATAATTATTCTCTGTAGTATTTAATTTCAGTTATAGTTGGTCAAGGCTTTATCGGTAAATGGATGTGTAATTCCGTGATAAGTATTCTGGGAATAGATTTGTGGTCGGCGGTGAATTAAGGTCATCATGATTTGTGAAGGTTTTACCATTCAAAGAGTTTTGCAAACTTCGAAATAAATGGTAATGGTGCCAGGTCAGGGTTGTATGGGGGATGTGACATTACTTCCCCTCTAATAATTTCTCGCGAGTTACTAAAAATGAGTGAAACTTTGCACTATCACGATGGGATACAATTCCTTTGTAATTTGCCAATTCTGGCTGTTTTTTTTTTATTGATTCGTTCAGTTTCATTAGTTGCTGACAGTAAATATCTCAATTGATCGTCCTGCCTTTTAGAAGCAGCTCAAAATACACAACACCTTTTTAGTCCCACCAAATTGACAGCGTGCCCTCTTTTGAATGCAATTCAGCTATATATGAGGTTTGTGCTGATTCATCACGCTTGGACCATGAAAATTTTCGAATGATGTTAATGCAAATAACCCATTTTTAATCACAAGTGACGATTTTGCTCAAAAAAAGGGTCAACTTCATTACCAGTGAGATGCGTATGGAAATACTGACTCGGTGGGTTAAGTGAATTTCTTTCATTTCATGCTGAAGCCAAATATCGAGCTTCTTAGCGAGTCCAAGATATTTTAAGTGATTTTCAATGTTTGCGTGCGATACAATTAACCTCCCTGCAATTTTTCGAACTATTATATGACGAATTTCTTCAATTATAGCTTTAATTTGGTCATCATTAATTTCAATAGGTCGACCGACCAGAACGTTGGTCACCTTTGAGTGAAAAATCTCCACAACGAAATTTTTGAAACCTAGTCTAGACACGTACGTTCTCTTATAAAGGATGTTTTTTATAGAGGTATAAAACTTTTAAATGGAATAAAACAAAGATGATTTTTTTAAATTGACATGAAATTTACTTTATTCGAAAGATAACCTTCTGGCATTATAATTTAAATATGATTTCTGGCATATGACCGCCACGGCTGGCTCGGACATAGTCTAATCTGGAGGTCCAATTTCCGATGACTTTTTCCAACATTTGTGGCCGTATATCGGCAATAACGCGGCGAATGTTGTCCTCCAAGTGATCAATCGTTTCGGGCTTATCGGCGTAGACTAGCGACTTCACATATCCCCACAGAAAATAGTCTAGCGGCGTTAAGTCGCACGATCTTGGAGGCCAATTCACGGGTCCGAAACGTGAAACTATGCGGTTACCAAACGTTTCCTTCAATAAATCAATAGTGGCACGGGCTGTGTGGCATGTTGCGCCGTCTTGTTGAAACCACAGCTCCTGCATACCATGGTTGCTAAATTGATGAACGAAAAAGTCAGAAATCATGGCTCTATAGCGGTCACCATTGACTGTAACGTTCTGACCAGCATCGTTTTTAAAGAAGTACGGACCAATGATTCCACCAGCCCATAAAGCACAACAAACAGTCAGTTTTTCTGGATGTAACGGTGTCTCAACATACACTTGAGGATTATCATCACTCCAAATACGGCAGTTTTGTTTATTGACGTATCCATTCAAACAAAAGCGAGCTTCATCGCTAAACAAAATTCGCTTATGAAAATCGGGATCAACGGTAATCTTGTTTTGGGTGCATTCACGGAATCTACGCCTTGCTAGGTGATCGTGTGGCTTCAATTCTTGCACGAGTTGAATTTTGTAAGCATGCAAACCAAGATCTTTCAGCAAAATCTTCCATAAAGTGAATGGACACATATCCAATTCCTGTGCACGATGGCGGATAGACTGATTCGGGTCTTCCTCTACGCTACGCTCTACAGCAGCAATTACTTCTTCTGTACGCACTGTACGACATCTCTGTGGATGCGTATTATCATTTAGAGGAAACGTGGTGCGAAAACGAATTAATTGCTCTGATGGACGATTATGTTGACCGTAAAATGGACGTAGTGCGCGATACGTATTTCGAACAGAACCATGATTTTCAAAATAAATTTGCACAATTTGGAAGCGTTGTTCAGGCGTCAATCTATTCATGTTGAAATGCTAAACCAAACTAAACATAAATCACTTGACAGCTGACAAGATGGCCGCCAGTTAAAAAAGTGTTGCCAACTTAAAGTTCTATACCTCTATAAAAAACACCCTTTACAATCAACACCATATACTTCACATCTGTTTGTGACCCTCAGCAGCTTTCTGTTCTTTACGGAAATAAAAAAGTAAAAAATGCCGAAAATGTTCGTTTCAGCATTCCATTATTAAATGCTGATGCATGTCATAGGTCACAAATCACATCTGACCTAAACAATTGTTTCCTTTGAGTACGATTCAGCTGTCACAATGCTTCGATTAGTCGAAAAGTTGTGATAATTCTAAAAGTAAAGATAATATATTTATTACTCTTTTAAATAGAATTTGCCGTCTCTGCACCACAGGAAGAAACTTCAGGAGTAGTTTACATTTACTCATATGACAGATTGACTAAGAGATTAGTAGTGTCTCAAAAAATTTTGGGAAAAGAAATTTCTCCAACTTTAAGAGGATTTGGAATGAGTTTTTCAAGACCATATGACATAGATGATAACCACTTTTCGGGTAGGTAATAATATTGAATAAGGAGTCAATCGATCTCCTAATACATACTTAAAATGAACCAAGTATTTTTTTTTTAACAAAACAATACCAATAAGGATGCTGACTATTTTTGAGAAAGTGGTTAAAACCTTGAATAAGTACTTAATTAGCCCAAAATATTTAATATTATTTTTTTAATACAATACTTTAAAAATCAAATATTTTAAATTCCGTTTCTTTCACTCCAGTCAATAATTATCACTTTACCGCTATGACGTCACATGTTGTCAAAGACTGGGAAACTGACAATGAGATATAAAGTTTCTTCGCAATTTTTGTAATAAAATATGAGTTCTAAGTTTTATAAGTGTTGTGCAGTGCCACATTGTACAAGTACTAAAATTAAAACCCTTGAAAAGTTATTTATTCATGTACCACGTTCGGAAAATAATAGGAAAATGTGGGTTCAGCTAGCCCGCAGGGATCCAGCACTTGTGCCTACACAATCTAAAATGTATTTTTGTGAAGATCATTTTGATGTAAGTTTTGATAATATTTGTTTATTTTTCTTATATTCATAGTTATTATTTTTCAAGTTTTCAAGGATGAATATAGGAATTTGGAGATTAGAAATACAGCAATCAAAAGTGGGTAACAATGTTTTGTACTTGTTTTATTTTAGTTTTGAGCTTATAATTACCTATAATTACTCTTATGTATTCATTATCGGTTCACATTTCTAAATTCACACCATAAAACAATCAATTCTCAGCAAATTCGAACTATTTGCCTTAATAAATTCACTTTCTATCATGAAAAAACTTTTAGAATCGTTTACAAAGGGAGTAGTAAGCAAATTTCGAAGAAATTGCACGGCAATCATTAAAAAATAATGTTAACCTAACAACGTAGCATTTGACAGCGATGAACAAGTGACGTCAGGTACTTTGTTTGGTGTTCGTTGTCATGTAACTTGAGAGTGATTCAGTTACATTTTGATTATTAAATAAAAATTAATTTCTGTAAAAATAAAGGAAAATAGTGTGTTTTTTAGGATTTCTATTATGGAAACTACCGTTTCGCGGAAAAATTATATTTTTATTTGAATAAGTCAACATCCCTATTGTTTAAAAAAATAAATATTACAGTGGCCAGGAAAAACACAATAGTGTATATCTATATAACAAATTTTTAACGTAAATTTGTTATAAGGAACCCTCACTCATCTGGCGAGTTGAATTCATACTTGACGTTTTTTTTAGATATTCTTATTGGCTCTCCTATATCTGGGCATGTGATATTATTACGATCTAAACCTATAGTTTCAGTGTATAGAAATATAAAGGCTCCTTTAACTATAAGCAAAACTACAAGTACTTTTTCAGTTAAGTGTTGTTATTCTTACAGTGACTATGCGGAATCTCACTTAAGTAAGTATCGCTAAAAAAATATTATGTGCCCAAAAAATTACGAAAATTTATTTGAAGTCGACACAGATCAATATAATTATAGAGACATCGTAATTCTTAGTCTAAGGGGTTACACCACCTTGAGATTTTCAAAAAATATATTTTTTTGACTAGATAAATTATTTATACTATTAGGAATATTTTCAGCGTTTAACCATTTCAAAATTCAAGTTATTTCCGAAGTTATAGCAATTAGAAGGGAAAGCGGCAGGGGTCGGCCCGAAACTCAGGTAGTAAGCAGACCGGTCAGAACCTTGACAAAGGGTTTTGTTGAATATTCTTGTTTATTAGATATTTGGAATCAGTCAAAATACACTCAGAATAACAACGAAAGTCAAATGCTGTCATTTGGTTTGGGGCTCCAAAAGTGCATTACGGAGGCGTGAAAATTATTGAGATTCCATTTTATATTACAACTAGTATATTTGCAATTGTTAAACCTTACAATTGGCTCAAGCACATTGCGATTATCCAAGAAGTTGGATTTTCAGCGAGTATCTATGGCCACCATGAGAGCCCAGCAAGAGACTAAAAAAGCCAGAAAATTAAAAAAGCAGCTCAAAAGGAGTCAGAGGATATCGTGGAATGATTGGAAGACCTTATGTATGGTCCAGAAATCGCGAAGTGGAGGTAATTTTGAAAAATATTCGCTTTTGAGAAGCTAGCGCGGTAGTTTTTTCTTTTTGAGTTTTTCCCGCAACTTCCTTTTTAAACTGGTAGACAATATATCTCAAACAAAGTACCCTATCTCTCTTATTTTTCAAAAATTTGAAAAAATGTTCTAACAAAAGTTGTATAATATGAAAATTTCTACAATCTAAAAATATTGTCAATTATACATGGTGTTTCATAGAGCATGGCGCTAAAAAAAGTTTTTTCTTTAATGGGATATTCCGTATATCTTTGCATATTTGAATTCCCCACTTTGCATATTTGAATTCCCCAAAGAACTATTCATATGATATCATATCTAGTTTTGCACTTTATTGCTAAGATGTCAACTTCTTCAAAAAAAAAAAAAAACAAGGTCCTCTATAATCTACTAAAACTTTCAATCTACAGCAATTATAGTACACAAAATTGACATTGAGAACGATAAATGTATCATTAAATGTCTAATATAGTGCCTAAGCAATTACCTCATACAGGGTGTTTGCCAAAATTTTGCCCATTAGATGAAATGTAAATTAATTGTTCTTTGATTTTTTAAATGGACATCCTATATATAACTACTTTATCATGTACAATTATTGTTTCTCAATATTTTTTTAAAAGTTTTCCTTACCTATCAGCACTAGTTTTTCTGGTATATTCATTTTTATTAATTGTATATAAAAATCTGTTTACCTATTAATATCTAGTTTGCCATGAGTATTAAACTTACTTATCTGTCACTGGTAAAGCGTATTGTTGGAAGACTTCTATTAAAGGCTGAAGTTTGAAAATTAAATAATAAATTTGATTCTAATATTGCAATAAATACAAGATTGTATTAATTGTTCAATTAAAAATACGTTAAAACTTATATTGTTGCTATTATTGTTCTAGTAAATGAAAATGCAAATCATTTAAAAAGGCAAATTTGCCACCCTGAAGCTCTGGTTATAGTGCTATGACTTTTAGGTCACCACATATTTGCCACTTATACATATCATAGCTTAATACATTTAGAATAAGTAAGTTATTAACAGGTTGTACACCGAAGAAATCAAGAAATTGACGGATTTTGTATTTCATTGTATATTTGAAATTATTACAATCGGTCAAGCGCTTTCGGTCTCTCTATCGGACCATCCTCAGGGCTCAGACCTTGTCAAAGGGCACACCTCAACCCTGCCAGTTTGAGAAAAGTCGCGAGCGTAGCCTCCACACAGAACAAGATGTATACAATTAAAAAACCTCTAGAAACATTTAAAATCAAAACTAAAACTAGAACATTCAATACACTGTGCACAATGACATTAAAATAGACATTAGAATAAGTGACATACTTTCGTATGTTTCCTTCATGACAATTGAATGTGCAAGAGGAATAGAGGTTCTTTTGTTGCCATTATGCAGCAGAACTGTTTTAAACTTATTTTAGAAGAATCTCTAAATAAGCTCCATTCGTTGTGTGCAAATCCTAATTAATTTTTCCATAATACTATTTGGATTAGCACAAACACACATTTTATCCTGCAGAGTAAAAAACGAGGGTAGCTCCTGGTTACGGTTCCTAAATATTGTAAATTTGGTTCCAGTGGCAAGTAAATTCCATTGTTGTAATGCTCTTTGGACAAGTGGAGGTCCCGAACTAGATCATTTAATTCAGGTTGTTTGATTAAATGGGATGCTTTTCCTTCATTTTCAGGAAAACAAGAACCGTCCTTTTCTGATACATTATCGAGTTCTGCCTTATCATCATACATTTCTAAATCTTCCTCCCATTTTGTCGGGGGCGACGGAACTGGTAAACCTTCTCCATGAAGTACCGGTTTTATTGCTGAGGGAATATCCGGATATTCAATATTATGTTTGCTCTTTTTTGAAAAACCAGACACTTTTATCATGCAAACGTAACAATCGTTAAAATGATTTGTTGGTTTTCGCCACATCGTTGGAACTGCAAAAGGCATAGAAGCAGCTATCATTTCTACAAAAAAAAATTAAAACATTTTTCCCTGTGCTACATCTTCCCAAAAAATATATATATTTTATTATTTTTCAGATGATTCCTGACAAAAAAAATCCATCTGTAGAAGAATTTTCAAAAGAGGGTCCTATTTAACGACTCATCTTTGCATTAAATTTAATTTTTTTTTATTAGTTTCTTTTTCAAATTATTCATTCAAAAACTGTGTACATATGTAAACTAAAAATTTATTCACACATATATATATATATATATATATATATATATATATATATATATATATATATATATATATATATATATATATATATATATATATATATATTTAATAGCTGCGCCAAAAAAAATGTAATGTTATTTTTATACCCGTTTTTCCGGGCGCCAAGGTAGTGTAACCCCAACTGATGAATTTTTAAATTACCTTTATTTAAATTAATTTTGATTTCATTAACTTATTTGCACCAACTTTAAAGAAGAAATTAGACAGTTAAATAGAAAAAAGTCAATATTTTGTATCCTAGCAAATTGTTTTGTATATAGGCAAATAAGCTTTTCTTCCATTTAAAAAACTCACTTTTAGAATTTTGTGGAATATATGTAATTCACTAAATTGGTCACTATATTTTGAGCTACCACAGAAAATAATTGTTTTACATTTTTAGCTATTATACGAAATTTAACAGTTGATGGAGATCAACATCCGAACAGATTTTCTTTTGACAATAAACAACTTGATAAAAATTCTATAGAGAAAGAAATACAACTCGAAAGAAGAAAGGAATTTTGTGAAAGTATAAACGTTTATAAGGTAAGACAAAAGTTTTTGGGAATATCATGTTGCAGTTCAATCATGTATTTTTGGCAGAGTATTTTAGAAAAATTCTGATACGTAGTTTATGTTTCTATCATCACAATTTTTTTTTATATATTTTTATTAATCAATTTACTTTTTTGACAATATTAGTTTTAAACAGTCAGAAAAAACTAGCAGTATCAATCTAAGATGTTTTCATTCAACTTGCACTATTTACTTACTTTTATAGTCAGCTATGACATAACTTAGAGACATATCTACCTTCACATCATTACTTTAATGATGCAATGCTTGCAAAAAACTTGATAAGTATACCTATATAGCCAAATTAATATACAATATCAAATGAACGACATAAATATACATCACCAGTTAGTTACATTATTTCAGGACCATAGAACATAGTAAAACAATTAACGGTTGGAGTAATAGATCAATATGTCTATTGTCATCTGTCCAAAAATGGACCTATAGAGCAGTGGAGGTTCATGCTGCTAAAGTTAGTTGAACATTCTCGTTCAATTTTTGAATGTTAATTTAATAGTCTAATTCCAATTGTTCCCCTATTTTCACACTCCCTAATAGGGCCAATTCTACTTCATTATGTAAATGATTTTTGAATATCTGGTGCTTTAAAATTTTTATACTTTATAAATTAAATCTGTTACACCAATTACATGTCTTACCTCCACCCAAAAGTTCACAGAAAAAACAAAAAAAAGGGCATTTGTAGTACAACGGGGTATCTATTATCTCTGGAGTATATTTAAAGTTAAATTATATTTTATATGATTTTCAGTGGGTCATCCTTCCTGTTCTAATTTTGTTTTTTCTTCATAAGTATATATTAAAAGTTTTTTTTTTAACTTTAATTAAATTATAAATAATGTCCATTTTAAATACCGACACATAATACACACTTGATACAGATGTTTCGAATCCAATCAATCAGATGAACTAACAAAAATTCACGTCAAGTTCTTCTTAACTGCAGCACAAAATGCAATTTAAAACACGTAATAAAAATACACTAAATATGGAGTGCGGGCGTTGAAGGGAGACGATACAGGTGCACAGTTCATTCGCATGCGTGGCTCACCGCATACGTGACGTATAAAAATAGTTAATAAAAAAGATAGGACCTAAACCATAACTTTAGTGATGGTATAAAGTAAATATGATTTTAATAAATGAAGTGCAAGTACGTTATAATTTTTGTAGGCAAAACAACTTTTTAAAACCAAATTTTTTGTCAATTCTTAAACAAAACTAAATGGTGTTTTTGATAATAAAAGATTCTTAAATACGGTTCATCCATATACAATATTTTTACATAAATCGCAAATATGGATTACATGGAGTCCAAAAGCAGTAAAAAAAAACATTCGAACCTGGATAATTCTCCTTGAAATTTGAAAATTGGTACCCCTCGGACTGTAATAGTTGGTTATGTTAAACGTTCGTCATTTATTACTCACGCGACCTCTTGCAACATATTAAATATTTTTAAAGCGGTTAAAAATACTTACATTGATTTAAATAATTCTACTGTCAATTAGTTCCAGATAATTTAACAACTGTTCAACTTTTGACTTACCATGTCAAGTGTACCGATTTTAATAATACCAATTTCAAAAGATAATTAGCCCAAATAAACAGAAAAGTGACGCCAGCAAATAAGAATAGGGCGAAAAATGTATTAACATTAAAGTCAAATATCTTACCTTAAAAGTAAAACAACAAATCGGTAGACACCAAAACTAATACTTTAACAAGATCATGCAATATCCTTATCGTTTCTATGTAATTATACCTTTTAGGTACTACGGTTTAATGATTATAACGATTCTATAAGTATAACGCTCACCTACAGAATTCCAGAAAATCAAACAGCAAATACGAAAAATCCTATATTCATATCTGAAACCGAACCAATAAAAAAGGATACATTTTGTAAAAACTGTCCCATATTAAGCCACAGGATATTAAAAAGTGAAACTAAGCACATTATGTGGGATCATTCTTGTGGAGGGCGTGTCTGTGAATCTAAGTTAGCAACTTTGGCTTGGTTTCGTAACTTAAGGTAAGCTTAGAAGACATTTTTTCTTTACGTAAACGCGCCGTATCTTATTGATGTTTTTTTTATTTTTAGTATCGAAAATACGTTTGTACTTGGCTCTACGGATCCTTTAATTTTGCTAGTAAGCGTTTTCAATAACGGGGATCCTGCTTTAACACCCTTATTGGAAATATACTTACCGAATGGCGTAAATTTGAGAAGGGGTCCGGTAAATTGTGAAAATATTGAAGTCGATAAAATAACTTGTGATTTAGGAGAAGAATTAAGACATATGGTAAGTATGTAGAGTTTGTGATAACAAAAAGTCCCAAATATAGAAGCGAAGGTTCAAACTTTTGTTTTGTTAATTTGTCAAAATGTGTGCGTAAGGTTTATAGTAAATTTTATTCCGGTTTCTTTTTCATATACATATATTTCAAACACCTTATGGTCTCATCAGCGGATCTGTTTCGAACTGAAAAAAGCTATGCAATTTGTAAGAAATAAATGCTCATTTAAATTTATCCTCTTGTAATTTGCCGGCAAGACACTAGAGTAAATTATTAACAGGTTTCCTCTGTAACTCTTTTAAAGGAAATGTGTACAGCTAAAGGAATGAATAAGAGCGATGACAACACTTTATCCTACTATCGACACCACCTGTATACTGGGTTATCCGTGATGCCTGTAACATTTGGCTGTTTTGTTTTTCGTTTTACTATGCATTTATTTACTTTCTATAGGCCAGAGCTACTACAAATCACAAGAGAGCAGGATCGAGGATCTAAAGTCCTTAGTATGTCTTTGAACTTCTTTACAACTATTTTCTTACCATTAAAACACTGATGGCCTTTTAGATTATTTTATTAAAATTAGATAGAGCAACTTTAAATATTCTACTAGTTGGTCTTTAGTAAAATTAAATTAGACAAAATGCTCACTTTACTACTAGTTACTATAGTTTATAGTCCGCATTTCTCTTATCCCTACGTGACGGCTACGCAGGGGGTGCTAAAAGTTTAGTTTTCCCCATTTTAAAACCGTACATTAACTGCTTACTAGACGACGAAACACAATTAGAATTTTACTGTGAGAATCGTATTTAAAATATTTTTCATCGTCCTGCGAAATACCCTTTGAACTACTTCTTAATTATTACGTTTTTAACTCTCGTTCTTAACTAACTATTTTCAACTCTCGATTTCAACTAACTTCCTCTAGCGAGATGGCTCGTATTTATATAAAATTTACCATGAAGTCTTGATAAAAATCCCGATTTTTCCAATTTAATCTGTTTTGCCACCAAGAGTCGCGTGATCATTGTTTTTCTCTAAAAGCGCGTGATTCCTACGTAAGCAAAGTTACGTTCCTTTCCTAGCCGTTCCAGAACAAAATACGTCACAGATTGTAATTTAGATTCAGATTTTATATTTTATTCGAGTCTATTAAAGAGTTGAAGCAAGAAGTGCGCGTTTGTGATAAAATTTGTAAACTTATGACTTGGAAAAATTTGGTTTTAAGCAAAGAAAGATAATTTGATTTTAATATTTTAAAATTCTTTTATTGTTGTTAAATTTTAGAGTTAATACTCGATTTTATCCGACTTTTCCTTTTATATTTATAAACTTAAAATAATTATTTTTTAAACATTTTTAATTTATTAATTTCTTTGAAAAATAATATTAGTTCCTGAACATCTTATGAAGAAGATCTTGTAAGAGACAATGTCCTGTCAGGTAGCGCTTTAGATCCAATTATATGTTCCTTGGCACACCACACTTCAGCATTCAATCAATTTGCGATCAAATAACAGTCTTACTTCCCTCTTTTCAACAGTAGCTGGACTCTGGTTGGTTTGATTACGAACCCTATTTTTGCTCAATTGTCATTTGAACGATATAATAATAATAATAATAATATCCTTTATTTGCCAACAAAATTATGATCACATAACAAAGCAACGTCAGAGAAAGAAATGTTTAACATTAAGAATTGTAAATATGTCGATCTAACTACAGTTAATATAAAAACTAATCGACATTTCGATAGGAACCTTACACAAAGGAAAACAAAAGGAGAAAAAGACAGATACAAGATAATTTATAAAAGTAGTAATAAGAAAGTCAGTTTAAACTGAACAAAGTTTTACAGTTTACAAAATAAGATATTCTAATTTAAAAGGAATAAAATTTTTACACACAAAACATGCTTGAGAAAAACCTACTAAACAAAAAATATTAAATTAAAAATATTTACATTACAAAAACTATTCATTAAAATTGAAAGAGTAAAAGCACCTATCAGAAAGCCATTCATTTACGCGTCTCTTAAAGCAATTAATCGACTCGGTAACCCAGATTTCTCTTGGTAACATCCTTACGGCTTTAATCGCCATATAGTATGGTCCTCTCTCATAGAAGGTGGAGTTATGTAAAGGTACCCTTAGGTCATTCGCCTCTCTGGTAGTCATAACCATGTTTCCCCCATAAAACTGTCTATTTAGCGGAAATAAGTCCTTATTTCTTCTAACAAGCATGACTAAAAATCTAAAGTATAATGAGGGAATAGTAAGCAACTTAAACTGGGTAAAAAATAGTCGACATGAAGCTCTTGGATGTAGGTGGTAGATGCATCTTATTATGCGTTTTTGAATTTTAAATATATTAATAGCCTTTCTTGATGATCCCCAAAAGGAAATACCATAAGAGACAAGAGATTGTATTTGCCCAAGGTAGAAAAGCCTAACAATCTCTGCAGTGATCACATCACGAAGCCTTCGGACTACACCACACGAACGGCTAAGCCTAGCCCCCAAGAGCTGAGATATGATGTTCCCAGTTTAAAGAGGGGTCCAAATGAACACCCAAGAACTTAACCTGTTCCAAAGTAGGTATAGATCTACCCCCAAGCCACACAAGCAGTGACTCAGACCTTATTGCATGCTTTGAAAAAAGAATGAGGCCGGTTTTATCTACGTTTAGAGTGAGGCCGTTATCAGAACACCACTGCTGCATTTTCAATGCAGAGTTTGTGCACTTTTGAGACAGTCCTGCCATAGAAGTGTCCGCCAGAATCACTGATGTGTCATCAGCAAACTGGCAAACGCTATCCGCGACCAATCCATCCCCCAGATTGTTTACATATATTAAGAATAGTATGGGTCCCAAAATGGAGCCCTGAGGTACCCCCTGCAACAATATTGGATACGTCTCTAGTTTCGTCAGCTATTATAGACAAATAATAAGCTTCTTTTATTTCTTTAGAAATCTCCTCTTGATATATAATAAATATTGCTTGTAAAATTTCATTTTGAATGGTTTTTGACGTACCTTTAAATAACAATGTTTTTTCCAAATGTTGTTTCAGAGCACCGTCTAACTCGGTACTGAAATCAGTTATACCTCGAAAAACCCCGGGATTAGAGGAAGACATAGACTCATCATGTCCTTGTAACGCACACCATTAATTATAATGTTTAAAATGTATCGATTATATCTCACTTTTTCATTGTGCAGTTCAATATCTCTTCGATAAGCGCTGCTTAATTGAGCAGCTACGTTAACAGTCCCAAAAAGTGAATATTGCAACGTATTTTTTTAATGCGGTCCCTCAAATGAAGTCGGTAAAACCTATCTTTGTCCAAGAAGTTTCTCCTCCAAAGAATAAATAAGGAAAACAAAATAGAGCATTGTTAATTTCACAACCACAAAGCCACTTATGTTTGTTATAAAACGTCTTAGTAAAAGCCCCTTTTTTGCAAGACACGGATTATTCTATTTTTAAGGTCGGAGTTGGCCTTCCAAGCCTTTTTAATTCAGCCTTATGATCGACCACAGAATGGCGCTGCAATTAAACTCTGAACGGAATTCTTTTTGTTTTTATCAAAACCAAAACGCAAAACATAAAAATATACAATAGCGTATCGCACAACAAACTGAAACACCTACGACTATGAAATCGACGGCAAAGCAAACACAGGTTTGCATTCGACTTGCAACCTACATAAAGCTTATGCGACGAAATTAATCTCCAGGTCTTAGATAGGCAATTCCATATACGATCCCGTAGATAAACTTGGATTGCATTAAAATTGCTAACCAGCAAAGCGATAACGTTTTCAGGCGTAATACTGTAATATAGACAAATTATTAATGATATTTACGCGAAGTAAGTTAAATTATTCTAGTAATTGACTGTTGTTCGCGGATGATCATTAAATTATCAGTAGAAATTAAAAAAAAAAATTGTACTTATATTTATTAGAATGTTTTACTTCAATTTACAATTTTTTTGAGGGTTGCACAAACCTGCAAATCTAAGGAAAAGCTGCCACTGCCCTTAATACATCTACAAAAGACTAAATTTGAACATTATTCATGACCAAGCTATCAATTTTTCAGGTTAGTTATTATATTGAATTCAATATTGATGAAGGAATAGCTGAAACCGAAATAAAGTTTCAACTTAATAGTAGTACATCAACAAAAAATATAGGTAACCTTAACACATTATCTATGATTCTAAAACTTGCAAAAGTGGCATCTTTTAATATTACAGGGTGAGTACAGAACATATTTATTGTATTTGGTCTAACACCTATTATCTTAACAAATTTTATTGGACTAAAAATCACGAGACGATAAGTCACAAAAGAGAGAAGCATATTGTAAAATGGCACTTCTTCTCTCAATTGAATGGTAGCAGTTAGGTTTGGCAGTACTGTGGCCGAGTTTCGTCTTATTTGTGCCGCTTTCTTTTCAAATTCTTATTCTATTTTTTTTTTATTTTAGAGAATCACAGGAATCTAGTTATATTTATTCAAAAGGAGAAACTATTAATATAAAAAATATTTTTAAGGTAATCAAAAATTATTCTCAATTTAGCTTTTAGGTTGGTAAATATAAAAATAATGCTATTATTTCGTGAAACAAGTCAAAGGAATAAAGAAAAACACGTTTTTAATATTATATAAATAATACTGTCAATATCAATGTCCCGCTTTTTAGTACTGCAAATTGCAGCTTCCAGCAAAGCAGATATTCTGAAATGAAGAGATTAAATGATATTGCTTTTTATCCATTTCGAAATTTGATGATTCTTAGAAAATATTTGTGGATAAAAAACCATGTTATTTATTCTTCTAATTTATGAACTTTTTTAATAACTAGTAATTGAGATGTAGTTCTAGCTATAAAAAAAATTATTTTAGATAGAAAAAATGGGGCCAAGTCCCATACCAGAAATTGCAACAAATATAATTGTCCCATATGAAATAATGGATTCAAAGGGAGTTTATCACAAATTCGCCGATATTGAGGCATATCACGGATTGCAGGTTATTATATGCCAAAATATTACAGATTACAAAAGTAAGTACCAATTTGTTTTAAAATGTTTTCTTTTTTGCTTTCCTAACGCTGTTCCAAATTTGTTGTGCGGATATATTGGTGGACAACTCTTCTACTACGAGGATGGTTCGATAAGTTCTCGGCCTGATAAAGAAAACAAAGATTTTTGAAAATGTTTTTATTTATTTTTCAACATTCGTACTTCAATACATTTAGACCAACGATGTTCTAACATTTTAATACCCGTAGTATAATGCGATTTGTCTAACTCTGCAAAATAAGCGGTTATCACTGCTCGGACCTCGTTATTTTTCGTCTAGCGAGCCATTTTTTCAAGTTTGGGAAGAGAAAGTAATCGCTGGGAGCCAGATCCAGAGAATATGGCGCATGTGGAAGCACTTCGAAACGTAGGTCACGGAGTTATGCAGGAACAACACTAGATTTGTGTGCAGGCGCATTATCCTGATAAAAGAGCACTTTTTTTTGGCAAGATGTAGACGTTTAGCCTTAATCACATGCTGCAAACGATCCAGTAGTGAAGCATAATACTCCCCGGTGATGGTCTTGACTTGTTCTAAATAGTCTATAAGCACCACGTAATGTGAATCCCAAAAAACTGTTGCCATGACTTTTCCTGCAGACGGAACAGTTTTTGTTTTTTTTGGCGCACTTTCACCTGCCCTCACCAACTGTTTAGACTGCTGCTTTGTCTCTGGCGTGTAATGGTGAATCCATGTTTCATCTACAGTTATAAAACGTAGAAGAAACTCAGCAGGATTGCGTCTGAATAAGTCCAAACTCTCTTGTGAAGTATTCATTCGAAGGCGTTTTTGGTCGATTGTTAACAAAAGTGGCACCCATCGCGCAGAAAGGTTTTTTATGCCAAGAACATCATGTAAAATGTAGTGGACACGATCTGTCGAGATGTTTGCTATACCAGCAAGCTTTCGTACTTTCAGTCGGCGGTCATGAAGTATGACATTTGTGAATTTTTGTGGCAATTTCGTCAGTTGTAGCGGATTTTGGGCGTCCCGAGCGCTCATCATCTTGAAATGTCTTGAATTGATGTACGAACGCGATTAAATTTAGCAGCCCTTTTTTTTACTGTCAAAAATGAAGGAGAAGAATCCTTTAAAGTAGAATTTAACTCATTTTTAATGTATGTAGGAGTTAAGCCTTTTAAAACAAAGTACTTTATAACCGCTCGAACTTCAATTTTATCCATCTTTCACAAAATATCGAACCTTATGTGTTCACTCGATCGCCACCAACAAGCAACTGAACGCAAGCATCTGAAACTTTGCAGGGCGTCATCTCAAGGTTAATGTTTACAAAATATTATAGTTATTTGATCCTACTAGCGCCCTATCTGTTTCAGGCCGAGAACTTATCGAACAATCTTCGTATTTTATGAACTGCTATAAACACTCAAGATATGAAATACAAGGAACTAGATTTAATACTTAAAAGTATAGTCAAGATCGCACTTCGCTACTTACTTTTGACAGTAAGAAATAATTTTAGAATTTCTGATAAACAAAGCTACCGAACGGTAATACTGTATTTAAGATATATCAATAAGACCATATCTGAAGAATTTTTCATCGTAGAGACTAGAAACAAAAAAAAAATATCATCAAATTAAATCACTGGATTATATTTTTGTGATTAGAACACGCATATCTAAAATAATCTTGGTTAAATTAGATACGAAACATCTTTTTTTATCTCAATAAAATTCTGCGTGTTTTGCCACTCTTTTTTCTATCAGGTAGGCAAGAAGAGAATTTCGGTTTTGTATTGCGAAATAAAATTTATTTTTTATACAAAGAATAAACTTTAGTCAATTATATATTTTCCATTTTGTTCAATAACCTTTTTACAGCTTTACAATTCCACGCTTATAGAAATTTTGGTTTTAATCACCAAAAAACTGAACCAAGTGCGATATAAGGTCATTATTGTGAAAATTCTACCCTTCAAAAAGTGTTGCAAACTTCGAAATACATGGTAACATAGGGCTACAAATTGAAAAAAAAATTGACACAAACAAATTCACGTCTTCAATACGCATTTTAACCGTTGAATTCGAATTGAGTATTTATCTCCAGCACGTTAGGATTTTCCGTCAATCGCAAAAAAAGGATTGAAAATCAATTTTACCACATGCAAAAAAGTTGATATCGCTAATATAAACAAAATTCTCATTCTTTAAATACATAAACCAAAAAACTATATAACCACAAAACCAAATCCACAAACCTCAAACCCATAAACTACAAATCAATAAAGTACAAATTCATAAACCTATAAATTTAACAAGTTTCGGGTTTTTGAAATTGGGGTTTGTGGTTTCTCAGTCTATAGATTTAAGATTTGTAGATTTGGAGTTTGTGGGTTTGAGGTTCTTGGTTACGTGTTTGAACATTCAGTTTCATTCGTTCAGGTCAGACAGTAAACATCTGAATTGATCATCCGACTCTTAAAAGCAAAATACACAATAGCTTTGTAGTCCCATCAAATTGACAGCATTACCTGTTTTGGATGCAATTCAGCTTTACATGTGGTTTGTGTTGGTTAATCACGCCAGGACCATGATCGTTTTCGAATGATGTTACTGTAGATGACCTATTTTTCATCACCAGTGATGATCCTTTTTAAAAAAGGGTTGGTGGTTTCATTACGCGTGAGATGCATATGGAAAATATTGATTCTTTGTATTAAGTGAATCTCTTTCAATTTATACGGAACTCAAACATCAAACTTCTGAACGAGTTCAAGACATTTTAAGTGATTTTCAGTTGGTGTGTGCGACACATTTAACCTCTCTGCAATCTCTCAACAGTTATAAGACTATTCGCTTCAATTATGGCTTTGATTTGGTGATCATCAATTTCACTAGGTCGACCAGAACGTTGGTCATCTTTGAGTAAAACATTTCCAGAACGGTATTTTTTTAACCAATTTTGACCCGTGCCTTCTATCATGCAATCAATACCGTAAACTTCACATATTTCTTTGTGAGCCAAAGCACTTTTCTTTTCTCTCCCTTCCCTAAACTAACAACTACAAACAAAATTAGGCACAAGTTGTTTCTAAAGTATTTTAACTATGACTGATACCAAATGTCAAAAGGAAAAAAAACCATAGCAGTGACAGAAGTCCTTCAAAACAGTTACAGCGCTCTATATATTATAACTAAAAATACTTTCTTGCCAACCCAATATTTGATAGAAGAAAAGATGAACGGGAATATCACCTTGAAAAATGTTCATAATTTTGACCACAAATTACAGAATACAGATAACTATCATTTATTAAAATTTTGAGCTACAATATGGGGGTTTGCCAATTTAATATATCTAATAATTATGGAGTTACCACAGTTAATTTTAGTTAACTTATACATCACAAAATTATGAATTTATACGATTGTTGCGAGCGTGGTTGTCACAAAACTTTGTAATTTTTTATTACCAGCAATGAAAGTCATCAGCCGTACAACAGCTTTAAGAAATTTTCTTCTAATCCTTCTCTACCCATTCAAATACCACCCTACATATTACAAATAATGCAAAAATACTTTAGTGTTTATGAAGAAAAGTTAATATTTACAAACTAGCCTCAATGTTATTTTCTTTTTCTTATTTAGCGACTTTTCCGACGAAAAAATTACGACCAGGATTCAACAGAACTCACTCCGATAGAAATTTCCTTAAAAATACAACTAGCCCTATGTTCGATGCAATCAGTATATTTTATATAAATTGTACTATGGGAAATGTCAAATGCATTCTTCTAAAATGTCAGGTCGGACCGTTCGACAACACTCAAAAATACACTGAAGTAACCATTAAGATGAAGACACAATTTAAAGATTTAGAAGGTAAATATACCCGTAGAACTCTCTATTCCACATGCCACTTTTTGTTGATGTCAAAATCATGTGATAGTGATATTCAGCTTTCTGGAAGTCATTAGTGGATATAAAAGTGGTGCTTGCGAGTACAAGGGCGGATCCAGAAAATTTGGGGGGGGAGGGGGGTGCAAAAATTTTTTTCAGGGAGTTAGAATGAGGGTTATTGATTCTGTCAAGTTTTCAAGAATTTATTTTTCTTTTCTTCAGGACATCTCTACAATATTAAGTACACAGTTAGAGTATTAAACAAAACATATAATTATTAAGTAACTCACCTATGTGGTTTGAATATGAAACAAGTAAATATGTGAAAACAGGGGAAAAACCCACCATTAACACTTTTTAATTATATTTTAAGGCATAATATAAGGATTGTAAGCATTCGTTTAAATTTTAAAAATCACGAATCAGCAAAACATCTTAACTCGACTAATTCACCATTTTGTAGTGATAAATGACAGGTGTCAACCGAGAAAAGTGGCGCGGGTGCCATAAGTAGTCAAGGAATATAAGAATCCGTAAAACAGTGGTGTAGTCAAGTGTGAGTGTGACTACGCCATTGTTTTACGGATTCGTATATTCGCGTTTCATTCCAGCAATAAAAAAATGGTGGTTTCCATCTGAAAAAATCACCTTGACCTTCAAATGCCTTCAAGGTCAAGACCATTAGGAGTAAGGTTTGGAATATTTATTTAATGACATCCTGTGTTCAGGTTACCACTTGTTGGGAAAACATGTAGGATATTTGTTTTGTGGAATTAATGCAAAGTAAAAAAACCTTCGTTTTGCGTAGTTTTGCTTTTATTACAATAAACATGAACATAAAAATAATTATCAAAAAAATTAAGGAATTAATTTTTCTTCACAGATACTTCTCCCTTGATAAACCAATTGTTCAAATTTTATAAGCGACTAGGAACTTGTTTCGATTTTACCTTTACTTCGAATTAAAAATAGGTAAAGCCCTGTCTTAAAAAGGAATATCAAATATTTTGTAATGGGGGGAAAAGGTTATTCCGATCAGATTTGGTTTCTAGGCATTTAGGATTATTTATGTTCTAAATTCTACCACGATGTCGAATTTCAGTATGCAGTAGATCTATGGCTCTACAATGTTTAAGAAGCTTGAAATTTTTATAGAACTTTTAGTAATATTTTCAAGTGGAAATTAAAGGGAAATTGAGTATTAAAAATGTTTTAAGTTCGTATAAAATATAAAACTTCAAGTTCTGCTAGAACGTATCCTCAGTGTGTTGTGATTTAATTTTATTTTACATTTCAGATATGCTGAAACTACACGATTCCATAATAATTACAACGTGGGCTAATATTTCTAGCGAAAATTTTACACAAAGTGATAACAGGTAAACGGAAATCTCTGAATAGATCATATCGTTAACCTGACATACAAGCGTAAAATTCAATTACATATTTGGTTGTTACGCCCATTTGTCAGTGGTTCATCATAATGGTTAAACGAGAAATTTGGGTACAGCTTCTCAGTAGAGTATGAATTACGTTTTTGTGGGATCAATTAATAAAACAATTACTTTCTATTTTAGGTCTGATTTTACTGAAGTTTCAAACTTTCTGATGATAGAAAAGGAATATAAAGTACAGACGTGGGTACTCATCGTTTCAATTATTGTTGGCCTAGTAATTTTAATATTTTTGACTTTATGTTTAGCCAAGGTAAATAATTTCAGTTATTTTGTAATTAAGCAACATTATCGCAGATTTTTGTCCACACATTTTTATATTAAGTGACGTAGATTATTGTCAATTTTTGTTTTGTTTACCCGTATAAACTTATTCGAGGCAATTTAAAAAGTGCAAGTTTCTCGTCTCTTAGGTATGTAAATACTGGGTCTTTGCATATGATTTTTATTAGATCCTAATGGTTGGTTTATACTTTTAAAAATTAACTACCACTAAGATTTTCTACTAAACTAACACACACTACGAAATAAAAATGCGTGGTCCTTACTTCATAATTCAACGATTAGTAAAAATTAAGCAATCAATATCGTCCATAAATATTCCAACCTAAAAGTAAAACGTAATTGTTTTGTTTTTTATTTGTGGTTGTTTAACTAATTTTATTCTGAAAAGTTCAGATTATTTTATGACACAAGTTTTATTTTTTTATAATGTTATTTTTTATATTTTGATGCACTTGTCAAAGCCGGTAACATCCGAAAGAGGACACGAAGTTAAAAGTTTAACAAATACTTACTTGATAATTGATAGTTGTTAATGTTTCGTTGTGATTATGAACAGATTAAAGTAAAGTGTATCTATCATTTAACTTGCAAGTGAGAGTTGAACTGGCCATAATTTGTAGGTTCTTGATAATTTATGGTCGGTTCATCCTTTCAAAAATTATCCGCTACCACTAAGAATTTCCACTATCAACTTTCACTTGCAAGTTAAATGATACACTTTAAACTGTTGATAGTCCCAACTAAAAATAACAGCTATCAATTATAAAACTGTGCCATAAAATAGTTGAAACGATTCAGAATAAAAATAAGTAAACAATCGCAATTGAGAAGCAGAAAAAAATACGTTTTACTTTTAGGTCTGAATATTTGTGGACGATTTTGATTGGTCATTCTTAATTTTTACTAACTGTTAAGTTTTGAAGTATGAACCACACATTTTTATTTGGTAGTTTAAGTGTTATTTTAGTGAAAATTCTTAGGGTAGTTGATAATTTTTAGAAGTATGAACCAACAGTAATTATAAATGTATAAATTATAAAATCCAATAGTTGTAATGTCTTTAAGACAATTAAAAGCTAGTTTTAAATCTGTCATTGTCACAGCTTTTTGGTACATGCCAAACTCTCGGAAGTGTAGACAAAGCGTTAAAATAACCCTAGCGTTTCATAAATTTTTTTCCAAGGTGAGCTATAACCGAAGGGCTAAGCAGTGATTTATATTTTGGGCTATAGCTGTGAGCACACTTTAATGAAATTTTGGCATATTGTAAAACCGATAAAAGTCAGTTTTAAATCTGCCCTGAAGAAGTCGACAGTTTTGAACATAATTTTTTCGCGTCATCTGATTTCGATCAGAATAAATATAATATCCTTTATTTGCCAACAAAATTATGATCATATAACAAAACAACGTCAGAGAGAGAAATGTTTAGCATTAAGAATTATAAATATAATGATCTAACTACAGTTAAGATAAAAACTAATCGACATTTCGATAGGAACTTTACACAAAGGAAAACAAAAGGAGAAAAAGACAGATACAAAATAATTTTAAAAAGTAGTAATAAGAGAGTCAGTTTAAACTGAACAATGTTTTACAGTTTGTAAAATAAGATATTCTAATTTAAAAGGAATAAAATTTTTACACATAAAACAAAAGCATGAAAAAAACCCACTAATCAAAAAATATTAAGGTAAAAATATTGATATTATAAAAATTATTCATTAAAATTGGAAGAGTAAAAGCCATTCATTTACGCGTCTCTTAAAGCAGTTAATCGACTCGTTAAGCCAGATTTCTCTTGGTAACATCCTTACGGCTTTAATCACCATACAGTATGGTCCTCTCTCATAGAAGGTGGAGTTATGTAAAGGTACCCTTAGGTCATTCGCCCCTCTGGTATTCATAACCATGTTTCCCTCATAAAGCTGTGTATTTAGCGGAAATAATTCCGCATTCCTTCTGACAAGCATGACTAAAGATCTAAAGTATAATGAGGGAACAGTAAGCAACTTAAACTGAGTAAAAAATGGTCGACATGAAGCTCTTGGATGTAAGTTGAAGATGCATCTTATTATGCGTTGTTGAATTTTAAATATATTAATAGCCATTCTTGATGATCCCCAAAAGGAAATACCATAAGAGACAAGAGATTGTATTTGCCCAAGGTAGAAAAGCCTAACAGTCTCTGCAGTGATGACGTCACGAAGCCTCCGGACTACACCACACGACTGCTAAGCCTAGCCCCAAGAGCTGAGATATGATGTTCCCAGTTTAAAGAAGTGTCCAAATGAACACCCAAGAACCTAACCTGTTCCAAAGTAGGTATAGATCTACCCCCAAGCCACACAAGCAGTGACTCAGACCTTGTTGCATGTTTTGAAAAAAGAATGAGGCCGGTTTTATCTACGTCTAGAGTGAGGCTGTTATCAGAACACCACTGCTGCATTTTCAGTGCAGGGTTTGTGCACTTTTGAGACCCATAGAAGTGTCCGCCAGAATCACTGATGTGTCATCAGCAATCTGGCAAACGCTATCCGCGGTCATTCCATCCCCAGATTGTTTACATATATTAAGAATACTATGGGTCCCAGAATGGAGCCCTGAGGTACCCCCTGCAACAATTTAGTTCTATCTGAAAAGTAATTATGATTAGTTTTAGCAAAGCAGACTGTTTGCTACCGATAAGTAGGATTGCAGTAAACTAGCAGCAACACCTCTGACCCCGTACGCACCAAGCTTTGTCAAAAGCAAGTTATGATCCACAGTGTCAAAGGCCTTGGACAAATCAAAATATAGGCCTGCCACTTTATCATTTGTGTCAATTCTTTCATTTATATAGGAAATTGTGTTGAATATTACCATTTCAGTAGATTTGTTAGGTCTAAAGCCGAACTGATTTTTACTCAGGATATTAAGTCTGTTTAGATGTTCAAATATTCTAGTATATATAACTTTTTCAAAGACCTTTGACACTGCTGGAAACAGGGAGATTGGTCTATAATTTTTGATGCACTGGCGATCCCCTTTTTAAATATAGGAATCACTTTGGCTGTCTTGAGATTAGTGGGAAAGATCTGTGTGGCAAAACTTTCATTAACAATATTTGCTAAGGGATTACTTATGCAGTGTGCGACAAATTTTAAAACATTTACGGGCACGTCGTCCAGTCCCGCTGAAAATTTATTAGGTAAACTCATAAGTGTTGGAAAAATTTCATCGGCATTTACTGGTGATAAAAATATTATAGGATAATTAACTTCAGTTTGAAATGTAAGGTTAATATTTGAATTATTATGTACATTGAACTGTCTGCTAAATAATTCAGCAATATTTTTTGGGTCACTATGAATATGATCATCTATTTTTAGGATTATGTCGTAATTCTTTTTGATCCAATAACAAATTTATTTCGATGGTAGTTACGAAGAAAATCCCTTCATAAAAATTGCGGCGAAAAAAATTCCTTTTTCTCAGTGGCATGTAAATAATCACATTACAGTAAGATTCGTCGATCATTGTCTGGGACAGATTATTTTCACTGCACCTATTTAAGGAAGATTTTCCTTGCCGCAGTTTTTTAGAGGGATTTTTTACGCCGACACAGTAAGCTTCGGTGTAAAAAATTCCTCTAAAAAATTGTACGGTGAAGAAAATCCTCCCTAAATAGGAAGTAATGAGAAGAAGGGATTTTTTCTCTGCAATTTTAACGAAGGGATTTTCTTCGCCGTTGAGTGATTTTCTTCGTAGCCACAATCGATTTAACTTTACAAACGAAAAAATTTGCTTTAACATGCTTCAAAACTTTGACTCCTAACTTCACTAGAAAGCTTTAAAATTTTCATCTAGTTTAAATGCCATGCAAGTTAGAACTTCGAGTTCAGTTTTATTTTGCTTAAAAAATTCATATAACTTATGATATTAAAATATGACATGTAAACATTTTTATTGTTTAAAAATACTGTTTATTTTAGGCTGGCTTTTTTGAAAGGAAAGATCAAACAAAATTGAGGCAGCTTAAAGAAGAGGTAAGGTCATCAATGTTTTTAGTAGTGTAGGGATACATCATATTCTAAGAGTAATTTCCTCATTTGAAAACTGTATTTTTAATTTTTTAAACATTTCTCATTTAGTAAAAAGTTCTTGTGAAAAGGATTGACCATTTGTTATATACAGGGTGTTTTTTGGTTTATATGTTACTGAATAAAGTACACACTATCACAAACTGGAAATTATCTAACCATTAAATAAAGGTTTTATTTATTTAATTGAAAACATCTAATTTTAGGCGTTAGAGGAAGAAAAATTATTAGAAGAACTAATAGAACAAGAATTAGCAAAAGGAAATCAAGGTTGGAACGAAGAAAATACCCTTTATGGATTTATTAGACACAAAGAAACGATAAAAGAGGTTGAGGAAGAAAATCCCCAATATGGAAGTATTAGATACAAAGAAACAGTAAGAGGGGATTGTGAAGAAAATACACTTTAAGGAACTTCTTGACTGAATAATACTTTTTTTATTTACTAAACAAAATGTAAAATAATACTGAGAAACTCAATATATTTTAATTTTTGTAAGAATAGCTATTATTTAGTTCTGTACCTTATCTTGGAAACCGTGAAAGTTTTTTCAAAGCGTTTAACACAAAAATTGGTACGTTTGAAACATATTTTATAATATATTCTTTCATACAGTGTGTTTAATTTTCCTTATATTGGAATCAACTTTCGAATAGAACAGGGATTCTACATCAAAACTGTCTCCGGGCTCTAATTGGATGGTTTTTAATCTCTGGACAAAGTGTCCAGAGTTTTTAACAAAGGATTCAGTTTTTCCTGTAAATGGATGTAAAAGTTCGGCCAGATAGTTACTTATTTTGTAAGTTGATGAATCTATTGCGTTGACGGTTAGACGTACAGGTGCATTTTTTTTTAAATCTATTTTAGGCAGTCCGTAGACGAGTGGAATCTTGGAGCTGCTTGGTTTAACGGCTGTCTTTTCGTCTGGAGTGGGGCTGGAAGTGTTGATTAGAGATTTGAGGTTCCTTTCGATTTTGTTTGTTGGATCCGTCAGAATAACTTTGTAAGTATGGTCTTCCAAGAACTGGTTTATTTTTTTAGTATATTTGTCCTTATCTATAATAATAGTTGCATTTCCTTTGTTAGCTGGGAGAACTAAGATGGTGTTGTTCTCATTCACTTTTTTAATAGCCTTCCTTTCCGCTGATGTAATATTTAATTTAGGTGGCTTTGAGTGTTCTATGATCTTCGCTGTTTCGTATCGAATCGTGCCTGCTTGCTCTGAAGGTAACTTTCTAATGGAGGCCTCTTGAAATCGTAGGCATAACGTAGGATAATAATTTCAATTTGACACAGTCTAAACCCAAAAATCATGATTTTCAATTTGACCAAAGCCGTAAAAGCTTTCGTTCTTTATATAAATATGTATTTTAATATTTTCTAAATTATATAAAATTATATATCATTATATATAAATATATGTAATTATATATAACTGTATATTTTTATATAAAATTTTAGATAATTTTATACGAGAACCTATATATAATTATGTTAAATTATATAAAAAATACATATTTATATATAATTTTTCTCTGGGTACTGAATGCCATTTTCATCAAGTCACCTTCGAATAGTACTTAGGCCAATCGAATATTTCCTTTCGATCTAAAATATTTTGTCTTTATCGCAGATTAAGGCCAGTGTTATATCACGATCTACAAGAGTATCAACCTTTTTTTTTTTAGATCATATCTTTTCCCGTCTTTTGTACGAAAATACAGACTTTTATATATTTTGGAGCGGCAATGTAAGTACGTCATTTTTGGGGTCTACATATAAAAACTTCGAATCTTTTATGAGATTTTGCACTCATTATGAATATGCATGAGGTAATTCACGAATGTCAATGCACAGCACTGAGGAATTTAGAGCCTCGAGTGTTGAACTTACTAAGTAAACAGTATCAAACGAGTATGGTTTTCAAATACGCACCAACACTTTTTATGGAACTAATTGTATGTGCTAAGATTTTATAACAGTTGCGGATTTCAACGTACTACTATTGTGAAAAAAATATGTACACGCCGCGAGTATGACATACCTTATTTGTATCTGAGGATTTTTAAAACGTATTGCGGGAAAGGTGATGAAGAATCTGTTCAAACATTACTCGTTAAGGCACAAAATTAAATAAAAATTCACATACGTTTCAAATTCTATTTGAGAAATATCAACTTTTATAAAAATATATAATCAATTTAACAATTCAGTACAATATAACAACGAATTAAACAAAATAAACGAATATAAACAGTGGTTTGAAACATGTGCGATCCACAACATTTCCACACAAAGATTTGAATGAATTCATATGGTGCAACAGAATTAAAATATTATCAAAATACTTATATCTGAACTTCCTTTTTTTTTTTAAATTGCGAGGTTGAATTTTGCGACATACTGCACCAAACTAAAATATTGGCGTATTTCTAATACTTTGAGTTCATATAATTGTTAACAAGTACTTAATTTAGAAAATCTTATCGTCAGGAAATAGGAGTGGTTAATTGTGGTACCGTCAAAGAAGAAAAAACTTAAAATGCCTGAAGAACTATAAATAAACGGTAAAAATAGAATATCTGCGGCATTGGCAGAAGGAGGACAACATGTTAGTCAATTTGAGCACATTGCAAAATTTATGGTTAAAATTGTTACAATCCGATCACATATTCAATGGGCGGTCTTCACACTGAGGACTTATATAAATAGCAACAACCTGATAATTTCTTGCTCACTTCCTCCTTTAATAATTAACAAATAAAATAATTCTGTACAAAAAATGGAAATTATCTCTTATTTGAAATAGTGTAAACAAGATAAGAGAGAAGTTATATCTCTTTCTTAGAATTACTTTTTCACAAATGCCATTATTCCAAGACAGTTTATTCCTGTTCTCTTAAAAGTCGTCGATGATTTATAAATAAAATACCCGTTAAGATTATATAACTATCACCGCTACTTGGGCGGATTCAAATGATTGTAATGTTTGTTCCAGATACGGGATTCAGTTATATTCAGTCTAAGCTTAATATCCAGTCTTTCTGGCGCTGTTCTATCGGGTCTTAAGGACAATAATTCTTCTCTGGAATATCTGTACTTTACCTGCTGTTTAGCTACAAAAATAAATGAGATTAATAATGTATGTAATACCCAATATTTGATATATTAAATTAAAATGCTAATGAAAAATAATATAATTTAAAAATAAATAGTTTGGCATTTATTAGTGAACCAGAAAATATAAAAATATAATAACCGAAACTTGATTCGACTCATTTAAATCATCTGGTCATAATCAACAAATTCCAACAGGTGTGAATGCGCAGAGATTACCTCGACTAGAGAATGGTTCAATGGTATGGTTTACTGATGGATCAAAAACGAAAGAGGGTGTTGGACTGGGAGTATCGGATCCAGGCTTCGGGCTTGCTAAACCTCTAGGAAACATTCTCACCATCTTACAAGCAGAAATGCGTGCAATTCAAGTCGTGTGTCCACGAGTGCCTGAAGAAAGCCAAAATATACATATTGTCAGATAGTCAAGCAATAGTAAAACCTCTCAGGTCAAATATATAAGATTTTAATTTGACTTGGCAAATAAGTCCCAAACAAATTGGCAATGAACAACAGGGTAATCCTAATATGGGTGCCAGGGCAAAACGGAATTAAAGGAAACGAGGAAGCGGTTATCCACGTAAAAGGGACAAAAACTCCTTTTCTCGATCCGGGTCCTTTCTGTGGATTACCACATAAAAGAGGAGCTCCGGAGCTGGAAACAAAATGAGATAAAATTAAGGTGGAACAGTACGCCTGGTCTCAAACAAGTGAGAAAATATATGAATCCGTAGCAAAGAAATGCAAAAATGCTTCTTGATCTCCCAAAAAGAGATATTCGAGTAATAAGGAATCTCTTCACAGCCCTCCGAGATACCATCTCAAAAAATGGGCCAAACTAAGGATGAGATTTATTGTTTCTGCGACCGTGTAGAACACCTGCTATGGAAATGCTGTTCTGCGAGTGATTTGCAGTTCTGAAAGGCATCACCTTGACTCCTAAAAAAGTAATAGACTTGGTGACGAGTCTAAATATACTGGGCCTATACTAGGTTAGGGTAACGTACAAGATATAGGTCGAAATGTTTTAGAGGGGCAAGAACAGCTTTAACGACCCACTCACAATTTACAAGATGGGATACTTGTTGAAAACTCAATTGTAAAGAAAAATTATACCGAAAAAAAAATCGTTGGTAATATATGAGAAAGTTAAAATTTTCTCCCCAAAATTTGGATTAGGAATATTGCCGTATATAAGCCCATGTGATTTGTCGTTTTATTTTGAGTATTTTTTAGTTATTTGTACTGCAGAAATTAAAGAATTAAAAAAAAAAATAGAAAAAATTCGCCACGTGATGCTGACTTATTTGCGAGTTTTTAAGAAGAGAGTCAATTTTAGGCAGACTGAATAAAAAATTTTTTATATATATAAATTTAACTTTAAAATATGAAGACGACCTTGCCTGTTTATTTATATTATGAAAATTGGTGATCTGGACATGTTTAACGACATGCAGGTGTATTTCGTTATTGGAAATAAAACTGTATCAAGACCTTGTGATGATATATTTATCATATGGTACAAGCGCGTCTCACTGCAACTCTACATAACATCTAACGTAATTATTGGCACTCCTACAATTTCTCGTTATCACCGTATTAATAGAATAACGGTCTTTACCGAAACACATGGGTGCTCTGGAAGTTCTACACATAAATAAGTCATTAGAGTATTACCTTAAACTATTCATATTTTCAATTTAGTACTTATTCGTATACCAACCACTGTAATTAGTTTTAATAGTGTCACAGACATATGAGGCTATTTTGTCAACGTGTACGGTGAAATGTTAAAATCAAGAAAACTTACTTACCGAGTTTGAAGGATCGCCAATTGTTACACTACATTTAGAAGATGTATCTCAAGCAATAATCAGTACAAAAATGAAATGTTCACGGTGTGCCGTTTTAAACTGTCATAAACCGTTACTGTGAAACAGGGAAACAAAATCAAGACTTGAGAGAGGACCCAAAGAAAAACAATCAAAAGAGAGGACCGTTGGTTACGACGGCAAACTTTGAAAAATAAACGTCGGACTGCAAACGATTTTTCTGCTGCGTGACAACAAGAACATTCTGCATCTATATCGGCTAAAACTGTAATAAGGCGCCTTAAAAATGGGTATCTCAGCTAGAAGAGCTTGAAAGAAACTGTGGCTGTCTCACACCAGTAAGAAAAAAGGTACACCTGGGGAAAAAAATATGAATTTTGGTAGAAGCCGATTGGGAAAATGTTATTTGGTTGGATGAAAGTAACACTGAAATAAGTATGTATGACAGTCTTATTAAACAGCCTACAATTATTGCATCAAAATGTTTTAAAAAAATGAATATGCTAATTTTAAATACGATTCTTCCAGATTTTCGGTACAGCTGGTGCTGCCTGTTTGTCGAAGGCCCGGTGATACCTGTCGAGAAGGTTCTGTGGTAGCATAATGGTTTCGGAAGGCACAAGTTCAACAGAGGTTGGAGAAATGTTCCTGTACAGTAGCAGAATGAACTTCAAAATTTATACGACCATACTAGACCAAGTCCTGCAACTTTCAGTTGAAAAAATATATGGTATAAATACCGAGGGGATGCTATGCCAACAAGACAACGGCCCATGCCACACTGAAGCGGCTAGCATGGCATTGTTTCATGCTAATAATATTCATATTTTGTAATGGCTCCCGCTAAGCCTGGCCCTGAATCCAATACAGCCCTTGAGGGCTATTATAAAACAAAAAGTACAGGGTGTCTCAAAAGAAAGTACACATTTGTTTTTCTTATTGCGTGAACGCAACTATTCCGAGCGGCGCGGGGGGTATGTCAATCGGTAGCCTGGCTCTTGGGAATTTAGTCACTATAGAGCGTTTCTCGGGAGCGGACCGTGCTTTGTGCGTACGTGAGTTTTACAAAAACGGTAATTCGGCGACTGTAGCGCGTAGAAAATTCTGCAATTTTCGACATATTCGTTACTTAAATGATGCGCCAAGCGCTCGGCTTATTGGAAAATGGGTCCAGAAGTTTGAAGAGACCGGTTCAACACTAGATAAACCAAAATCCGGACGTCCGAGGTCTTCGAGAACGGTCGAAAACGTAGAGAGTGTTACTCAGTCTGTTCGTGACGACCCAAACGTTTCGATTCGTAAGCGTGCTGTTGCTTGTGCATAGGTCATCATTATTCCGCATTTTACACAAAGATTTAAAGCTGGACCCCTATAAAATTCAGTTGGTGCAAGAATTGAAGCCTCAGGATGCTGGTCAGAGGCTTGACTTCGTAAACCAGATGACTGAACGCTTTTCAACGTTTACCAACATCTTCTTTTCGGATGAAGCCCATTTTCATCTTAATGGTCATGTAAACAAGCAAAATTGCCACTATTGGAGTGCAAACAATCCAAAACACAAACATCAGAAACCTCTACATTCGCCGAAAGTGATTGTATGGGCTGCGATGTCGGCGCGAGGAATTATCGGCCCGTACTTTTTTGAAGATGAAAGGGAACGCACAGTAACAGTGACTTCAGAGCGGTATGTGGAGATGTTAGACGACTTCTTCGTGCCTGAACTGCAAAATTTTCCTGGCTATAACCAAAGAACATGGTTCCAGCAAGACGGAGCAACTTCACACACGTCCAAGATGTCTCTGCCACGAGTGCGTGAAATTTTTCCTGGCAAATTGATCTCAAAGAAAGGTGACATAAGTTGGCCTCCACGCAGTCCTAATTTATCACCTATGGACTTTTTCCTATGGGGTTGGGTCAAATCAAAAGTTTACGCCAACAAACCGACTTCCCTGGCACAATTAAAAGAAAATATCAGCAACGAAATGGCAGACATCAAGGAGAATACCTGCCGAGCCGTCATGGGCAATTTTAGTGCTCGATTAAATGAATGCCGTGAGCGCAACGGATTACATTTGGACGATATGATTTTAAAAAAATAAATTCCCAAACAATGTATTTTAATATGTAATAAACATTTTTTTCAATAAAGTCCTGACTTTTTTTTAAATCGATTTTTTAAATGTGAACTTTCTTTTGAGACACCCTGTATATAAACATAAATTCAAATTAAAAACAGACTTGAAAGCAAGAATTAAATAAGAAGTTTGCCAAAACGGATTGAAGTTGTGACACAAGCCCGTGGAGAACTAACTAAATATTAAATTGTATGTTATAATCAATAAACATGCATGTATATGACATGTTTTATTTATTCATTATTAACATGTGATGGAATAAAGAATTCTTAGAGTGTCGAATAACTATGTCACAGGTTGAATATAATAGGCTAGATTATATTTTTGTTACTAAGCTATGTTACCACACAAAAGCAGAAATGAACAAATTAATTCGTTAAATTTTGATTTTTAAACAGCAACAGATGCGATATTACTAAAAAACAGCATTAAAACCTAAATTAAAAATAATAAAATGAAACTGTCATTATTAGTATCCATTTTGTTTATTACCTTGAAGAGCTGCACATGCATCATTCAGTGGCAATTTAGTCTCAATTTCTTCTTGTCTTTCAGGCCCTGTGCTAGATAAAGGATCAATTTCTTTGTTAAATTTCTGCAGGTAAAATACCTTCACATCAAGTGAAAGATCATCACTATTCATTAAATTAATCAGCGTTTCCAATTCGACCAAAACTTCCTTCTCAACGTTATATTCATTGGGATACTTCTCTTCAACTTTTTTCTTTAATAAAATTATTTTTTTTAGCATATTATCCAAGTTATCATCATCATCAAACGAAATTATGTGTTCTTTTTGAATCAAATGATCGATTTTCTTATTAAATACTTGATCAGTATTGGTATTTTCCTCACTTACTTTACTACTATTTTGATCCGATCCATATACAGCTTCATCACATCCTTCAGAGATCCTTTTAGTTAGAGAAAAATCATTTTCAGATTTTTTCAGGGTACTTTCAACTTCCTGCAACTTTGTTGCAGGTACATCATCACAACAATCGATTAGATCAAAACTAGGATGGGTTTCTCTCGATAAATTATACTCGCTACTTAAAGAATAAAATTCATCTTCATCATTCAAAATTTTACTTTCAGTCTCGTTAGTTTTAGTATTGTCTTCTCCAAAATTACTACTACTTGCACTCATTTCTGATACATTTTTACTTTCTGTTTTCTCATATTTTTTCTTAAGAAGTTCGATCTCTTTATTAAACTTTTTAAGATACTCTAAGGCAATGTCATAAGGCACCGTTTTCGAATAGTAAAGGGTTTGTATTAACTTTTCTAATTCTTGAAATACCTGTTCTTTTGAAGATGGGTTGATCTTTCCTAAACCATCGTCAAAATCACTTAATGAGCTAGGTAGTTTTAAGTCTCTACTCGTTATATTTATTTGAACGTCATCACGTTTTTTCGGTACTTTTTCTTCTGTGTTACTAATATTCTCCAAAGATGGCATATGTAACTTCTGCAAGGCTCCTAAAAGAGTATGACATAATTATTTTTAGTTCTAAATTTAGGTTAAATAAAGAAAGGTACAGCCGTTAAACATTATTTTAATTTTGCACTTCTGTCATTATTTAGATATTTCTTCGCAGAATTTTTTAGCGATTTCAGAGGGGAAACTGTCTCTGATTTCTCAATTCGCTAGTCAAACTTACCTTTTTCAATATTATTATTAGACTTATTTAAATTTTCCTTATGTAAATTTGTCGTTTTATGTAACTCCAATAATTCTAACGTTGCATTTTGGATATCACATATTTTGCAGTATAGATGACTTTTTCTAAAAACAAAAAAATTTCACGAATTGTTACCTCTAGAAGTCTTATTTAAATGTAACATCCTATACCAGAGTTCTAGAAAGTTTAGGGTAGGTGATAACAAAATTAATTTTAAAATATTGTTTTGGGACGAAATAAAAGAGATATGGCAACCTCACAATGTACTAAGAACGCTGCAGTTATAATTGGGTAAACACCGTATTATTCTTTAGTTGAAATCAAAATAAAAAACATTAAAAAATCTATCGGAAGTTTGGCTCGAATCTACAGAGCAAAATAGACACAATATGTCCATTTTTCTTGGACTTCGCCACTGTTAGTTACAGTTTAATAACTCCAAAACAAACCGATGAAACTATATCATAAATGCTCTCGATAAAACATTCTACTTGAAGAAAAAGTTACGTGGTACTGGATGATATATAAACACAACCACTCTAGGGTGCGGCGTGAAAATTCGGAGAAATTTAAATTTGAAATTCCCCCCGTTCTATATCACTAATAGATGTCGCGATTGGCCTTTAAATAGCTTGACGCATGTACGTAACCATTATAATCTCAAAACAGTTGCAATTTTGAAATCAAGTGCGGAGTGTAACCGAAGAACCGCGATTATCGAAAGTGTTCACGCTGGTCGCTCGGCGACAGAGATCATTCTCAAAGGAGCGCATTGTCAGGACGCCCGACAACATTCAACAGGCTTAGGAGCTGATTTTTAAGAATCCAGGGCAGTCGATCCGAAAATTGTAGTTGATTGTTGGTGTGAGTGAGAAAACTATGCGTTGATGAAACGTCGAGGAGTACTTTCCCTTACACAATTAAAGTGAGATAGATGCTTTCCAAAGCCGCCAGGACAAAGCAAGTTGAACGCTGCAATCTGATTTTGTGTTCCTTAAGAAACAATGCTGCCGGACGATTCAGGTTTTTTCATGACGAGACGTTTTTTACCGTCGATACGAAAATCAAATCGAAGGAATGATCGCTGGCTCGTCCAAGATTCTGGAGATGTACTCATTGTTTCTGGAAAGAAATTTCTGGCGAATGATCACGTGTTAGAGCCGTTTTATACACCCAAGAATTATAGCCAAAATTTATCTGATAATTATGTTGAAAATTTTCGGCATAAAAATATAGAACGTGTTCTATATTTTTATGACTAAAATGCAGAAAGTGCGCGAAAATCGACGCAGAATAAAATATGGAATTGACAACCCGCGTTTGGTAATCAACCTAATCTCAATGTTTACTCATTGTTTTTTGCACAAAATATCCCTTATTTTGTGGTTTTTTGATTATATATGTTTGAAAACTTTCATATTTATGACATTTTAAGGTTATTTAACTGCTTGAACGTCACATGTTATGAAAATGCGCATGAGCACCGACAAAACTAACATCAAAATTATATTCAGATTTCTTGTACGTATCAAACAGAGTGGTATTTTATTGTAAAAATGATCTCCAAAGAATTTTCGGCAAAAATTTGCTGAAAATTTTTGTTATAATTTTCGGAATAATTCTTGTGTGTAAAACGGCTCTTAGATATGGTGTCGAGTGAGGGTGATGTCATGACACACATTTCTTAAATATGGGAATCCCGTATGTTTTCCAGCCGGACAGTGCGCTCGCTCACACAAGTCATTTGGTTCATAATTGCTTGTCGGATAACGTAGAAATGGACCGTGACAAATTAAAGCGCGCTTGCGCACGCTTCAGACCGAGAATGGAGGCGATCATTCAAGCAGTCAGGGGATATATAGAGTAAATGTTTTTTATGGCATTACAAACAATGTGGTTAAAAGAATTTGGTAAACCTTTTCGTTTGTGTATTAAAAAGTATGTTTGGAAAAAATCTATAATTTCTCCGAATTTTGGCGCTGCACTTTGTATATATATATATATATATATATAAAACCTTTCCATATAATGTAATAAATATTTTCTTACTTTGGTGTGGAGGTCTCACTTTTCTGTTTAACAGTGTCTTTAATATTTTCAGTTACATTTTTTTTAGTTTTATCGGGAGAATGTTGTTTTTCATCTTGTGTTCGATCCTAAAAAAAACACTTACTTATACTGATAGAATAGTAAAATTCCTATTTCAGTAAATTTGTTAAGATTTTTTGCACATGGCGCTTTTTGATAGTTATTCACAATAAAGCAAAAATTTTAAACACGAGTTTCCATACAGTGCGCCGCAACATCGTTTATTTGTCAATCCAAATTACACAGGTTGGCAAAATTTACCTTCCTTTTTGTAAAACGGAAACTTACATCTGATTATGATAATACATCTTAGAAAAAAATGGTCTTCAAAAAAACTGTAACATAATAGGTTATCATGTGACACTTTAAAAGTTACTAAACTTGCGATTTTCTTCTGTGTATGGCTTCATATATGTCTCTTCCAATGAACCAGTAATAATCAGCTAGCAGTGGCTAAAATGTCTTTGATAAAACCTTTCTCTATGTTCATAGCTAACAGCTGCCACACTTGCAAGAGAAAAGTTCAAGTGAAAATCTGAGAAATATGTTCATCACAGCATTAATGTTACAAAATACTAAACTATCCTCCCAAGAGAAAAACCTTTTGGCTCATCGTGACCATTCCAAAAGTAACATATTCTTGTTTTAGGATGCAATAAATTCCATTCCTTTAGTCCGGATACTAGAACTTTTGAAAGCTGTTTTAACAAATTAAAGTCTTATACTATATCGTTAAGATCTCCTTGCGTTAGCACAAGTGGTCGATTTAATGCAGTACTTGCTAGAAAGACAATATTCAATGGTCTCAAAACGATGTCTACGCAAGCACAAACAACGTCCATCTACAACCACCATAACTTTATTAATGTGTGTAGCGTTATGGAATTTAACATGATTGTCACTTAAAGTTATACTAAATTAAAAAAAAAAAACCCTTGCGTATATACGTATGCAGTTTAAAGTTTCGTTATTTTCGAGCAGAAGGTATGTCAAAACTTCTTTGACCATCTGGCCGAAAGGTCTTTACTTCGAACATACCCCTGTAGAATTAGCATATCATCAGACTAGGGCCCGCTTCTTTGAATGCTGAATAACGTAATTATCTTTTTATTTATATTTGGGGAAGTGTTGATAAACACTAGATATTTTATCTTTAAATCCTCTTTTTGTTAATATTAATTGCAAGCTTCGTATTTATAGTAATTTCTAACACTTAAAAACACTGAAAAGAGTCACGACAAGCAATAAAACTGAAAACAAAAATAAGTAAACTTATTTATGCATGTCAAATATCAAAAAAGCCTATTCCCCACCGACCATAAACAGCTTTCAAACAAATGTATTGTTTAAATCTACTGGTATGATTGAAGGGTCTTCATATGTTAGGCAGCAGATAGGAGATATAATTTTGTCAATAATGGTGTCAATTCTCTGAAAACATAACATACATGGTTAAAATAGTTTAACCCAGCATATCTACACAAAACCGTGGTAATACCGAACTAACACAATTTAACTAGTAATTAAATCAATACAACTGAATAATCAGAATATATACACATACCAAAATTTGTAAGTTTCATTGTTTGAAAATTTTATTCACCTGTATCATTAGAAAAAAAAAATTATTCAACCTTACCTTTAACCAAAGCTCAATTCTTGTTTTATGCTTTGAACCCCTGTAATGATCTAATGCGTGCTTTATGGTTGGAAATTTTAGTTGACACACTTTACAGGTATCTGCTACCATCATCTTTCTTAAATTTCCAGGTAAACTTTGATCGGACGGACCGTACTGAACTTAAAAAAAATAATTATTTTTAGTAAAATTTATTATATAGTGTGAAATTATGCAAGACCAGCCATTTGCTCCCTAAAATCTTGGCTAGCTGCCTAGTACTTATTTTTATAGCTATTTTTTATTTATAGACAGGTGATTGGTTATATTTAGAGGAAAATTGTTTTGCCGAATTTTAGTCTTTTAATTTAAACAAATGTAGAGATACGTCTATCAGTCGGAAAAACAATTTATCTTATTTTTACATCCACTATTATTTTAATTTCGTGTTTTAATTTTACCATTAACAATAACAATTAAAAGTACAGTTTGAAAATATACTTTCTTTTCATCCTTTATGTAAAAAAATATTGCCAATGAAAGTTGACCGGATACAGGGTTATGAAATCCGAAGGTCCCGTTTGATAATAAAACTTTACCCTCTAATTCATTAACATGTGACAGATGACAACAAAGAGTTTAAATTTACAAGTGCAAAACTAGAGGCAACCAAGTTTTGAACCTTAAAAATATAAAAAAAAATGGGGTTTGTTTATTATCAAATCAGGTAAATAGAAAATTTTGTTGAAAATCGGTAGACAACTATTCTTCTTACCGCTTTCAATGCTTTATTTTTAAGTTTTTATCTTTAATTTATCTATACAAAGGTTGATAAGCTGACATACGTAATTTTAAATAAATTTCACATTATGAACTATCACAAAAATTATGCTGCTTTTTACTTCCCAATATATAGAGATTAGAACTATTACAAAACACACGAAACAAGTTTACTTTAAGATAACAAAAATGTCCTTAATAAGCTAAAAATCGCTTTGAAAAGTTGAAAATTAAATCAAAAATTTTCTTTACGTTTTTCAAAGTTTTTTTTTTAATTAAAAGGTATATACCATCTATTGCAGGAAGTTTGAGATTTTCTAATTTCTTCTTATGTTTAGAACCAAACATGTGCTTCCAGAGTTGTTCTTTCGACATCGTTAAAATGGAACAAATCTCACAATACGCTTCTGCTTTTCTAAAACATAGAAATTCAATTTACACAGGGTTTACACGAGTGGTGGCAGTATTATCAAAATATAGATAAATGGTAGTTGTAGTTTTTTAATATCTCCAATAAAGTGTTGTGCCTGTACTGTGCGCAAATGCAGAGATTGAAAAAAATCATGATTTTTTTAAAAAAAAAAAGTAAAAAATCAATTATTTTTATCAAAAAATTTTAAAAAACCAAGATTATTTTGATTTTTCTATTTTAACATTCCTTTTCGGATTAGTATTAAAAATAACTATACTAATAGTAGATGCGTACTTTTTATACTCTGAATAATAATAAATACTATAATCATTCCTTCTAATGAGGGCCATAAGTAAATCGACTCCATGAATCGAGACCCTTCATCTTAGCCGAAAACTGGGGAAGTCCCGCGTCGGCCGTGTGGGAAACCCAGGCCATGCAAGCGTATTTTACCAATCAAATTGTATAAGGTAAGCAATGCGTCCCAGGTTAATTAAAAGTAAATAATTTTAAAATAAAAATGAGTGGAAGGAAAAAAGATAATATTTGGGATTCTTTTATAGAAAAAACAAAAAAAGGAATAACTGTAGTAGAGCAATTTGTAGAAAAGTAATAAAGAAATGCAACGTCTTGTTAAAAGATTAAAAGACCACTATGAAAAGTGCAAAACGTTAGGTGTTGATACAGGAGTCGCTGAAGTAATTAACGAAGAAGTTGATTTAATTGCAGGTAGGTATGTAACGTGATTTATTTTTACCTTTTTAGTAAGGTAGCTATTGATTTCGGAATAAATGTTTTTTGGATTCCATGCAAAATGCATATTTTGGATGCCTTTAAGTGGATTTACACTATTTTGAAAAAGTGTCTGTCGGTACAACTTAATTTATTAAATTTTAATTTAATTTGCTTTACAAATGCTCCAGTACAATCAATAACATAGTTATCTAGTAGCAACTAGGTATGCAAACACCTGTGTCTGCTAAAAAAAGAGAAAAAACAGAGATCCCATATACAGGGTGATTCAAAAATCGATCACGAAACTTAAGGGGGTGATTCTACTTGACAAAATAAGGGTAGAGCTTCATATAATTTTTTTTCAAAATGTCATTCGTTTTCGAGTTTAAGTTTTTATTTTTTGTTTTTTGAATTACTCGCTTACAGGAAAACCGATTTGACTAATATTTGAAAGATAGGCTAAGTCTTCTGCGCTTCATCATTTTAGTAACAATTCACATTGATTGTTTGCCGCTAGAGGGCACTTTACCTATATTGAAAATTGTTTTTTTGTCATAATTTTTTAGTGTTGACAGCTACAGTAGTTTTTGGCATAATTTCTGAAAGACTGATGCCAGGCCTTTAAAAAAGGTGCTCTTTATTTACATCGCTAAACCCAACGGTTTAGACGTAAATCACCCTTAAAAATTAAGTGGTAAATTTACTTTTCTCATTTCATTACCACCAGCTACCAGGTAAATAGCTATCAAAGTATACTAGAGCTGTCAGTTTAACATCAAATAAATTCGCTTTTTAAACTATTTAATTTATAATCTTAAAATAACTAATAATGGCTAATCAGTAAATATTCATATTATGGATTATTGCGATATACATTTAATTGATAAAAATTAATGAAACAGTACTAAACAAACTAAAAAAGATTCTCAAAATGTCCCCCATTTTCTTCAATACATTTCCTAACACTCTTCAAAAAATGTCGCCTAACTCGATGAAAAATTCCTGGTGTTTCTTTAATAATTTGGCACTTTTCGATTATCCTGAAGCGAATATCCTCGACGTTGATTACTGGAATATCGTACACCAATTGTTTCAAATGACCCCAAAAGAAAAAATCCATAGGATTAAGGTCTGGTGATCTCGCTGCCCATGCCAATGGTCCACTTCGTCCTATCCATCGCTCAGGATACGTTGCATTCAAATACTGTCGGACACGTATACTAAAGTGGGGCGGAGCTCCGTCTTGGAGGATCCACATGTTGGCCCTTACTTCCAATGGCACATCTTCCAGATACAATGGGAGACGATTTTGGATAAAATCTAAGTATACGTCACCAGTTAATGGGCCATCAAAGAAATGAGGACCAATAAGGTAATCTCCTATTATCCCTGCCCACACATTTAGTGAAAATCTACGCTGATGTTTCGTTTCTACCACATTGTTTGGGTTCTCGTAAGCATATGTGTGGATGTTGTGTAGATTTGTTATGCCATCACGAGTGAAACCAGCTTCGTCAGTGAATAATATGACGCCAATTAATCGATTATCGTGTTCATACTTAGCTAGGATCTGATTGCACATTTCCAACCGTCTCGGCCGATCATCGTCATAAAGAGCCTGCACCTTTTTTGAATGAAACGGGTAGAGTTGTTCTTCTCTTAGTATCCTCCATGAACTAGCCTGACAGAGCCGCACTTCATTCCCAATTTTTCTAGTACTAATACCTGGATTATCTTCAATAATTTCAAGCACTCTTTCTTCTTGTAGCCCGTTTCTAGCAGTTCTAGGTCTTCCCCTATTTCCATTATAACTTTTAAAGGAACCACATTCCGCAAGCCTCCTGTGCACACTGGAAAATGTTTGAGCATGAGGGATATTTCTTTCCGGATAACTCTCCATATAATATCTTCTTGCCAACTCTGCATTACCATTTGCTTTTCCATAACAAAAATGGATATCACAATATTCGATATTTGAATATTGGTGATTAGCCATTATTAGTTATTTTAAGATTATAAATTAAATAGTTTAAAAAGCGAATTTATTTGATGTTAAACTGACAGCTCTAGTATACTTTGATAGCTATTTACCTGGTAGCTGGTGGTAATGAAATGAGAAAAGTAAATTTACCACTTAATTTTTAAGGGTGATTTACGTCTAAACCGTTGGGTTTAGCGATGTAAATAAAGAGCACCTTTTTTAAAGGCCTGGCATCAGTCTTTCAGAAATTATGCCAAAAACTACTGTAGCTGTCAACACTAAAAAATTATGACAAAAAAACAATTTTCAATGTAGGTAAAGTGCCCTCTAGCGGCAAACAATCAATGTGAATTGTTACTAAAATGATTAAGCGCAGAAGACTTAGCCTATCTTTCAAATATTAGTCAAATCGGTTTTCCTGTAAGCGAGTAATTCAAAAAACAAAAAATAAAAACTTGAACTTGGAACTCGAAAACGAATGACATTTTGAAAAAAAATTAAATGAAGCTCTACCCTAATTTTGTCAAGTAGAATCACCCCCTTAAGTTTGGTGATCGATTTTTGAATCACCCTGTATACACAAAGATTCTGTCTTACAATTACATTTGGGTATTAAGTTCTTAAAGTCACTTTTCTATAGTAGACACGTACGGCGTACAGCCTTACATACAATATAATTTTTATCTAAACATAATTTGAAATTTGTTCACATAGTACTGATATGCAAACGATCTAACTCTTATATTAAATTTTTTCATCTGCTTTATATCTTTAATTTGTTTTGGTAAGATGTAAATTTTAGGTCCTAGGTAAGTAATAAATTTGAAGTCTGTGTTGTTGTGACTCAGAGTATTTCCACCAATTGATCCGCTTTACCACGGGTATTATGTTTGCGTTTGTCTGGATGTTTGACAATTTTACTTAAATCCTTTAACCGATTTGAAACAAATTTTGAAAAAAAAATACCTCTCAACCCGAAAATGAACCATATTGATATTGAGTTTGAACCGCAATAGGAAAATGCTTTTTTGATAGCTCTCAAAATTGGAACGTATATATTTCTATTATTTATGGACGTATTTCAACCAAATCTGAATGATTGTTGTAAAATATGCAAGAAATGTACCCTGGTTTTAAAATTGTTGTATTTTATTTTTGACAATAATAACTATGAAACTTTAAATGCATATATCTCCTTTATCTTTATCTATTAGAAAATTGAATCGTGAAATTAAAAATAGCTGTGAAGGTTTGTATTTTTATTTTTTGTATTTATATTTACATTTTTTACAGAAAATGAAAACTCAAGCAATGCAAATATTCCAAGTGCGGCTTCAACAAGTCTGCAAGTTTATCATTATCCGAGGCAAAACAATTTACTGATTCAGTAATTAACTCTAAGAAAAAAAACCGTTCCTCAGCAAATTTAGAGGAACTTCATTGTGCGAATACCTGCAAATTAAAAGCAAGAAATAAACATACAGATTATCAAAGCTGTATTTGCAACTAACAGTAGCTTTAGATGTATGACAATTCGCATGTAAAATGGGTGATCGAAATGTTACGACCTGGTTGTAGTCCTCCTTCAGGAAAAACAATTTTTACAACCCTTTTAGGTCAAATTTATGATAATGAAAAAGCAAAATGTTTTGGAGATCTTTCTGGATAGGGAGTGAACATGTTGACTGATTGTTGGTCTAATGTGCATAATGAGCCTGTAGTCTGTGCCACAATAATTACTGAGGATGGACCTGCATTCTTATATGAAACAATTGATATTTTGGGAAATCCTCACACTGGCTATTACTTAACTGATTTTGCTTGCCATTTGATTTCATCTTGTAAACCTAAATACACTGTGACGTTAAATAGGTTATAACAGATAATGCGGCGAACATGGCAGTTATGAGAAAAACTATAGAAGACAAGTTAAACATTAGTGGAAGAATCATAACATATGGATGCTCAGCTCACCTTCTAAAACCTTTTCTGCAAACACTTAGAATTAAGAGACGTTAAAGAACATATTACCACAAGTCATTAAATATTTCAGAACTAACCACTTGGCAGGAGCAAAGTACAAACAAAATCTGATGGAAAAGCACTAGTATTTCAGAGTGACGTAAGATGAGACAGTATGCCAAATTGTCTAGATGTATATGTAAGCCAATAGGAGAAACTGTTAAAAATTTGTGAAGAAAACAGAAAAGAAATAGACTCGACCATATACCAAAACAGACACCTACAGACTATCAGTTCATAGCTTATATTTTAGATGTAACTAAAACCAAATATAAATCGACTTATGTAGAGAACAACCAACCTTTAAAGACTGTGAAAAAAACGTATGAAAATAATGGATTTCTTCCATTTATTATAAAACTCCAAGCTAAAATGGAACCATTTTCAACAATCATGTTTCCAGAGGAGGTTTTCTCTAATGTTAGTGTCCTACAGTGGTGGGTCTAAAAAAAAAACATTCCTGATATATGAACGTTTTCTCCCAATTCTGAAGTGGTTTTTATGTGCTGTCTCGTTATCAGATTCAGTAGAAAGGGCTTTTATTTATTTATTTACAAACTCTACAGACATATACCCAGTTACAGAGTAGGAAGGTTTACAAAATCACTTAATACAAGCACATAACAACTACAAATTACACGAAAAATAAAGAAAAATTACAATATTTCTTTGAGCAAATTTTTAAAACTATTGAGTCTTATACTGAATATATCACATTGTTGCCTTATTTCATTATACAATTTACACATATTTATAATAGGAGAATTTAAATAATAGTTAGTACGTGCTCCATCCACATACAAAACCACAGGATATCTTGTTGGGTAAGCCGGTACATGAAAATTTATCAAAGCTAGAAAATCAGGGTCGTCAATATTACTATTAATAATTTTATGCAAGAATAATAAACATGTCATAGTTCGGCGACTTTCTAATGTCTTTAAGTTGTATGTTTTCATAATATCGAATTTTGGAATGTGTAGCTGATATGTGCCAGTTTGCTTGTAATACATGTATCTCAATAGTTTATTTTGAATTTTTTCTATGGCATGTTTATGATTAGAGCAATAGGGGTTCCATATAATAGAACAACATTCTAGGGTGGTTTAAATACATTTTAAATTATTAAAGTTCTTGCAGTTTCTTATTATAAATCCATAGATTTTATATGCTTTGTTAACAATTTCACTGATATGCGTTTTAAAATCAAGTTGTGAATCAAAAACAACACCAAGATCCCGCATCTCACCAACTCGAGACAGAACTTCTCCATTAATTCTATAATCATAATCTATTTTACTTTTTTTTCTTGTGAAGCTGATTATATTACATTTGCTAATATTAAAGTGTAGACCATATTTTAGTGACCAACGATAAATCCTGTTCAAATCACCCTGAAGCTTTTCACAGTCTTGTATATTTTCATTTTTTTTAAATAATTTTAAGTCATCAGCAAACAATAAAGAATTTGAATTATTAATCTCTCTAGTTGATAAATAAAAGAAACAGTAGTGGTCCCAGATTGGATCCTTGCGGGACACCTGATGTTGCAATAAAATAATTTGACCTATATCCTCTAACAAAAACTTTTTGCTGTCTATGCTTTAAATAAGATTGAAAAAACTGAAGTAAATTACTGTTAAACCTAAATTCTATATCCAACTTATCCAAAAGAATACTGTGTGGGATCTTGTCAAAAGCCTTTGTAAAATCTGTGTATACATCTATTTGGAATTTCTTATCCAGATTATCCGCTATATATTGAGTAATATTACATAAATTTGTAGAAGTTGATTTATTTTTAAGAAATTCATGTTGTCTATCAGTTATTTTGTTACGAACATAAGCATAAATGTGCTTGTATATAATCGACTCCAAATTTTTTGCTGGACATGATAAAATAGCTATTGGTCTATAATTCTGGATATTCGCTGAATCACCTTTTTTAAACACTGGGCAAATCTTGACTTCTTTCCATTTTTTTGGAAAAGTTTTAGTATTCAAAGACATGTTAAATAATATTCTCAGTGGTTCTGCAAAAAATCCTATCATACCCTTTATTATATAAGATGGTATATTATCAGGTCCCACAGCTTTATTGATTTTAAGGCTTTAAGCTGCCTCGCACACATCACTGTAATCAATATAATGAAAAGAAAAAATCTCAGTAGTTTTATAAGGTTGAGTATGCTCAACATGGCGCAGGTCACCCTCAACATATACAGATCTAAAATAAGATGCAAATGCATTTGCTATACCCTCGCCATCAGCATACTCATCATCATTTAAAAACACTTTCCTACATTCGGGCTTGTTCACTCCCATGTTAGAAATAAATTAGGAATAGAAAAAGCAGGAAAATTAGTATTCCTTTGCAGATATTACAATGAAAATTGAAAATGTGTGTTATTATTTATACAGTATCTACCTGTTTAAAGAAAAGCTTTCTTATTTATGATTATTTTGTAACGTTTTATTTTTATATTTTGTATTAAACAATGTTTATACCTATATTTCTAGTTTTGGTTTTCTTATAATTTAAATCATGAATTAAAATTAAAAAAAAAACATGTTATTTAAATTGATGATTAAAATCTTAAATTAAATCAAATGATTTAAATCAGTTGAACCCTGTGGCAAAGTAATAAATCATAATTATGATATAAATTTTGAGCAATAGTTTACTAGAGCCATTTCTAAATCATTTTTTAATATCAGTTGAAATAAATTCTCTTTAGTTACAAAAAGTTGAAATAATGTAATCAAACTTCTTTAGGTTGGTTCAGACTGTGCCACCTGATGCAACTTTGAAATAACGACTTAAATTAGGAAGCTAATTACCTGTACTACTTACTTTTTATGTTCCTCTCCCTTGTAATGCCCATTAGCTGCTTCTTCACCAAATCGAACATTACATATCTTACAATGTAAAGTCTCTTTCTTGTTTACTTTGGGGGATTTCTCAACCTTTTTCAAAACTTCAGTTGTCTCATTTTTCTGTAGTATTTCCAGTGCTTTCATTCGAAAAGTTTTGACATTATTTTTATGGCATTTCGAACTGTAATGGGTCATAGCTGTTTTGTCGTCTGGTAATTGTACATCGCATATGTAGCAACAAGTGGAATGTTGTTGTCTTTTTAAAAAATCTTCTACGTTCTTTTCCATTGTGTTAAAATCTAGTAAAAAAATATAAAGTTAACTCCCATGCTTATCGATTGGAATATACCCGAATACATTCTCAGTGAAATAACGATAATTGGAAAAATATTCTTATCACACCAAAGATTAGAATTCAATTATGGCAATCAGATGGACGGAATCGTGTTTATCGAAAAGTTGGCAAATAGTAAGTCAGTTGCAATCTCACAGAAAGCATTATTAGTTGAGAGGGAAGCACCAAACTCTTAGAAGTGACTTTTATTTCGAAAATATCCTGCAAGATCATGTTTTGCTACATGTCGGCCATATTGAGTGTGGTGACATAGTGACTAATTACTTAGATGCGGTCTAAATTTAAAAATTAGATTGGTCGCCGAATATCTCAGATTTAAATCCAATAGAGCACATGTGGGATCAGCTAAAACGCCACATACGACAAACAAGTTCAAAGCAAATTTCGCTGTTTTAACAACTTAATATGATTCATTTAAAATTCGTAACATAAATTGTTCTTCCTAATACAAAATCTTTAAATTACTTAAGGGGTTAGACCTCACACTTTTATAACCATGAACTAAGGATTAATCGGTTTTTCAATTTCTTTTCATTATTTGATGAACCTCGAATTTGGCATATATATATATATATATATATATATATATATATATATATATATATATATATATATATATATATATATATGTTTATGCGGCTTTCACGGATTCCTCCGTGTGAGATGCAATAGCAGTGGATACATCCACATTATGCCGTTGTAGTGCTGAAATCACATTCAGCAAACGCACAACTATATGCAGCTCCGCGTATGAATGAAGTAAAATGCGAACAGTAAATGCAAACTTCTCTCCATCATATCCTTTCTGTGTTAGAGGTTGCACAGTTAGAACAAATTGGTATAAAACGCAATTTATCCTATTCCACCATCGAGATGACGGCCCACCTGTACCACCATACCGAGAAGAAAGCCAACGGAGGAATCCGTGAAAGCCGCATAAACATATATACGCCATCCGGCGGGAGGTCGGCGAAGCCGCGTTCAGTATTTGCATGCTTCCTTCCGATCTGTCTTTTGCATAGTCAGGTGCATGTCGGTACCCTGATGAGTCTAGTAGAGACGAAACATGTACCTCTGCCGTACCACTGTGGCGGGGAGGGTAAGTTTTGGCTTTCTTCTCGGTATGGTGGTACAGGTGGGCCGTCATCTCGATGGTGGAATAGGATAAATTGTGTTTTATACCAATTTGTTCTAACTGTGCAACCTCTAACACAGAAAGGATATGATGGAGAGAAGTTTGCATTTACTGTTCGCATTTTACTTCATATATATATATATATATATATATATATATATATATATATATATATATATATATATATATATATATATATAACCTGTGACCATTCACCATTCCAGAGTCTGATAATGACCAGGAAGGTGATAGTGGACATTTGCAACAGCTACAGCTAGGAGTCTTGGTTTTGGACTTAGATATTTTAGTTTATAGTTACATAGCAAATCTTGTCATGACTAGGAGGGTGGTAGGGGCACTATGAAGGCTACATTACTCAAGTAAAGGTTGGTAGAGCGCCGAGGGCTATGTGATAATAGGGTAGCGAAAAATGATGTGTTCCCAGCGTCACATCGTTGAAGTCAAAATAACTAAAGCGTACAATGTAGCACTAGGGTAGCTAAAAATGATATACGGAAAGTGAAGTACATGAATTAGAGCTTTGCCTTTTGCATGGACCTTTCGGGGGTTGGCCAAATAGTCTAATGTTCGTGGAAACATTTATGAGCAATCAATAAGTAGCATAAGGTAAATAGAACGTTTTAAATAAATTAACAGGAAACAAACAAGCCGTGTACGAGGTACAAATTACACAGTCCTTTGTTATGTTCCTTAACATTCCCTGCAATTTGCTACTTATGTTTCCTGCAATATGCTGCCTTTATTCAAGCAATAACATGTATGAAAAGGTCAAAATCTCACAATATTATCTACTGATTGAAATAAAACACAAAACATTATATACACCGTATTAGGCATATAGAGTAGTGTAATAAAGTATCTAAATATAAAATAAACAGAAAAGATTTCCACAAAACAAAATGTTTATATTAACTACCTGGCAGTAGATCAGTTATTGCATGCTCCACATAGACATTGTATAAATTAAAAAGATATATATTAAGCTGAAAGGGTCCAAGGATGTCCCAACTTAAAAATAAGATTACTTTACAGTAGTTGAAGTTAGAAGCAGTGACTTTGTAATTTCCGTTATTCACCAGAAATATTCTAGAAAAAAAAATGACATTAAATTTATATTCTTTACTGCTCTCTTAAAAGTGATTAGGAAAACATATAGATTTCTTTAAATTGTTTTTTTTTTTTTGCGCTTATCCACTATAGTATATTCACCAAACAATTTTTTTAGATTTTCTTGCTTATGCAGTTTATATTTTGCTTCATTCAAGAATAAACAATTTGTATGTATTTAATTGTAAATTTGTGAATCATACTCGATACTCAAGGTCGTACAAATATAAATTCAAAACATACCATAACATTTTTGGTATATGAAATAAGCCTTATTAAATTAATTTTATAACTTTAATTTAATGAAAGTACCTTGGAAATGTGCATATTCCTTTTATTATACTTAGGGTATATCTTACCGGTATGTTCCGATCGAAATTGAGTTCAAATATAAGGTTATAACATATAGAAAGTAGACACAGGGGGTGTCTGGGTAAGGCGTCGACGGACCCACTGATGAGTTCTACCGTCGACGCCGAGGACGAAACATCCTATATTTTAGTGGGCTTTACTAGCGCGTATTTCGCGGTATTCGGCCCGCGAAATACGAATATATATATATATATATATATATATATATATATTGTTGTATGAACAATCGTCTATAGGTTCAACACGAAGCTGGCTATTAGTGGCAATGTCAAAATCAGGTTATCTCCACTTTGTCACGTACTGGTAATTATTTTTAAGTCAGGACGCGTAGGTTAAGTAACTCGTACACACCGCTGACCTCGCCTTTTATCGACGGTGTCAATTTCAGGAATTGAGATATGTGTACGATCTTTATTATCTGTAGAATATTATGTTGTCAAAAACAACCTACTTTAAGAACCATGAGCTGCCTAAAAAATAGAACAGTCAACGTGGCCTCTGAGAGCTAGACTCAATCGGAAAAAGGACGAGATGATTCCAAAAGAGCAACCCGTAATGTCCTTAATTTTACAGCCGACTTTTCGTTTTTATAGCAGTGGTGACGTAGCGCTCTGAATTCGGAGAAGCAACTAGTCAAAGTGCCGTTTAATGTCTGTGTTTCCCCGTTTCTGCAATCGAAGACTTGTACTTTTAGCACTGTATGCCGTATTATTTAACTCCTTTTATTGTTTTTTTCTAAAAAAATTGTTTTGTAATGTAATTCTTTAATTTTTAATAACTGAAAAACTTAAGGTATTTTAAGAGAATATATACCTCTTTTTCTTAGTTTAAGACAATATATTATGGTTCTATGAGATTTCTGTAAATTTGACTTAGGTTCTTTGTATGTGTTCCATCTATCATTAACTGTATTTCTTCCTTTTTCTATTTCATCGTCTTTTCATTTAATGTGTTGTAATTGTGGTCCTGTTCTATAAATGTTGTCTTATAGTAATCGAAAGAATGGCTTATCATAGCATGTCTTGTAAATTTATGTCTATTTAATCTGTTTTTAGTAACTGAGTAGTCATTCCTATATGTTTTTTGGGCAATCAGTGCAAGGAAATGAAAATATAAGATAAGAGTTATTTATTTTGCAGGTTTTATTTTTTTAATTTTATCAATGACTAGCTAAAATTGCTTTGCGCTTTTTTATTTCTTTAGATGAGTCATTTCTAAAAAGTTTATTTCACCGACTTTCTTTATTTCTGATGTAAATTGTAACATTGTGTGAAAGCTGTTAAATTTTTGGAGTATTATTTTTCTTTTTGAACTGTGGTAACTCCTAAAATATCTCTAACAATGGTGTAAGAAATTGGTGAACCCATACACAACCCTTAATTTGTTCGTAAAATATATTGCTTTATTGAAAATAATTTGTATTTTAAGTCAGGTCTACACCTTCCATAAAATTATATTTTGCTAAGGTGGTGTATTGTTTTAAAAATTCTTATTTCTCAGAAAAGACCAGATTTACTAGTTCATTTGGGATGTTAGTATAAAGTGAAACAACATCTAAAAACATAAATAAATAAATTTGTAAATTTAAAATTAAATATTCCTTCTTTCCAGTTATATTCGAGAAAATTTTGATAAATTATTAAAGGGCGATTGTGTGTATCACATGATTGGTCTTGAATAATATATAATATTTATTAAATGAGTCATTGACTTATTAATTTTTATAAATTAGCACGGTGAATGTAGACTTTTGTGACCGATTGTAAAATTTTAACTTTTGTTGTTGGTTGTTCACTCAAATTAACTTAAAAAAGTTACATGGGCAACAAATCACCTGCCCTTATAATTTGGGATTAGTGCACATTAACTAATGGGATGCTATGATCGTGACAAATGCAAATAAATAATAAAAAATTGGTAGTTATACCGAGAAATAAAACCATTTTTTAGTTTTTAATATAAAAAAAACTGTACTTACTCTAATTAGGAATAATAATCCGAATATTTAAACACAGGTAAAGGCCTAAATATTTCCAACTTTCCAAAATTATTTAAGACAAAATAATGAAACAATAAAAACAATTGGTACAAAATACTCCCAATGTTAAAATAACAAACTAAAAATGAAATCTTGTTAAATCTAATTAATCAAACTCAACAAAAAAAAATCCTTGTCTAAGCAAAAAAACAAACACCTAACCTAGTATTTTTCCGTGTCTGCCATAGACGTAAGAGAAGTTAATATTACTATTAATATAAACTAAATGTTTATTTAGTCGACGCTATTAATTTCTTTTACGTCTATGATCTCTGCCAAGGAAGCACAGACATAAAAGTTATAAGACTGCGAATCCTATAGAAGCAAGTTGGCCCACCCTTAAAAAGAAATATAGCGCTTTCGATAAGTAGTACCCCTTTTTTAAATGGAGCGATATTCCAAATGACATTGGATACTTCTGTCAAAGAGGATTCAGTTATTGTGAATAATCTTTGCATCTGTTATAAAGGATTCATTTCAAGTCCTATTATCACTTTCAGTTCTATCACTCCAATCGTCTTGAAGTAATCATGATCACCATTAGATTAGTTTCTAGTTGAAGCTTCAACCAAATTGTAACTATAAATCTGTTTTATATGTCAAGTCCGTGATAGGTGTATTCAAAAAAATATGAAGTATCACTTTCACCTTTATCACTACGAAATATAGTCTATCACTTTAATAACTGACTGAAAAAAATACAACTATTGTCCAGTTTATTCTTTGATGGGCTTTGCTACTAAACATTCACTACTAGTCTCCTTCCTTTAGTGTGAAATTAGAGTTGGAGCAACCAATCTTTAGTTCGGGGCTCAAAAAATCAGAGGGATGTTTTGAGGTTTGGGGATTCTTCTTTAAATTTTCGGCAAATTAACAAACAGAGCTTAAAATAAGTTATTAAGTAGGTACTTTTACGTGACTATTCTACCGTATCTTTTAGAGTGATAGAGGTGAAAGTGATAACTTTGTGTTCTTTGGAGTACCCATTTAGTTGGCATTTGCTTGAAGTAATCATGATTACTTCAAAGTAACAAAACTGATAGAACTGAAAGTGATAATGACTTAAAACAATATGACTGTAGCTGTGAAATGCGCACTTGATGCTAGTAGGTATATTCTTTTGAGTAATTATCACTTTCAGTTCTGTCACTTGAAGTAATCATGATCACTTCGATCCAATGACAAGTAAATGCATATTCAAAAGAACATGAAGTTATCAGTTTCACTTTGTTCACTTTGATCAATGATAATTTACTCAAAAGAATACAGTCAGTATATACTACTGGGGACAGCGTTTAGTGCTTCGCGTGCTTTACACGGTAGAAAGAGAGATAGAGTGAATAACTATATATGCTACCTCTCTCGCTCCAAACGTTTAGTCGTTTTCTTTCGTATTCCTATACTTTCGCAGTCTTCGGAGCGAGAGAGATAACATATATGGCAATTAGGTCCGTCTCTTTTTCTATTGGGGCTATTTCCGGTAAAAAAGTGTACCTCTCCTGGAAATATCTATTTTTAACTTTAAAAAAGTAATGAAAATTCCGTTTTTGGTCTATTTAAAATTTATTTTTTTAATTGATTACAAAACCCAAGAACTGAAAAGTAGATTTGGGTATTCAAGGCTGTATTCTTTTGACTAAATTATCACTGATCAAAGTGAACAAAGTGAAACTGATAACTTCACGTTCTTTTGAATATGCATTTACTTGTCATTGGGTCGAAGTGATCATGATCACTTCAAGTGACAGAACTGAAAGTGATAATTCGTTAAAAGAATATACCTCAAGATTCAAGGTTGTGATCCAAGGTCAAAATTCAACCGGCCGTAAACATTTTTTTAGGTTATAAAATTGCAAAAAATAAAACCTTTTTACTCCAAATGTTTTTTACTATCGTTTTTAACATTATAGCCTCTTTCAACCACGATAAGCCTTAATATAAGAGTAAATTTTAACATAAGTAAAAACAATTAGTTTTGATCCGACCAAAAATCCTAAGAAGTTTTCCAAAATGAGCGGGGATCAACCAAAAAAACTACCTCTGGACAAAAAGAACAATTCCACCGATAACACAGACAATGCACAAGCTGAAAATGTACGGCCAAACGAGTTGGACTTGAATATAAGGTTACCCCATTCTGCTCGTAGATCATTTAATAGAGTAGAAAATCTTTCTAATTTAATGCAAGAAAATTTAGAAACGCCGCCAAATCAGGAAACAGTTAACGAGGCCAATGCACTATATTTGTTGATGTTATCGGAACAAATGAGACATTTGGGATTGCAATTAAATCGGATAGGTATTATTAGCATGTATGAGTAGGACAAGTTAAATGTAATATGCTTAAGATCTATGTTAGCTCACTAGTCTTCCACGAGAGTGCTTTATAAGCTTTGCTTTAACAACCAATTTTCTAGTGGTAACTTGGTTCTATTTGTTTCTGCTTACCTTATCTATCTGCTTTTCTGTGTTTGTGAATGTCATTATTTCAAACCTTTGCAGGTTCATTTTTTATAGGTCCTGGTACAAATTTGAGGAGGTATCGACCAGGATTTTGGAATGCAAGAAGTCTAAGAGCTTTAGCTGAACAATTCTCACACTCACCACAAAGAACGTGGGTACATGAACAAGCTATGAATGTGGACTTGGATTCATTGAATTTTGTGACTTTTCAGCAGCTATTGAATGGATTGTTTGAAGTAAGATATTAATATGTGAAATTTTATTTAGAATGTTTCTATGTACCAAAAAGTTCTATAATAATTTTGTTCATCATTCTAGATTTTGTCCTCGAACTATTTGAAATATTGTCTATTCAGATGTGAAAGATTATTATCCCAAAAACAAAAGTTTTTATAAAATTGTGTTAATGAAATGTTTATGCACTGTAATTATGGATCTTTTTTCTCTCCTTGTGGACGGAACATCCTTAAACTAGACCTGAATAAATTATAAAAGTTCCAGTGTACCTTGACAAACTAGATTTGCTCAATCCACTAAAGAATAATAAACACTTTGCGTTTTTGTTTCAGCGACAAGTAACTTATTGTATACTTTGTGCCTTTTGTCATAATTATATTTTTTAATTTATAGGTTTTTCAGTAAAAGAGCTAATGGTACTATCCATTTTTTACTTATAAAAATTAGAATTCTCTTAATGAAATTGAGTATTTCAAATTTAGTAAGAATATTAGCACAGAAATATTGTCAGAATGACTGTTATTGAATAAGAATTGAATAATTACTGGCCATTTTTCAAAATAAAGGGTATAATTATTAAGGCACAGAATAGTCTTTTTACTACTATTACCTTAAATAGTTTTTTATAATCTGTATAAATCCACTGGTATTAAATTTGGAGTGTTAAAATTATAACCTTATACATATTTTGACAAGTATTTTTTTGCTAATCAGTTTTGAATATCTAAAACTCTTGCTTGTAAAACCAGTGCCAGATTACTATTATACATAAAAAAAGAACATTGAGTTTTTTTTTCCTAAAAATTTCAGGAAGGAGGTGTAACATGGGAAAGAGTTCTTGTATTATTTTATTTTTGTACAGACATATCAATTAGAGCATTTCAAGAAAAGTTTATTAATCACTTTCTGGACATCTACAACTGGACGACGATTTTTCTTAGTGGAAGGTTTTCAGCCTGGATTGATGCCCAAGGAGGTTGGGTAAGTAATACTTGTTACATTTTTGTAAAATATCTAAATATTTCTTTTAAAATCCTACAGAGTGGACAATTCTGCCTATCCTATTATTTTTCGCCAGTTTTTGTTAAAACTTCAAAAGACTGTTTTTTACATAATTTTTGATAATGTATGTCATGATTAAAACTTTGTATAAACTTTATAGCCGTCAAAACAAATATTATATATGGCTCGATCAGTAAGGACTTAATTTTCGCTTATTTATAAATTTTTGAGTCCATTTATCTTCCTGTTAAGTCTACCCTAGGATATACTGTATATGGATACAAAATAAAATAATTTCAAAGTTAAATTCAAGTTTCGCCATATCTGCCATAGTTTGGACTAACCAAAGTTGAAAATGGTTGTTTTCCAGTTACTTTTTTTATAAAATTCAAATTTCTATCATTAAAGTAAATATTTGTTTGTTAAAATATTAGAGAAGAAACAGTACAATTTTCAAGGTAAACAAAGTGTATGTGAAAATCTCGACAGGGTTAGAGAAAAAGATAAATATAAGATATATTTGGGTTGAAGCTGCGCGCGTGCTTCTTGCTCATTTTACTTAAATGCTGATAAAACAAAATAATACCTTAGTAATCACTGTGTTTTTGGAGACATGGAGGAAAAAACAGGAGTAAGTTACTCATCAAAATTTACAGTGAAGTATTGGGTCGGCAAAAAAGCATTTTTGGTTGTTATACATAGAGAGCGTTGTAATTGTTTTGAAGGACTTAAGTCAGTGTTATTATTTTTTCCGTTTGACATGTGAATGACTCACATTTAGGTTACTTTAGAAGCAACTTGTGCGTAATTTTGTTTGTAGTATCCTTTACTTTTTTATTTCCGTAAAAGTGGAACTACAAAAGTGTTGTGTATTTTGAGCTGCTTTTAAGAGGCCCGACGATTAATTCAGATGTTTACTGTTGACAACTAATGCCAGAATTGGCAAATTGCAAAGGAATTGTGTTCCATTATAATAATGCAAAGCCTTACTCATCTTTAGTAACTTGTGGGAAATTATTGAAGCTTGATTGGGAAGTGATGTCACATCCCCCTTATAGCCCTGATTTGGCCCCATATTTTTCTTGTTCAGCTGCCTATCCCCTTTATAGGATGTTGACGATTACGTCTTTGAATCTCCCTCTATCTGTTGCTGCGCCTATTAATTCCCCTATTATTCTCAGTCCAGTCCATTGTCTTATATTTCTCGTCCAAGACATCTGTTTTCTACCTACTCCTCTTCTACCTTCAATTTTGCCCTCCAGAATTAATTGCTATAGTTTGTATTTTCCACCTCTCATAATATGATCAAGGTAAGCAATTTTTCGTCTGTTGATTGTTGTGAAGAGTTCTCTGTCTTTATTCATTCTTCTAAGTATTTCCTGGTTGGTAACTCTGTCAGTCCACGGTACCTTTAACAAACATTTGTAGGTCCACATTTTAAAGCATCCACTTTCATAGTCCATGACTCAAGACCATATAGCAGTACAGATGACACAACATTTTGCATAACGCATGCGGAGTGACAGCCGTATATCTCTATTTTTTAAGGCTAGATTCTCACTATAGAGCCTCTCTTGATACACGCCCGGCCCGGTAAAATATTCTTACAGGAGTAACAATGAAACTATTCACACTATCGGTGTATCAAGCGAACCGAGAGCGGCACTATAGTTTTTCATATTTTATAAACGCTGTTCTCGCCATCTCAATTCTGCATCTGATCTCTTTCTCTGATTTCCAGTCTGCTTGCTGCCAACAACCTACATACTTGTACTGGTTTGTTCTTTCTATTTGTTGATTATCTATTTCGAGTTTAGCGTTAGTATATGGGTTTCTCTTTATACTCACAGTCATGAACTTTATTTTTTGGCGTTAATATAATCTATAATGCTTATTGCTTTCATTTATTTTGTTGTACATGTTCTGTAGTTCTTCGATGTTGTTTGCAATCAAGACAGTATCATCTGCGAATCGAATATTTGATATTGGTACTCCATTTACTTTTATTCTCATCTCTTGATTTTCAAGAGCTTCATTGAACATGGTTTCGAAATATAGGTTAAATAACAGTGGCGACAGCACGCATCCTTGTCGCACGTCTCTGCGTATGCCAATATCATCCTACGTGATTTGTTGCGTAGTTATGTGTGCTGTCTGGTACCGATACAGGTTTTCTATACATCTTAGGTTCTTTTCATCTATATCTATTGTTCTCAGGATGCTCATGAGTTTTTAATGTTGCACGCGATCGACAGCCTTTTCGTGATCAACAAAGCAGAGGCATACATCTTTGTTTACGTTTCGACAGTTTTGTATAAGAACTTATATTCCGAAAAGGGCTTCTCGGGTACCCATCCCCCATCTAAAGCCAAGCTGATTAGGGCTTATGTTTCGCTCATATTTTCGATAAATTCTTTTATGGATAACTTTTAGAAATAACTTAAGAGTGTGATATATAAGGCTTATAAGTCTGTGGTCATCAAATTTGCGAGCGTGAAGTGGGGAGAGGGATAAAAGCAGATCTTAGCCAGCTCTTGGTAAATTGTTCGATATCGTAGATGTTAAATATTTCATATTAATACATAATTGATTAAAGTTTATTCTTTGTATATAAAAAAGAGTTTTATTTCACACCACAAAACGAAATTACTTTCTTGCCGACTTGATATAATGAAATAGAATTTTACAGGGTGTCTGGAGGTAGATTTGTTTTCAAAATAAAATAAAAAATTAATTTCTAAACATATCTTTTTAATACAAACACTTTTAAATGGAGTACAGAGGCAGATTTAATTTTTTAAAGGTAATGTCGTCCAAATGCCTCCCTCTAGTTGCACAAATTGTTCCAAACGGAGCCTCGTGTTGGAGCCACACTCTGCAATAAGCTCGGTTGAATGTTGTAGATTTCTTGGCGAATGTTTTCTTTTAAGACCACAACAGTTCACGGATTGTTATCGTAAATTTTCCCTCTCAGGTAGCCCCATGAAAAAAGTCCATCGGGGTCAAATCAGGCGACTTATCAGCTTTCGAGGGAAAGCTTCCTGAAGTAAAGTCATTGGATCTCTGGCCATATGTGGGATGCTTTCATCCTGTTGAAACCAGACGTGTGATGAGAACGATGGATAAGTTCGCAGATTCGTCTAAAAAAATCTGTACTCGTCCTTCCATAATTGTCACTATTCACATTCGTCGCCTGGCTCTGTGCATTTTTACAAAAATAGGTCCAATAATTCCATTCGTGGGCAAAGCTTACCAGATAGTTACTCTGGGGCAGTGTAATGGTTTTGATGTTTGGTTTCTGGAGACCAGTAACGGCAGTTTTGTGTATTGACATGCCCATTCAAGTGAAAATGAGCTTCGTCACTCCAAAAAATGAAATTAACCTCTCTAACTTAATTTCACAAAACTGCGTAAAATGAAATATTTTCTTTTAATTTTTGGACAATCTGAAATTTGAAAGGGTGGAACTTTAAATCTTTTTTCAAAATTTCGTGGACGGTTGCTCTTGGAAGCCCCAATGAAGTTACGCCTTTCCGAATCGAAAGTCTAGAATTTTCTCGTAAACTTCTATCAACTAATTCGATGTTTACGGGGGTTCTTGAAAATCCACTAGGTTGTGGGCTGTTCATATCCGAAGTTGTTGCGCGTACCTCTCCACCCAGGTACAAATTAAATTTACCCTGGGTATATCAGTCATCGAATATTGAACTTCGAACATAATCATGGCCTTTGAAAAATTCTTCCACAGCGAACGCGCGATGCTCTTTCGATCACTGCGGCATCGTGACTGACAAATCCGCATGATTCGTGATTCGAATGACGCGACCCCCTTCCCGCAGTAATAAACTTTTCAAAATAATGGTACTTAAACCAATAAATCTGTGCTTTTCTTTCAGAACAGTTGCAAAAGCTACAAGGGCTGAAAAGTTAGTAGGTGTCATTTTAACATATGAACGTTTTACTGCTTTTTATAAGAGTGTATCGTTAAACTCTGTACTACTTGAGTTGGACTTAAAAGGCTTTTATTATCGAAAAATATTCAACTTAAGAGAGAAAATGAGCGTTTCACATCAACAGACGTAATGGGGGCATATCGGAATGGTAAATATTTGTGTAAGAACGTAGATCGGAAACGGTAAAATCTATTTGTTGATTTGGGGGGGTAAAAATTTTATGTTTCATCACGTGAAGGGGGGTTAAAAAATTTTGAAAACCCATCACGAGATTTATGACCGAATCTATAAATTATAAAATGTTTGTATTTGTTTTAAATGTGTTTTGTTCATACATATGAAAATTATTAAAGCAGTTGTATAATTAATAAAACTGAATGCTTCATGTATTACAATATATAGTCACCAAAAGTATTTTCCTCGCGTCAACCTTAATGCACTCATAATTGCATGAGATGTCATGCCATTTAAAAGGTTATTTTTTTATTAAGGCGCCAGTTGCAATTCCGTTTTATCCAATTTGTCTAGCTGGTTGAAAGATTGGGTATGGGCGTAATCCTCACTGCCTCTCCTTTGGAAACTTTTAAAGTTGGTATATATTATGCCACAAAACAGTTTGTAAATTTTTAATTTCTACTATCTGTATAATCATCGATAATTTTTTACTTCCAGAGTGTCGTTCTTCAAAACTCTATCAATTACTTCCAAACAGCAGCTATTACAGCAGTTTGTAGTGCAGTGCTAGCAGTATGTTATATATTCTTTAGAAGAAGCTAGTTCTCGAGAACTAATACTCTAAAGGGTTAATATAATTTTTTTTACTCTTACCTCTCTTTAAGACTTGCCGAATTTTAAAGCGATATATTTTCTTTAAAGGAGTATACGTCATTGTTTTAAAATATTTAGTTCTTAGTGTTTGTAGTACAATAATAAATTACTATTTTGTAATATTAGATAATTAGTTAAGAATCTCTATATATAAATGTACCTCTTTTTCCAATTTTTCACTGCCAATATCTGGGTACCTCTTGTATTGTGTTTTTTAGTATACGTCTTTGTTTATTGTTTCTTTTATTTTAGAAAGTAAGTTATTTGCCAGTATTGTATTTTACACGTCTACAATTTTATATTTATTTTAGTTTAGGCATAGGTTTTTTATGATTGTAAAAAGTTGTGTGGGAGATTTTTAAATATATTTTTCTATTTCTTGGTGAAATTGCGTATTTTTTCTTAGCATTCCTTTTAGGTTTAACAAGGGGTGTAATGTACAGGGTGTCTCAAAAGAAAGTTCACATTTAAAAAATCGATTTAAAAAAAAGTCAGGACTTTATTGAAAAAATGTTTATTACATATTAAAATACATTGTTTGGGAATTTATTTTTTAAAAATGATATCGTCCAAATGTAATCCGTTGCGCTCACGGCATTCATTTAATCGAGCACTAAAATTGCCCATGACGGCTCGGCAGGTATTCTCCGTGATGTCTGCCATTTTGTTGCGGATATTTTCTTTTAATTGTGCCAGGGAAGTCGGTTTGTTGGCGTAAACTTTTGATTTGACATAACTCCATAGGAAAAAGTCCATAGGTGATAAATCAGGACTGCGTGGAGGCCAACTTATGTCACCTTTCTTTGAGATCAATTTGCCAGGAAAAATTTCACCCACTCGTGGCAGAGACATGTTGGACGTGTGTGAAGTTGCTCCGTCTTGCTGGAACCATGTCCTTTGGTTATAGCCAGGAAAATTTTGCAGTTCAGGCACGAAGAAGTCGTCTAAGATCTCCACATACCGCTCTGAAGTCACTGTTACTGTGCGTTCCCTTTCATCTTCAAAAAAGTACGGGCCGATAATTCCTCGCGCCGACATCGCAGCCCATACAGTCACTTTCGACGAATGTAGAGGTTTCTGATGTTTGTGTTTTGGATTGTTTGCACTCCAATAGCGGCAATTTTGCTTGTTTACATTACCATTAAGATGAAAATGGGCTTCATCCGAGAAGAAGATGTTGGTAAACGTTGAAAAGCGTTCAGTCATCTGGTTTACGAAGTCAAGCCTCTGACCAGCATCCTGAGGCTTCAATTCTTGCACCAACTGAATTTTATAGGGGTTCAGCTTTAAATTTTTGTGTAAAATGCGGAATAATGATGACCTATGCACATTTAAAGCAACAGCACGCTTACGAATCGAAACGTTTGGGTCGTCACGAACAGACTGAGTAACACTCTCTACGTTTTCGACCGTTCTCGAAGACCTCGGACGCCCGGATTTTGGTTTATCTAGTGTTGAACCGGTCTTTTCAAACTTCTGGACCCATTTTCCAATAAGCCGAGCGCTTGGCGCATCATTTAAGTGACGAATATGTCGAAAATTGCAGAATTTTCTACGCGCTACAGTCGCCGAATTACCGTTTTTGTAAAACTCACGTACGCACAAAGCACGGTCTGCTCCATAGCGACTAAATTCCCAAGAGCCAGGCTACCGATTGACATACCCCCCGCGCCGCTCAGAATAGTTGCGTTCACGCAATAAGCAAAACAAATATGTACTTTCTTTTGAGACACCCTGTATTATAATTTCACGGTATATGTATATGGAAAAGTTCCTCTCTCTGTATATATATATATATATATATATATATATATATATATATATATATATATATATATATATATATATATATATATATATATATATATATATATATATATATATATATATATATATATATATATATATATATATATAATGGATTTTGTTGACGAATGATACACGATTTATTTTTTGTAATGTAACAGTGACACATTTTCAAATACAGCGTTGTTTATTTGTGTTTCAGTTCATAATAATCTGCTTTTCCATTTTATACCTGCATTTCAGCAGCCACATAGATACGATTTTTTCTGAAAGTTTTGAACGATCATAAAATTGTCCCTTTTTGGGTAGATTGTTTGACATTGTAACTACTTATAATTTATAAATTTTACATTTCTGTAAACTTATTTATTACGAAAGAGTAAGGTTACACTGTCTCTGAGATAAACATAAACGGTAAAAACACAACGTTGCCAAATCACCCATTAGTTACGATCAGCTGATTTAAACGAGTCTGTCAGTTTTTATAATATTTTCTATTGCAATGATAACTGCTTTGTAAACTGTTTGTTTTTGAAATTATATTATTTTTTATTAGCATTTTAATTTGTCAAATAGTAGGTAATACACCTCATTTGACTCAACGTGGTGTAGCGAATGGATCTCCTTAAAAGGAACCATATTAAAATTTTAGCTTTGTTAAAACACCCTGTTTTTAATTTAGTTGATACTTTTGAAAATTCAAAGGCGGTTAGTATTTAATCATCAGTTTATAAATTTTTAGCTTTGCTACAACACTTTAGTGATATTGTCTACTGGTTTTGAAACAAATTGAGCTTCTGACATTTTTTTAAATAACTTTCCACCACGAGCTCGGTTTTATTTGTCACGTTTGCTGTTCATCTTTACTTTCTCTTTGTTATTCCTTGACCACGACCTTTTCGGTCTTATTATTTAGGATATAGTTATTAAAAATAAAACTCTTACTAAATACTGATATTTGTATTTCTGCCTACTACATTTCAAATGTTTTATTTTATAATATTTATAAATATTAAATAAATTAAAGGAGGTACAAAAAAAATTCAAGAGAATCACATCAAACTCCATAGTGGTTTCCCCTTTTAATAACTTGGGAAATATTGTGAGAATGTTACTATAAATGTAAGTGGAAAATAGAAAAATATAAAAACATTGTAGTTGTGAAAAATAATCCACTATTTTAGTTCATACTAAAATATTTCTATTTAGTAAACTAAAACGGAAAACTTTTGTTATTTATAACTTTAAGCTTTTAAGCAAATTTTATCATAACATTTATTAAATTTAAGTAACCCTTATTAAATAACTTGCAAACAGTAAAGCTAGATTTTTAACAATTCTTTAACTTTTCCTGTCAAATTGAGTACTGAGTATTTAGAATAAATAGATGTTGTCCAGAAAGAACAGTTAAATATCTAGTGTTAGTGCTTTCAATTACAACCTTTTGACCCTAGTTTTTTTTCTTTGGAATTAACGATTGAATTAAAACTTGTCTTCTCCTGCAAGATAGTTATCTCTTATGTGACTTAACTTTTCTATAAGTCCCTCTACAGATACTTCACCATGAACTATGTTGTCTCTAGTACGAACGTTGACAGTGTTACTAGTTTTCTCTTTGTCACCCACAACTAAAAAAACCATGCCTTATTTAAATTTACTTAACACAGTTGAAAATACAGAGAACTTTAGCATAGTAAAAATATTGTGTTCCTTAACTAAGATACTGACTAGTTCGGGTGAAATAAATTTTATCATATTTGTTATTGGATATATGCTTAAAAAAACTAAAAGTCATATGTGAGCAAGAAAATATCTCAGACCTATTTTTCTTACCTAAAATGAAGTTAAACTGAGCTAACTGAGCATTTCTAATTTTCTTATTCAGAGTATCGCCGTGATCAGTATCAACTTCTGCCATAAACCCAACGTTATATAATTTTTTCTGCACTTCTTCAGCGTACTGATCGTAGTTTGGCCCCACTGGGACAACCATGACCTAAAATAATAATAACTATATAACTGTTTTTATTGGACGTTACACTCTTTACCTAATATGGCAGATAATAGATACCCTAATAAATAACAAGTAGGAGAGTTCTGGCGAAGTTAAGTAGCTACAACTACCCACATACCACAGATATGTATTGAAACTATTTAGTAGATGTTTTACAACTACTTTATTATATTATCAGCTCTTTTTGTAGGTAATGTTAAATCTGGATTTATTTATGGTGTACTGTTCTAGACTTTTTAATTTCAATTATGGTATGCCGAGGATCTTGGGATCGTAAAGCACACCTTATAAAAACTAATTCATTGAATGAGAAAAATTTTCTGTATTTTTATCAGACATAACTTTTTCGCCTGTGGAGCGTTTTATTAACACTCATTTAATCTTGGTAACATGCTAAATTGATATTTGGCAGCAAACAATGTTTGGGATTCTAAGAGACAAGAATTCCCAGAACACCGGTTTGGGGTTTGAAAAACCTTAGTCTGGGAGACCTGGGTTTGGAAGGTCTGGGATTTGAGGGATTTAAGTCTAACTCAGGTCCCGACAAAACAAGAGTCTGCGAAATTAAGTAGAAAGGATCTAGTGCCAAATAATTAAGTTCCTGAGTTTGGGGTACCCATGGTTCAAGATATCTTGGATTTGAAATATTCAGGCTGAAAAAGTGGTTTTGCTAACTTTTTTAAATTTTATTAACGTGACTGTCAATTTTTTGTCACTATTACCCAGATTTATGTAAATTTTAATAAAATAATTTACCTGTCTCGGTGAAAGCCAGAAAGGCCATTTTCCACCATAAGATTCGGTCAATATAGCAATCATTCTCTCCACTGAACCTAAGATTGCTCTATGAATGATAACAGGTCGTTTCTTGTCACCACTTTCACTGAAAAAATAAACAAGTTCTTCGTATAACAAAAAAATAATTATGATATTCTAAAAAATACAGAAATTAAAATTTTTACCTAACGAATGATAAATTAAACCTAATAGGTAACTGGAAATCCAACTGAACAGTGGCACACTGATGTGCCCGATTCAACGCATCCTTAATGGTAATATCAATTTTCGGCCCGTAAAAGGCTCCATCGCCAGGATTCTCGGTCCATTTTTCTCCGAAATCATCCAAAGACTCACTCAGGGCCTTCTCTGCTTCATTCCACATTTCAATCTCTCCTAGATATTTCTCTGGCCTAGTACTTAAACACAGGTCGAAGGTAAATCCGAAAATCGAGTAAATGTGTTTGAGAAAGTCGAGAGCTCCTTTCATTTCTTGCTTGATTTGGTCGGGTGCACAGAATATGTGGGCATCGTCTTGTTGGAATCTAAAATAATTGTTTTATTTCACTAGGAATATTTTTAAATGTGTTTATTATATATTGTCGATTTTTAATAGGAAACTGATTTAAGGAGGTAAATCTCATTGGTAATTCAAAAATTTTTAAGGCCTGAAAGATCACTGATATAATTAATACCTTAAAGCTGTTCTAAAACTCCTGTTAACCATAACAATATGGTTTTACTTTAGAACATACTTCTTTATTAAAGAATCGTAAGAAGTTTACTATTTTTAACACTGATAAGAGTAATGTTGCTCTCTCAAGTCTGAACTAAAAGTGATTGATGTTTCTGGAAACAATGTGGTAGATCACAGAAATATATTGCTATTGGAATTAAATCTAAATGATGCTGATAAAGAGGAAGACAAATTGTGTATCATTTTGATGCAGAAATTAATTAAAACATTTTCATTCTATAGATAACTTTAATTGCCTAAAATTTCAAAAAATGTCAGTGTTAGTAGAAAGCAGGGTCGCGTCGTTATTTAGAGGCGGCCGCAACAGGCGGCACCATAAGGGGGCGGCATAGGCAGCGAAATCTACAATTTGAACCACTGAACACATCACTAATTAACAAATTTGCCCAAGTCAGAGTTGGGAGGGTAAAACTGTAGCGGATCGTTGTAGATCATATCATAAAGTTAAAGAAGTTTATATATTTAATAAAAAATAGTGTTTGTACATTTTGTACAATTTTTCTTATTTAAATTACAATCGAAGGTTATTTTAAAGAAACACTGAGGAGCGGCATTTTGAAGACATGCATCATACTGAGAAAATATACCACACGGTCCTGGCAAAGTTCAAATATTTTTCAAATATGACATCATATGACTTTCCTTCCATTTGAAAATTAATAGTATAACTGTTATATCTTATCTAGTTCTAAAATTAGCATACCTTCTTACTCTAGTTAACCCAGTAAGTGCTCCAGAAAGTTCATTCCTATGCAACACTCCAAAATCAGCCAGCCTTAGAGGCAACTCTCTCCAAGACCTGATACGATTATCGAAGATTAAACAGTGTCCAGGACAGTTCATGGGTTTCAAGGCGAATTTTTCCTTCTCCACATCAAAACAGAACATGTTATCCGCATAATGTGCCCAATGGCCTGAAGTTTGCCACAATTTTGCGTTGTAAATGTTCGGTGAAACGACTTCTTGGAAGCCGCGTTTTCTGTATTCTTTTTTGATCAGATCAATTAAAGTGCTATAGATGTGTGCTCCTCTGGGTTGGAAAAAGCATGACCCAGGGGAGAGTTCGTGAAAGAAGAACAGCTCTTGTTCCTATAGAAAAAAGAACAAAAGCAGAATTTAAATATAGTAACTTCTAACAGTGAGTATATACTGTGGTGATTTGTGTATATAATTGCTAAAATTTTAAGCATTAAAAATATTGCGATTAATTTTTTATTTCAACACGTTAACTTTTCAGTGTTAATTAACCAGCCTTAATTTACCAAATGACCTAAAATAACAAGGTCCTTGTCTATTTGTGCTGACTAACATACTTGTGGATTTAGAGAATGATCAAAAAGACTGGTTATTTTATCTTTTTTAGGCTTGAAATTTTAGTATATAGTATGATTCTTTGTAATATATGATAATACTAAAGGAGGGAGTTTCAGAAATATAAAAATAATCTACCTTTCCGATTTTTCTATGATCTCTCTTTGCAGCTTCTTCTTGGAATTTTTCCCATTCTTTTAACTGCTTGTTGTCAGGAAAACTAATACCATATACTCTTTGGAGAGTTTCTGCATCTGCTTTGCCTTCCCAATAGGTAGATGAATTCTACAAAAAAAAATCTTAATGGTTATATCAAAAATCTTTACTAAGACAAAGCATAAAAATTTAAAAAGTATTCAAAATAGCTTCTTTCAAAATTTTTGGTGTCCATAAAAAATGGTTTACAGTAAAGTTATATTCTTCAACCTTAAGTAATACATAAAGTTAGGAATTTTGTTCTTTTAATATTGCATTAAGGAGGTCCAATAGCTGCTCATGTTAAATGAGAAATTTTAGATTGTAATGAAAATCATCTTTTTTAAAATAGTTTCAGTTGTAATCTGTACTATCGCGAAATTTCGATTAATTATACTCTGTAAATTTTTCAGAATTCAATTTTCAAAAATATATAACTTGTCATGGGGTTTACTGATACATCAATTACAAGAAATGACATAAAATACAAAATTAACCTGCTATAAAATGGAGTCGAAACGTTTGGCAACCTTGCATGAGCGCGCACTTCAGATCTTTGAATACATTGAATATGAAACTTTAACCCACTGATATTTTGAAATAATACCAAAAGATAATTTGAAGTTAATGTCATAACATTTAAGATGTGTATTATCTTCTTTATAGCTACTTGTATGAACTAAATTTATACTATTACATTTTATGAATTTTACATAGGAAAAATATTTACTAACCCAAAAATATTCTCTTTAACGACATTATCTTAAATATATTGATAAATTACAACTTTTACACCACAAATCATCAGCAATATATTTCATTTCTATTATTCAGTTACTGATATGAACAAATACATCTTGTAGAGTGAAACCTTCTTTTAATTGACGTTTTTTTGAAATAACTATATTGTAACGCCATCGTTTACGTTTGAAACTTACAAACTTACCATAATTTTGCCATGAGATATTTGAATATTATGAGTAAACATTTTACTACTTTGTAAACTTATCTATCATGAAAGAGTAAGTTTAGATTACTGTCCTAGAGATAAACATAAACAGTAAACATCCAACATTGCCAACTCACACATTAGTTATGACCAGCTGTTTTAAATGAAGTTCCATATTTGATTGTTTTTTTTTTTATATTTTATATTTCAATGATAAAAGCCTTGCACACTATTTATTTTTAATATATATTATTTTTTAATAGTACTTTAATTTACTTTGTTAAATATTGGGTACTGGACTTCATTTGACTCATGTGGTACAGAAGGATCTTCTTAAAATTTAAATACATTTTAAAAGATGACTGAAAAATATTCTAAGAATATTAAACATTCATTTAGGTAGAAAATCAACTTGATTAAAAAATAGTAAAAACTAAAATAAACTGAGTGTCCTGTATGTAAAAGTTAAATGGCAAAAAAAGGTAAAAAGCTTAAAATTCTAAAAACGCTAAGGTATACTGAGAATTTCTAAATAAAATTCATAATTAGTCCACTTATTAAAAAAAGCATACCTTGGTAACTTTAAGGGCCTTAATTTTTCCCGTATGCCGCACATGGGGCCCCCTACAAAGATCAATGAGAGGTCCACATCTGTATACAGTGGTAGTTGGGGTGTTAACTTTCTCATTTAGAATCCTTACTTTAAACGGATTATACTTGAACATTTCAAGTAGATCTTCTTTCGTCATTTCTAAGCGTTCAAACTGTTGCTTTTCTTTGCTTATATTTTTCATCAAATTTTCAACGTAAGGAAAATCTGATTGAGAGATCTGCAAATAAAAATTTTTTAAAATCTGTTTTACCGTTATTATTTCCAACTTTTAGTTATGATTATCTAAGCATTATAGGTAAAAAATATTCACTAAATCATATAGTTACTAATACTGTAAATTTTAGAATATTTCAGGACAACGCGGGCATGGAAAAGGCAACTGCAAATTTTATAATTCTGGTTAAATAAAGAATAAACCAAAAGCTGAAATTTTCAAAAAGAAAATAGAAAATTATTTATTTAGATGCTATGAGATATTTGATGATTGACTCATTTTGATATGTGGCAATTAAAGTAAATTTCTTACCCCTTTCTCATCCAACCACATGTCATAATAAAATCCATTCTCAATAGGCGGCCCGTAACACAAGCATCCTCCGTATATTCTCTCCAATGCCTCACCTAACATATGAGCAGTGGAATGCCAAAAGACAGCTTGTGCTTCAGGATTGTCAAATTTCAATAATTCTATTGAACAGCTGCTTTCTAGTGGTCGGTCCAAGTCCCACAGAACACCGTCGACCTTTGAAATTACTGCATTGTCAGCAAGTCCTTGGCTATAAAAAATAAATGTTAGTAAGCTAGGTTAGTTTGTAAGGTTCTTGTTTTTGCCTGTAAACTGACAATATATACAAAGCAAAACAGATTTAAAACCAAACGTAATTAGAAAATAATCATCATCAAAGTAAATAAGGTATGTAATAATTTTCAAAACATAATTTCTTTCACAATAGAATCAGAATCAGTGCTGTAACCACAAGGCTCAGCCCTTATTTTACAAGTCTGCCGATAACTGTTTTTTTTTTCACATTATTTGCTGTTATCCCTATATGTTGGTCTGCTAACAATATATTAACTTAGAGCAATTAGTGAATACCGGTTTGCTCTTAATAAAATTAGGTTGATTCTAACAGCTTTGTTTAAAATAAAAATTTAAAGAATTATTTGGTTTATAAAATAAATTAAGAAAACAAAATTGAGTAAGGTGTCGGAAATGAAATTTTTTTGGGAGTTTCAGTTGACAATAAACCATGTTGAGATATTCACATTGATAATGTAACAAAAAAATTAGCGGTACAAATTTATTATACTCGGACTTGAGGCTTACTTTCGGCGTTCCTTGCCTTTCTGGGACCATGCGGTGGTATCCAGAATAAACCTGATTCTTTTGCAAAAGACAGCTATTAGATTAAATGAAAATATTTCAAGTATAGTATCATGTAAACCACGATTTAAAAGGTTTAACATATTACTTTTCTTTTTTTTGACAGTTTAATACGTTTGTATAATATCAAAAGAGACGTGAAGTACATACCATTTTCCTAGATCAAATCATATACATATAAGATATGTATATAGACCGCTGATCCCATGGAAGTGATGGTTCTCACTCAGAAAGAGACAGTATCTCTCTCCATTTCGTGGAAGATATATATATATATATATATATATATATATATATATATATATATATATATATATATATATATATATATATATATATATTTATATACATATATATATATATATATATATATATATATATATATATATATATATATATATATATATATATATATATATATATATATATATTTATATACAACTCATCTATCTCGCTTTGTCTCTTTTTAAGTGAGAGCCAACGCTCTTCTATAGGATCGGCGGTCTACTATCTTTATAGTATGTTTATGGATGTAATAATATCTTAATACCATAATCTATTAATTCCTTAAAGCCTGTTTATTTCATCAAGGAAAAACCTTTACAAAAATTAGCCCATTAATACACTTCAAAATGTGTTAAGAAAACATCTAATAAAGTGTATCATTTTTTGTGCCATTAATGTTTGAATGATTTCTTCTTTTTTGTTATCACTTAACATATCATTGGACTTCTATTTTGGTCTTTAAACTGTCAACACGTAGTCGGTGCGCTCTTGCAAAAAGCAAGAAAAAACAGTGGTTTGGTCGTTTGGGAACGAAGGCGGGGGTTCAGGCTGAATCAACGGTGTAAGGAGGGAACGCTCGTTGAGGGAGTCCTAAAGTACTTAGGGAAAAGTTTGTGGCATGACTACATCCTGCACGGAGAGTGGGGCAATTTTCACCCCACAAATCGTTCCTTTCCACAGTGTGAATGGATATACCTGTGGCGGGCAGTTAACTCTGCAATTCAAGTAAAAGATTCGGTCTGAAATATGAAAATGATTTTCTTTTATAGGCCACACATATGACTATTAACAATCCTGATTGGATGACGAAAGTATCCAGGCTCTCTTAGATGAGGCATCCTTTTGGATGGTCTTCTAAACACGGTTAACGTGTAAACTTTCTCGACAGGTTCCCACATACAGAGGGTTTAAGCGCGAGACGGGGAAATAAGAAGTTGGTTAAATTGCCTCAGTTGCAGCGGACATACAAACCAGTAAAAAATAAGAAAACTATAATTTATGTGAAACAGGTAATTGGAAAATGTTTTATAAATTTTCTGGATTAAAATATCACATAGAGAAAATAAAAAAGTAAGGAACCTATAGAATATTTTAGTTGGACTGTGGTAAGGTGTTGAATCTAGAAATGGATAAACACATGAACATTTCTTCGTTTTGTGCTATCGCATCTCTCAAATTTAGGAAGGCTTTTTGGCCTTTTTCCAAAGAATTACTTTTTCCTGTGAAGATAAAAACTATTTCTTTGAACACACTGTAATTTGTTTTCTTAAATCGATATAATTATGCATAATGCATTTTAATTTCCCAATCCTTAACAAATACATTGTGCAGTACCGCAAATTACAATTATTTGTTAAAAATTCTGATAATAAATATTTAAAACATTTATATTATCGCCTTTAGTTTCTAGATCCAGTAATATAACAAAAAGCATAAATTTTTAGGTGTAATTATAAGCAATTTTATGCTAATACCTATACAAAAAAATTACTTTTAAAATATTACAATAAAATTTTATCTCCTAATTCACTAATAGGTCTAAACTTGAAACTAGAGGATGTTGATAATCAAGTATGGAAATTGACAAGCATAATAATAAGTTAGCCAGGTTTTGAACCTTAAAAATAAGATAATGGAAAAACTGCTTCTTTTTATTATCAAACAGGGAAAAAAGGTGCATTTTGTTTTTTCTAGGAAGGCAATTATTCCTTTTAATGAATCCAGAGCTTTATATTTAGGTTTTATCTGTTGTTTTCCTGTATAAAGGTTTGTTTTTAGGCATATAAAATATAAATTGATGATAAGCAAAAGAAAACTGGCCAACTAGAAGTTCTAATTTCCATGGCAATTAGATCTTGTATAAAAACAATTTTTAGTGAATATGGCTGTTAGATTTTAGTATCTGAATATGTGGTGCACAATCTATAGAAATAAAATTTATTTTTTAATTATTTTATTTATTTATTTTATTATTTTTACAACGTTTCGATTAGGTTGTATCTCTAATCGTTATCAAGTATAAACTGAATGTGTGCTTATATTGGGACTGTGTCCATTGAAGCACAAAGTTTCGCTTCACTGTACACACCTCAATGATTTGATGTTACAAAGTAGTGGTTGCCAAAGATTTGGTATCTCAACACTCGGTTTACTAAAGATTCCATTATTGTTTTTAATGTAAGCTGCTTCTATAAATTTTCTTTTTTTCATGTTGGGTTCCATATATATTGCCGCAGCCTCAGACCATTTTATATGGTGTTGTTTATCTCAGGCGTGTTCTGCAATACCTGATCTCGACGTTTCCCCTTTTTGTGTATGAGTTTTATGTTCCTTAATTCTAACTTCTAGTGGGCGTTTGGTTTCTCCAATATACATTTCACCACACTCACATGGAACTTTGTAAACACATTCTTTCTTATCGGTAGTACTTCCTGATTTAAAGGCTGTTTTTATATTATAACTACTGGCAATTTGTCTTATTTTCTCCGAAGTTCCCTTAATGTATGGAATTGTGAAGAAGGAATGTGTTTCTTGCTGTCCAGTGGTCGTTATTCTAAATTTATTTATGACATCGTCAATTAGTTTTAAAGGATAACCATTCTGTTGTAAATCGGATTTAATATTTGCCACCTCTTTTTCCAGTGAATCGGCATTATTGCATATAGATATAGCGCGAATATAGAGATTGCGTATAATTCTCCGTTTGTTAAAACAGAATGATTAGAACTATTATTAAGATATTGTCTAGTATGTGTTGGCTTTCTGTATACTGAAGTTTTAATAGTTCGGTTTGAACGGTTCACCATGACATCTAGGAAGGGCAATTGATCATTTACCTCTTTTTCCATGGTAAACTTAATTGTGGGTCGAATGGTATTTAGATGTTTCAAGAAATCACTAAGTTCTTGATCACTGCCTTTCCACACGATGAAGGTATCATCGATATATCTCAACCGGACTTTCGGTTTTACTGTTGCACTGTTGCCGTTTTTATGGCATGAGTTTCGAACCATTCCATATATATATATATATATATATATATATATATATATATATATATATATATATATATATATTGGTGATGACTGGAGAGAGTGAATATTTTTTTTAATGTTGTGCACTTGAAGCACGAAGTTTAAATTTTCTGTAAAATCATGTCTTTTATTGAATTATTAAAGACTGTTTGATGTAAATAAACGAAATTTTGTTTTAATGGTGTTACTACAAAAATTAAGAAACTTTTCTATATATTTTTAATTTTTGACGAATACAAAGTTTAGATAAATAAATTACTATGGATAAATAATTTCTTCTTCTGTTGAAATGAAAATTGCATGATCTTAAGGAATGATGCAACTTGTAGTAAATGCAAAAAATAGCACGTGTTACATATCTTTGTTATTGACATGGTAGCAATTTTACCTTATTCCCTTGGCAATATCATAAACAGTGGTCTTCCAAGCTACTGCCTCCACTACTTTCCCATCTGGAAGAGTCACCTTAATGGGAGTTTCGGGTTTTGCAGCAATGTCAGCTTCGTATTGAGCTTTAAGCTTGTTCCAAAGATTGAGACGTTCCTCTATAAAAGAAGGTGGTGGCTTCAATTCACTAACACCAGTTTTCTCTCCTGCAGCTGCAGCTGCTTGTTTTGCTTTTTCTTTCTTCATTTTGGCCTTTAAAATGAAAATATATTGTTAAAAAAGTTTTCTTAGCAAAATTCAATTGTTTTTTTTTCACCAATCACCAATTTTATAGTACTATAAATTTTTTATTTTTTTACTTAAATACATTGACCATTCATTTACTGATGCAAAGCAGTAATTTAAATACTTTTATATATATTAGATAAGATTATTCTTCTGATAAAGTACCTAGTACATGGATAATGGATGGATAATGTAAATAAAATATTGCACGAGATTTTTAAGAATTCTAAAAAACTACCGAAAATACCTAATAGGCATATAGCAAAACAAAAAATTTTTAGAATAAAAATAAGAAAGGATGTGTAATATGTAATTGTATAAACATGTTTTTGTTTGGTTTTTCCTGTAATATTCTGATTTGTTTTAGATCAATATTTTTTGTGAAATTATCTTTCATCTCTATACAGGGCACCACTAAACTGTAATATTTATTTTTGAACAATTTTAGAAATGAAAAAGTATTACACGTGTCAAAAAAATCTACTCTATTGATACTTTTTTCCGTTATTTAACTCCTGGTACAGAAAAGTGTATGCCACTGCAGTTCCACAAAGTAATAAATATACCTGGAGAGAAAAATTCTCTACCTATGTTAGTGCCCTAAATAATGCCGCAGTTTTTTTACATTCAATACATACTTAATAAAATTGAATTAAGGGGGTATCCTGGTATAGAAAGATAAAAATAGACCCTTTGTGATGAATTGTTTGCAAAGAAACTGTATGATTAATATTTCTGCAGCTTTCACCATTTATTGTATACAAATTAAAGCAATAAAATATATTTTTTTAAAAGTTATTAAATTGAAGTTCATGGAAGTTGGATGTTCTTATTCAAAGGTGCCTTGAAAAAATTCCTTCTCCTCAATTACATTTGTCAGAAATAAAAAAACAAAAAGTTTTGTAAAATTTATGAGTTCAGCTTGAAGTTATACCTAAAGAGCAAATTTATTTTTCACTAATAATTTATAAAATGGTAGCGTAAAAAAAATTATGTCATTTTTAGTACATATTTTACAATTTTTATTCCTTATAACTCTTTTCAAATAAAACATTTAGTATGTACGGTAGGTGTAAGTTAAAGGAAATAAAAAAATCTTCAATTTAAATTCAAAATTAAGTGGATCTATCAAATAATTTTGTGTTATATTGCACATTTTGAAGAACATTGTTCTAAGAAAAACACTTCTGAAGTTTTAGGACAAAGAAAAAATTTGTTTAAATCTTATTATTAATTATTTATAAGCACACTCAACAAGCTCATTTCAGTCTGGTCTGTTACATAGATACTTAGGGCTTCTGGAGCATATTCTATATATAAAATACTATCAATTTAAGCAAAAAAAAAAAGATTTTTTGAAGCGCTACACCAGGCTGCATCTTGAAGGGATAATACTACTTTATTCACTTAAAAATTAAAAGTGTTATTGCAATTTTTTTTAATGAAAAGAAAAATGATAGTGAAAATCAGATTTCTGGAATTTATTATATGCATATGTCAGTAGTTTAACAGCTATAATTTTTTTTTTCTGAAACGTGCACTAAATATTTAGGAAAATTTATGTAACAACAAAATTTAATCATTGGTAAAAATTCTTCTGAAAATTTAATTTATGAGTTAAACATAAAAAATTTAGGGCAACGATTGTGAGAATTGTGGGTGTTAGCTAATTTTAAAAACATGGCCGTTAGAAAAAAGGTTTTAAAGTTCAAGTGACTTTGTCTTTTATATAAATGTATAACTGACACCTCTTCTAGATACATAGTTACAGTTACCTTTCATGGAAAACAGATATTATATACCTTAAGAACTCAAAAAACCTTTCCCAACTGTGAATCAATTCAAATCGCTTTAGAAATTCTGTTATTAAGTCATGTAAGGAATTATTTTTATTTAGAAAACCAATTACCTCTCAATTTTAAGACCCCAGAGACCTTATGAAGCAAAACAAATTTGAAACTGAAAATTTCGAAGTAGTATAACTTCTTAAATTATATTTAAATGATAAAATATAATTGCAGGCAAGACTAAGCCTTTAATTTCATTTTTAACTCAATATTAAAATAGTTGGCAGCCTAGCTTAACATAGTCAATATATAGGATAGTTTAATTGTTAAAACCTGAAATAAGTTAAAAGTAACTTGTCGATGTCGGTTGAAACTTTAACAATCTTTAGAGATAATTTTCACTTAAAATTGATAAGACATACCACTTGAAACTAACTATTTAACACATAAAAGCTTTAGCAGAAAGGTAAACTAACAAGCACAGTAAATTTCATCAGATTCTTTGAAATTCTTAGGTAAAAAAATCGATGAATCACGTTTTTACGCGGGTGATGGTGAAAGAGTACATGTTCAATATGCTACACACCAATGTGGCAAAATTTCGCCGGGTGACAGGCAGTGCAGCTCTTGAGTAACTTAAAAGTTTCAGCATTCTAATGTAAAAAGTAAAAATAAATGTTCATGCCTTTTCCTTTCCGTTTATTTCAAGATTTTTCACGCCTTCTGCTAGTTTTTCACTCATATTTCTCACTAACTACACCACATGGAATTTGACAGTGACGTTTCTTTTGTGACAACCTCGTTCTCGGGTGACAGCTAGCTTACCAACCCGTCAACTGTCATCCATGTTTTCAAATTAAATCAAAACCCCCCAGAACAATAAAGTCGGGGCGTTAACTGAAATCTACCGGTAATTTTCTTGTTCTGTGTCTATCAGTATTGCTGCTAACTTTTCTGTTCTTGCTCCAGAACAAAAAAGTTAGGTTGTTGCTCTTTATATCATTTAGTCATAATTTACGCAAAACCATTGAGCATGATCTGATGATATCTGTTATCTTTAATTGCTAATTTGATATTTATCTATTTTAAAACCAGGAAATAATTACACATATTTTGCGTAAATCAAAAAAAGTTGGTGTCTAAAACTAATATTTACTGGTGACTAAAATGTTAAGAAATAAATAAAGCTTTATAATCCAAGGGCTATAATCTTGGATTAAGACTAATCTTAGATTACACCGAAATATCATTTTCAATGGTAATTATTTTATGGCTTAAAAACGCTGACCATTTCTTCTTATACTATTAACTACATTGAGTTACATGGGCTAGACACATATAGCCCATAGGTTAAGGGCTAGATTAAAAATAAAACTTAATTTGTCTATTTGATAATAGGGGGCAGATCCAAAAAAATTCAAAATTTTACCGCTAGAAGTCGTCGCAGATTCAATGATCACTTATCGAAATATACAGGGTATGAGCAAAAATAATTTAACTAAAAATTTAAATTTAAGCAATTAAAAAAGTTAAAAGAAGTATGTTACTTAATATTATTCGAGTGTAAGACTAGGTGTGTACTAATTATCTATTGTATTATAATACAGCACAGAAAAAAACGTTATAATATGAAATTCTTATTTCGAAATGATATATTGTTTAGACAAAATAGCCTGCGAAGAATTGAAAAAAGGCAATTTGGTATGTCCAAATCGTTTTGGTTTCGCGTTTGGGATTCTCTAAGAAACAAGCAAGTATTTTTTTATGAGTGAATGCAACTGATTTGTTTTTTGATATATATGTTATTGAAATCCAATTACAAATGTGTTCAATCGTCGTAAAAACAAATTTTCTTTTTAACGGTTTTTCTCACCAAAAAAGTTTTTGTAGAACAAATTGTGTAAACACTTTTTAACATTCCAGACTTGTTCAAAAACTGTTGCTCCCATTCTTGTTAACATTAGAAATTAGACTATATATAACATGTACTTATATAATTGCTTGTTTTTTTTTTTTATCACAGAATTAGTATCCAGGAATACATCCGTTCTTTCGTTTGGTTTCTTCAGGGAACTTACAGACCTTTCGCCTAAATATCATTTGGCTTCTTCTGAGGTTGCTGATTGTAGATCAACTAAGGATATTCAATGTGCAGAATGCTTTATACGCGGTCATAGATCGTACCTATTGATTGATGTTGACACCCTTTTCGAGCTCCAATGGTACAATGGTCCTACTTGGGGAGAGTTGTCCAGATAGAAGGAAGATTAGGTGCAGCGTCTCTTTTTTTCAGAATGTTGTCTTTTTTTTTTAAATTTCAATGAACTCACGAATCAAGCTTCCCTTATTGTGTTCTATGTTAGCAATTTGCTGGCAGTTGTCAAAATCAATTTTTTGTCCTGCCTCGAGCTGATGTTGGAAAAGAGGTGAAGTTGTCTGTTTATTTCTTATGCTGATATTATGTTCTAGCTTTGCCGATATTCTTCTGTTGATTTGGCCTACATATGTTTCACTGCCGGTGCCGCATACGATTTTATATACCCTTTGATTTTCTAGATCAATTTTGTCCTTTGGGGTTTTTAGCCTATTATTTAGTGTGGTTTGTAGGCTGTACGTATATTAGGTTTACTGAGCAATCTATTGTGCCTTTTATCTATGGAAGTCTGGTGGTTTGTCTATTATCAGTAGGTGGTTATACTTCTTTAGTGGGTCTTTGTTACAATTTTATTACATTATTTATAGCTGGTGGTTTATAGCCATTTTGTTTGAGAGCTTTTATGTGTGATAGTTCTTTTCTTTTTCCTTAGTTATCGAATAGACGAAGAAATCTTGAGATTAGTGTGTTTGCTACGCCCCGTATTTGTGAGGGATGATGATTAGAATCAGCATTAAGACATCTGTCCATGTGAGTTGGTTTTCGATATACTGTATATTTCTGGTGTTCATTAATTGTCTTAGTCATTAGGTTGTCTAGGAACGGGAACTGATCGCTTTCCTTAAGTTCCAGAGTAAACTGTATCTTAGGGTAGATAGAATTAAGAAAATCATGGAAGCAGTTAAGCTGTTGGTTACCATGGGGCCATATCACAAATATATAATCTAAGTAGCGATATCAGAGTTCGGGTTTGAGGTGGGATTCTTCAAGAGCTTAATTTCGAAATGGACTATGAATAGATCTGCAACAGCCGGAGATAGTGTCATCACTCATGCCCATGGCAGCGTCATCTACCTGTTTGTATATTTAACCGTCAAATAAGAAATATGTATTCTTAAAGCAGCACCTGGTGAGATCCATAACGTGAGTTGAGAAATCCTCTCTTGCAGTAATGTTATCTTTGTCAACTCTTACGGAATGTAGAATTTTTAAGACTTGCTTGGGAACATACTGAATTTTCCCGTGATATTAGTTTTCGTTTAAATTAGTTTGTAAGCAGAGTCTTTCAAGATATCTTTCATTTTTCTAATCTAGTCTTCAGTATCCATGATGACGGTTGCATAGCCTTTATCTGCTGCTAATATTATGACCCTATTATTATTGTTCAGATCTCTTAAGGCTGTAAATTCTGCTCTGCTCAGATTATGTTTCGGAGGATTTGCTGCTTTAAGGATTTTTGACACATCTTGCCGTATTTGCTTAGCCTTTTACGAAGAAAGAGTGAACTCGATTTGTGCAATTATTTCCTCGGTAGGACCTATTGTATAGTTTATATATTTACATATATATATATATATATATATATATATATATATATATATATATATATATATATATATATATATATATATATATATATATGTTGTTGCGTAGTGTTTCACGGATGGGAACATGTGATTCAGTATTAATTCGGGAATACATCCGTTCGTTGGTTTCCTGTAGAAGTTTGCAGACGTTTCGCCAAAATCCCATTTGGCATCTTCTGTGCTTGGTGGTTGTAGATCAACTGAAAGAAATGTCAGCGTTCAGCGTGCTTTATACGCGGTCGCAGATAGTAGCGGTTGGTTGGCGTTGGCTCCGCCTCCCTCTCGAGCGCCACCGTTGGTGTCAGTTTAAGCGTGGCACGCGTGTCGGTACCGTGGTCCCGCTTGAAGAGAGTTTTCCAAGTAGAAGGCAGATTCAGTGCATCGTCTCTCTTGTTCAGAGTTCCGTTCTTTTCAATTTTGATGGATTCACGAATCAATCGTGCCTTGTAGTGTTCTATATTAGCGATTTGCTGGCCGGTGTCAAAATTAATTTTGTGTCCTGTCTCGTGCTGGTGTCGAAAAAGCGCCGATGTTGTCTGTTTGTTTCTTATACCGAGCTTATGTTCTTCTAGTCTAGCTGATATTCTCCTGTTGGTCTGGCCTATGAATGTTTTGTTACAGGTGCCACATGAGACTTTATATACGCCTTGATTTTCTAGACTGATTTTGTCTTTTGGATTTCTTAAAGAAAAGCCTATTGTTTTATGTGGTTTGTAGGCTGTAGATATGTTGTGTTTCCAGAGTAATCTGCCGATTCTGTCTGTCGTGCCTTTTATGTAAGGAAGTATAGTGGATTGTCTATCCTCGGCAGGTGGTCTTGTTTCTTGCGTTGGTTTTTGTTGCAATTTTATTGCCTTATTTATTGTTGGGGTCTTGTAGCTGTTTTGTTGGAGGGCCCTTTTTATGTGTGACAGTTCCTTTTCTTTTCCTTGGTCATCAGTTAGGCGGAGGGATCTTGATATTAGGGTATTGGCTACGCCTTGTATTTGTGAGGGGTGATGGCGAGAATCAGCATTCAGGTATCTGTCCGTGTGTATTGGTTTTCGATATACTGTGTGTGGTAGATCTCCATTCATTGTTTTGGTTATGAGGATGTCTAGAAACGGAAGCTGATTATTTTCCTCTAGTTCCAGAGTAAACTGTATCTTTGCGTGTATAGAATTGAGAAACTCATGGAAGCAGTTGAGCTGTTGTTTGCCTTGAGGCCATATTACAAATACGCCATCAACGTAGCGACACCAAAGTTTGGGTTTGAGGTGGAATTTACCAAGAGCTTTCGTTTCGAAATAGGTCATGAAAAGATTTGCCACGGCTGGAGATAGTGAAGAGCCCATGGCAGCGCCGTCTCTCTGTCTGTATATCTGACCATCAAACAGATAATATGCGTTTTTAAGACAGTGTCTGGTGAGATCCATGATATGAGTTGGGAAATCTTCTCTTTGAGCGGTCTGATCCAGTGCTTCATCCATCGGTATGCTCGGATAAAGGGATTTTACGTCGAAACTTGCAATGATATCGTCCTTGTCAATTCTTACGGAGTGTAGAATGGTTAAGAAGTGCTCCGAGTTTTTGACGTAAGAGGCGGCATTCTCAACATGTGGTTGCATAAAGGCAGCAAGGTATTTTTCTAGTTTTTGAGTGGCAGAGTTGTAAGCGCTAACGATGGGTCTTAGAGGGACATTTGGTTTGTGGATCTTCGGAAGTCCGTATAGTCTTGGGCACCTGCTGGATTTTTCCCGTGGTATCAGTTTCTGTTTGACATCAGGTTCTATGGGCGAGTCCATGATTTTGGTCTTTGTTGTTTTTTCAAGATATGTAGTGGGATCCCTTGACACAGGTTTGTAAGCAGGATCTTGCAAGATATCGTTCATTTTTGCAGTATAGTCTTCGGTATCCATGACTACAGTTGCATTGCCTTTATCTGCTGGTAATATTATGATGTGTTCATTTTTGTTCAGGTCTTTTAAGGCTGTAAATTCTGCTCTACTCAGGTTCTGTTTCGGAGGATTCAATGTTCTAAGAATTCTTGACACATCCTGCCATATTTGCTCAGCCTCGTGGTTGTCTTGAGCACGCTGCACGCTGACTTTTCTTTCAGTTGATCTACAACCACCAAGCACAGAAGATGCCAAATGGGATTTTGGCGAAACGTCTGCAAACTTCTACAGGAAACCAAACCAACGAACGGATGTATTCCCGGATTAATACTGAATCATATATATATATATATATATATATATATATATATATATATATATATATATATATATAAAGAATCTATGTTATATAAAATGAAGCTATTCTGCGTCATTTAAACTTCGATGATGAAGAAGGTTTATATGCAAAGAAAATTCTCGAATATTATAAAAATTAGCTTCCTGGTTCGTAAATACCAAAAATAGAGTCTTGCCTTTTATAACTTATATGTAAAAAGTAGAAAACATGTAAATTATGACGAATTGTCGCTAAGAGCCAAAATTTATACAAAGATATAATTTTTTCGAAGAAATTTTGAGTTTAGTTCTAATTATCTGTTAGAGAAAATGTTTATGTCGATATCCTTACAGAGTTCCATCAAATTCGTGATTTAAGAAATATTCAGTAATCTAAATAATTAGTGTTGTGTTTAAGAAAAAATTGAATTTTTACTTTTTTGCTTTAACTGATAAATATCTTTAAAAGAAATGGTGCTTTTTAATTTTTTTTTTGGTCAAAATTTTCCACTACAAATGATGCAAATTACTTTAAAAATAAAATTCACGGCCGTTATGTGAAATGAGCCTTAAAATTAATTTTATACACACGCTTATGTGCTAATTAAAATATATTATTATACTCATAAAACAAGAAGGTAATTCTAATTAGGCAAAGGATCTTGCAAGTATGAATTAATTACGTTATTACAGTAATTTCAACATAACACATCCTGTGGAAATCCTTGCAGTTCGTTATGGTCCATCTGACAACGCAGTTAAGGACACAAAAAGTTTTGAGTGGTAAACAAGTGAGAAATAAAAGATAGAAAGCAAGAAACAGTGCGTAGCATTTAAAGATAAATCACAGATAATAGAATAAAAAATAGATTCAAAAAAGGGCCAAAAAGCAAAATAAAATTTTACCAGCTTTAATGTGAAATTGAAGTTGGTGCCAAATTAATACTAAATAAATCAACTTACTACTAGATATAGACTAACAATAGAAAAGATGCAACACATGTTAAGATATATTTTAAAATTACATCCATGAACATCATGCAAAACCTTTTTTAAGGATCTCCAACTTCTTACTGTTCGTTTATTGTATTTTCTATCTATTGTTATGTTTGTTAAGAATACCTCAAATTTATTCCAAATGAATTTCCATTTTCATGTTAGTCTGTCTATGGAAACTGTCGTATTAACGGAGTACGAGTATTTTTTTTTAATTTTCGCAACGTCAATAATAATCATGTCCCTTTTTAGATTCCATGTTGTATCAACGGTGTTATTTACCGAATTTCAGTTAATTTTTTCCAAGGGTTTCTTTCAACTACCTTTCGCGATTTTAATTATTTTTCGATTTTAGCGAGACGTCAACGCACATCGCTATTATTCGGTATTTTTGTACTCATCTCCGAGAATGTGAACCTATTTACGCATTTACCGGGTTTGTTGGATTAATTTTATTCTTCAGGAAATGTGGAAGTTTGTTTCTGTCGAGATTAATTTATTTTAAGAATTTTCGCACCATCCGTTATTTGTGTAAAATCTAAATTTTAACACAAATCAGGGGTTGTTGGTGAAGTCTCGAAAAAAACCTCCCGACAAGAATGAAAACTCTAGCCCCTTACCTCTCTTCTCGCTCACCAGGATAGAAGGGGAATGAGTGGAGCTCAGAGTTAACGAAGCTTTATTTAAGTTTTAATTTATCAAGGGCACGCTTCTAAGAAACGAGCCAATTAGGAAGAGGTTATCAAATAACACTCATCCTTGACGCTTAGTTAACTTTTATTCACTTTTTATGTTTTCACTTCGTCTAAATTTTTCCGATTTTTTTTGTACTGAATTCAGCTATTTGTTGCAAGTCAAGTTCGGGGTTATTTTATTCTCTACTATCACGTTCGGGATTTATTTGTCAAGATCGGGATTTTCAGAACTTTATAGCCAAAACGAAACTGACTATTAGTCGCAATGTCAATATCGGGTTATGTCCACTTGGTCACGTTCTGGTAATTATTTTTAAGTCAGGATGAGTAGGTTAAGTAACTTGTACACGCCGCTAACCATGCCTTTTTATCGACGGTAATTTTGATTTCAATTTCAGGATTTTTATTGTCTGTGAGGAGTAATCCGTAACGTCCTTAATTTTGCAGCTGACTTTTCGCCTTTATTATACTGGTGACGTCGCACTTTGAAATCGGGAAAGCACCGATTTAAAGTGCCGCCACCGCGCCGTTTAATGTCTGGGTTTCCCCGTTTTGGCAACAATAATATTTGGAGTTTTAGCACTGTAGGCCGTATTATTTAATTTATTTAGAGAGTTTGGGGATATATTAAATCTGAAATTTAATATTTTGTCGTAAAATAAGACTGTATTAACAACAAAACCATGAGCAGAGCCGAGGTGAGTGTACCCAAACACATGTCTACTTTTTATGAAAAGGGTCCTTCTTTTAGGGCGATAAAGCCTTACAGAATGATGCCACTCTATATTAGTAATATAGAAAAAAAAGCACAAATTTAGAAATGTAGTCGAGCTTTCCTTAAGAGAAAAATGTTCCTATTCTTTTCAATTTCAAATTGTATTTTTCATATTTTCGGTCAGTAAAATTTGTTTTTAATTATTTAAAATGTTTTATATTTTTTTTTGTGTAATTGTTGTAGTTTTATATACAGATTTTAGTGAGAAGCGCCACTCCGAGAAGTAGTCTCTATGGCCGGTATTCACAGTATCGTCTTACTCTTAAATTGGTCTTAAGAACTACATTTAGCATGTGATAGTGAAAAATACAATCGCTTCTGAGGCAGTCATGCACCGGTTCAGCGAAAAACATAGAAAACTAAAACGAAAATTAATACGAAAATTAAAACAAAAACTGAGATGATCTGACCTTGGATAGCTATTATGTTTTATGATTTACAAGCCAAACGGCTTCGCACTCCCTCCAGGGAATATTCACTCATACCAGGCACACAAAGGTGTCAAAAGTATGAAGCTCTATGGGAACCCTTTCCATGTTATCGGGTCCTAGGTGACGTGGTCTGTTACATGTCCCATGAACTTTCGGATGGTTCGCGCGGTTGCTAGGAGAGTTGCTTTCTGAATCGGCTTATACAGATGCTCACTAAGACCCAGTCCCTTGATGTTCTGCAGGAAGTTCTTTGGTATCACTCCAGTTGTTGAGAGTATTACGGGAATCGTTTGGACGCTGTTCATTGCCCATTGTTTTCGGATTTGCACCTCCAGATCTCTGTATTTGGCGATCTTCTCGTTGGATTTTGGCCTTAGGTTGTTGTTGTTAGGTACAGCGATGTCGATTAGTGTAGTTCGCCTAGAAATTTTATCTATTAGTATAATATCTGGTCTATTATGAGCAACTGTTTGATCCGTCAGAACCATTCGGTCCCAATATAACTTGAACTAATTGTTCTCAAGAATAGGTTCTGGATTGTATTTGTAATAAGGCATTTTTCCTACCTGTAATAGGTTTAACTTTTCTGCTAACTCTTGGTGGAGTATCTTACCGGCTGAGTCGTGACTTTCCTTATACTCGGTTGCGGCAAACGCTTGGCATCATCCAGTTATGTGCTGGATTGTCTCTGATGTTCGACAGCCATATCTGCATTGGTCATTTTCTATTGAGGGATCTCTAATGATGAACTTCCGATAGTTCTTCGTCGGAATAACCTGATCTTGGATAGTTAACAAGAAGCCCTCAGTTTCCGGAAACATCTGCCCTGAAATCAACCAGTAGTTCGACGCTGAGTGGTCGACATTGTCCTGATTAACCTCATTTGGATGCCGTCCATGAAGTGGCTTCTGTAGCCAGGTTTGTAACTTTTCTTGGTCTGTTTGGTGGTGAGAATTAATATCTTGTTCCCTCAACTGTAGCGGCGTTGAATCGTCTGCCTCGCATATTGCTCGATATAGTGTGGAAGAGTCCGCTAACCTGTGAAAATATGAACGTAAGTTTATTATCTGTTGGTCGAGCTGCTTACCAATATCCACCAATCCTCTTCCTCCTTGGTGTCTTGGAAGCATTGTACGTTCAATGGCACTCCGAGGGTGATGTTTCTGTGCTTTTGTTAGGAGTGTCCTTATTTTTCTCTGCAGGTTTTATATGTCCGTCCTGCTCTATTTTACAATTCCAAAAGAGTAGCTTAGTGCAGAGCAAGCATAGGTGTTGAGCGCCTTAAACAAATTTCTACTATTTAAATTAGTTCGTAATACCCGCCTTACCTGTGTTTATTATTATTATTATTATGAATATTAAATAAAATTGATTACAAAGAATGCGATGCATGTGTCGGATCCAGCTTCCCTCTTTGTGGGGGAGGGGGTGGCGCGATATCACAAGAGTAGAGTATGACAAGCGAAAGCGAGTTATCGACGAGGGGGGGGGGAGAGGGTCAGCGTCGATCACGTTCCTAATACAGCAGGCAGGAACGAATATGTTTTTCTGAAATCTAGGCTTCTTTTTTTTTTTTTTTTTTGGGGGGGGGCAATCGCCTCCACTGCCCTTCCTTTACATCTATGTCTGTGTATGACTATTAAAGGGGTTGTTGAAGTTATCTGCATAAAAGAGATTCTTTTTTATTTTTCGACTTTTAGTTTAATTTTGATTTTTACTACAAAATTTAGATTCGTAATCTACCAATATCAATTTTCAACCATTTAGAGACATGTAAAATTTTTAGCTCAAGAGATTACCATGCAGACGCAAACATTATCAAACACTTGATATAACTTTTGAACAGTGTAAAATAAAAACTTAAAACTATGTGTAAAACTGCCGACATCATACGTAATTAATACCTGCATATAAAACCACGTCTCTAATTAGTAATCTGACATTTTTCTGTTTCGCAACAGAAATCAACAATAAAGATGGCACGATGGCATCCATTCTACTCATAATTACTCTCTTGCATTGATGTTACATTCTTTTAAGTTACGCATTGTTTATTGCTGTAACAAAATGGCTTAATAAGCAGTTAACATTGCCGACAGACATTCAATGGCGAACATATCACACAATTACAAAATATTTCAGTCAACGTTTTTCAAGTGCCAATAATTCTCAAGATGAAATATTTTTTTGAGGGTTTTAAATAACCATCTGGGTTTTGTTTATTTATATATAGAATAGCGATTTGCTTAATGTTTTGACGAACACTATTTATCAACCGACTTCTAGAAGAAGGAGGTTCTCAAATCGTCGAGTATGTATGTTTTTTTATGTATATACACCGATTACTCCGGAACAGCGGCACCGATTTTAATGAAATTTTTTACGTTAAATTCAGGAAGTTGGACGAAATTGGTGCAGTAATATCCAAGATGGCGCTAACAGGACGGCCAAAAAAATTAATTTTGTCCGATTTTCTCCAAAATTGTTATGAAGGAATTTTCGGGGTTGCACCCAACGAATCTGAAATTATTTATAAAAAATTCAAAATGGCGGATCCAATATGGCGGACAAAAAAATTTAAATTTGTCCGATTTTCTCCAAAATTGATATGGGGAAGTTTTCGAGGTTGCACATAACGAATTCAAAACATTTTAAAAAAATTCAATATGGCGGACGAATAAATCAATTTTGTCCGATTTTCTCCAAAATTGGTATGGAGGAGTTTTCGGGGCCTCACATAACGAATCTGAAATTATTTTAAAAAAATTCAATATGGCGTATCCAATATGGTGGATAAAAAATTAGTTCTTTCCGATTTTTTCAAAATTGATATGCTAGCACATTATGAAATTGATATTATTTAAAAAAAATTAAATATGGCGGATCTAAGATGAAGGATTAAATATTCTACATCTCTCGATTTTGTCTAAAGTCAGTATTGGGGGATTTTTGTTAGTGTTAATTACGAAATTAAAATATTTTTTGTAAAACTCAATCTAGTAGATTCAATATGGTGTCCTAAAAATTTTACATTTTTCGACTTTCTCCAAAACTGATATAGAGGGTTTTTGAGGGTGTAAATTATGAATTTAATAGTATTTTTTCTGAATTCAATATGGCGAACGCAATATAGCTGACTAAAAATTTTACATTTTTCGATTTTGTTCAAATGTGGAACCGAATTGTTTTTGAGGATATAAATAGCGAATATAAAATTATTTTAAGAAAATCTAATATGTCAGATGCAATATGACCGTTTAGAAATTTTGAATTTCTGGATTTCATCTAAAATTGGTACTAGAGGGCTTTGAAGGGTTTAGATTTAGATTAGATTAAGACGTTAAAATTTTTTTTTTGAAATTCAATATGGCGGATCCAATATGGTTGGTTGAAAATTTTATCTTATTTGCATTTTTTCAGATTTGGTATTAGGGGGTTGGGAGGTGGTGTATTACGAATATGAAGTTGATTTATTACAACTATTAGGTTGATAAGATGCTATATGAAGGACTAAAAATTTTACATTTTCCGGTATTATCTAAAATAGATATTGCAGGGTTTTTGGGCCGTATACAAACTCAACATGCAATATAAAATATATCGGGCTAGGAAATTTACGTCTCAAACTCTTTAAATATCGATATTGGAAGGTTTTTGGGGCCTATATTACCAATCTAAGATTAATTTGAAATTTAAGATAGTGGATTTTCTATGACAGACTAAATATTTGCTTGACACAATTTCATTGGTATTTGGAGAACTCTAAGAATCAAAGAATTTTTGTGGTTCATTTTAGGGTGATTTACAATTATGGATAAAATGGATACTTTTTTGCCACCTTGGAGTCATTGCGAGGTATACTAATCTCGGTTAGCACTTAGTTCCAATAATTTATGTATATCATAATGAATTCAAAACTAAAAATCGAAAAATAAAATTTTTATAAAAAAATTGAACCGACTTCTAAAAGTGCGCTAAAAAGTGAAAAATAACTATACATTTTTATATGAAATTGAAATTTTTGAAGTCGACGCCAAATTATTTCTAAATGAAATAAATAACTACTAATATATACAAATTATGGTAAGAAAGCAATTCTAAATAAAGTATTTTTAATCTGTTTATGCGAATCACATTTTGTCAGGTATTAGTTTGGCGCCGACTTCAAAAAGTTCAATTTCATATAAAAATTTATAGTTATTTTTCACTTTTTAGCGCACTTTTAGAAGTCGGTTCAATTTTTTTATAAAAATTTTATTCTACTGGGAAGCACTCCTGCATGTAGCAAACTGTGTGTTGGTAGAGAGTATTAAAAAATGAATTAAAAAAAAAGTTGCGTGTCGAAAGTCTTCGGTGAATTGAGGAAAATAAACTAGATTCAACGGATCACCATGACAATGGCAGCTCTAAAGATGCGTATAAATATGGCGAGTCGAGCTCGAGTCGAGTATGCCTCGAGCTTCCAACGAGACTCTTTTGAAATTTTGCCGATTTCTATTGTTATCGAGGGCCATCGTCGGCAAATTTGAAAAGAGGTAATAAATGCAGTTGGGTCACAAGAAGTCAATTTTTTTATAGTTCTATTGTTTTTGAGTAGCTCGACTGATACTCGCAGCGATCCATTTTCTGTCGGTTTCTTGGTGCGAACTCAAAGGGTTTTTTTAATCTAGTGAGACGGGTTTATGACACGCTTTTTCGAAAAAATTTACTTTGCAGTGAGACTGAAGACACGAGATTTTCTTATTTTTTTGTTAATGAAATGAAATTTATTTATCACTTGGCATTAATTGATTAAAAGTTGTTCATAAGTGAATATGGAGTGATCGGAAGAAAATAGAGGAACCTGAAAATAATTCTAAAATTTGTGAGTTATGGACAAAAATGGGCCGCTGATAAAATATTTTTCTTTTGGAAATGACTGGATAACGCAAGGGGTAGATATTGTATGTGTCTGAAGTATGTATTTGAGGAAAGAGTTGTATACTTAAAAGATAATTAAATTTAGAAGTATACATCTCAATTGGGCAATTAACAGTAATGACATTTTTAAGTATACTTCAGATGTGTATAAATGTAAGGCCTTGCTATGTTATTATCTTACAACTTTCAGTGCTAGCTATTGAAAATTTCTACTTTTACTCCAAAACTTAGGGAATCTACAACTTATAGGCGAATTAAGGAAAGGAAAAGTGGAACTGTATGCTAGCCTGAACCGTACCCTAAAAGAAAAAATTATACGAATGCTTCAAAAACATATTAAGAAGACTCGAAGACGAATTAGAAAGTTTTTAGTTAGAAAATAAAAAGCAAGTCTCGATAAAGTTTTGAAAGTTATGAAACAAGAGTAGAATGTGAAAAACCAATCTGTAAAAAGTGATAACAAAATGAATTTCTCGTAGGGAAAGTGAGAATAGATGTGATACAGAGGAAATACTTTTAGAGAAAACGGTATTTGCGGGAAATTAGAAAATACCACAGGGAAGGCATCTGGAAGTAATTTGTCTCAGTACAGGACACATAGTACAAGAAATGTATGAAGATAAGAATATAGCAATTTTTCGAGAAGCATTCTTAGAAAGGTTATCGGCAGATTTAAAACCACTCAGGGCCACAAACTCATTACAACTCATATTGGAGGAAATTTATGGGAGTTTTGCAGCAGTTTGAATCGAAATCTACCAAAGATTAACGTGAATAAATGACGCCGGATATCTTTTAAAGATATTTTTATCAAATGATACAATTGATTCAGGAGAGGTCAGTTGTAGATTTGGATAACGCCAGTTATCATTCTAGACTGGTCGAAAAGTTGCCAATAACATAGTTGAAAAAGCGATATTACAAATTGGTTATTAAAAAACATATTTCCTTTATGAACGGTTTACTAAAGACGGAACTTGTAAAAATTGCAAATTAGAAAGAAAGACAATTTAACAAACATGTGATAGACGAATGGGCTGAAGAACATGGAAATGTTGTGCTTCGAACACATTAATTAAAATCCATTAAACTTATATGGGCACAACTAATTCGTAACTCGGGATAACCCAAAATGTAAACTATAAGGAATACGTTAATTTCTTAATATATTAAAAAAAATTATCAGCGAGGACTGGTGAAACGGCATTAACTATGTTATTAAAGAAAAACTTAATTGAAGTTCGCATCGATGCAGCCACACTCGCCGCGACAATCATCGCCAAACAAACTAGTAAACAAACTGGTTAAATTTTGCTTTTTACTTTGAAATATTAAAGATAATTAGAAAATAACACTCCTGAAAAAAGTAGGTTCTTTTTTAGCAACCTGAAACCGCCATATTCAACCGTGAACAGATTACTGACGACCTACGTATAAGCTAATTTCGAAATTACTTAAGTAATATTTCGAACATAGGAAAAACTACCTCTTATTTATTTCGGAATATAATGATATAAGGAAAATATGATAATAAAAAAAAATTCAGCCAATTTGACAGCATGAGGTATGGTAATATTGGCCAGTGAACGGGAAAACACAAACTCATGTAAAGGCTGATTTCTAAGATTTATTAATAGATCTTGTAAAAGTACAACAAAAAGGTATCTTGTTTATTTATAAATATAGGTGATAATATGTAAATAAAATCACTTAAAAAATTAGATTTATTTCTAATGTTCCGGCACCACAGTTATGTTGAACCCTATATAAGCTGATTTCGGGATTCAATATTAAATATTTGGAAAATAAGAAAAAATTAACTACATTTCATTTCGGAATATAAAGAAAATAATCAAAACTTAAATATTTTTTTTTTAACCTTTATTGGCTTACACCGTCCAGACGCCAGAAATCTCTTTTGGCGCCGGGCGTCGAAGAAGGGTTCGAACTGACAAAGATCAGTTCGTTGGAAGCTCGTCACGTGCTCGACTCGCCATATTTATACGCACCTTTTTTTACATATCGGCTATATTCTTCTGAGTAATTATCAATTGATCAAAGTGAACAAAGTGAAACTGATAACTTCATGTTCTTTTGGATATGCATTTACTTGTCATTGGGCTGAAGTGATCATGATTACTTTAAGTGATAGAAGTGAAAGTGATAATGACTCAAAAGAATAGCCCTATCGGTTGAAAGTAGTCCAAATTTGGCACTAAATTATTTATTTTTGTTCTTGCAAATGAAGAACAAACTGCGGAGTTAATGAATTTCTATTCCAGATAAGGCGATTGATGCGCTCAAAAACCATGTTTTGGAGATACCACTTTCAGGATGGTAAAATTGCTTTTCGTTGAGGTTTAGTTTTCCTTATTTTTTATGTCATAAAAGTAAGTAGGGCCCTATAAAAGAAATACACACGCATGATCATAATTATTACTTTCCTAAGAATTTTTGTAGTATAGTTATAATAATTTGACTAAACTTATAGTCTCAACTAAATTGCGTGAATAGTCGTTGACCGTAAGGTTCAATGACAGAAGTAGTGACCTTTTCAAGATTTAGCGAAATATTGGCGAAATCATTTTTAGTTATTTAAGAAATATGATAAAATAAATTTTTGATCAAAATAATTTTTCAATAATTTTCACTGGCAATAATATTTCTAAATTTTTTACAAATTCCAACTTACACAATTTCTTCAAGAGAAAAACATATTTTGATTTTGATCTTGACCCAGTTGGAGAGTTTGCTTAGAGAATTTATAATTGCACTTTATTGTTAATTAAAATTGTAATGACGCCATTTAAATTATTAACATATAAATTGAACGTTTAGTTATCGATTTTTCGTAAAAGTTTTTATTTATTCAATACGCAATATTTAAATTACCCTTATTTTTATAATAAATCAGTTAACTGGAACAAAACATTTAAGAATTAAAGATAAAGATAGTTTTTAATAAAATTTTTATAAAAAAAAATTGAACCTACTTATAAAAGTGTGCTAAAAAGTGAAAAATTACTATAAATTTTTATATGAAATTGAAATTTTTGAAACAGGCGCCAAACTAATACCTGACAAAATGTGATTAGCATAAACAGATTATAAATATTTTATTTGTACCACCTGCTTTCTTACCATTATTTGTATATAATAGTAGTTATTTATTTCATTTAGAAATAATTTGGCGCCCACTTCAAAAATTTCAATTTCATATAAAAATTTATAGTTATTTTTCACTTTTTAGCGCACTTTTAGAAGTCGGTTCAATTTTTTTTTATTAAAATTTTATTTTTCAATTTTTAGTTTTGAATTCATTATGATATCCATAAATTATTAGAACTAAGTACTAATCGAGATTAGTGTATCTCGTAATGACTCTAAGGTGACAAAAAAGTACCCATTTTATCTAAAGATCTAAATCAGCCTAAAAAGAACCACTAAAAATTCTTTGATTCTTAGAGTTCCTCAAACACCAGTGAGAAATTATGTCAAATAAATATTTAGTCTGTTATAGTAAATTTACTATCTTAAATTTCAAATTAATTTTAGATTGGTAATATAGGCCTCAAAACCTTCCAATATCAATATCTAAAGAAATAGAGACGTAAATTTTTTAGCCCGATATATTTAATATTGCATGTTGAGTTTGTATACGCCCAAGAACCCCGCAATATCTATTTTAGATAAAACCGGAAAATGTAAAATGTTTAGTCCTTCATATTGCATCTTATCAACCTAATAGTTGTAATAAATTAACTTCATATTCGTAATACACCACCCCCCAACCCCCTAATACCAAATCTGAAAAAATGCGAATAAGATAAAATTTTCAAGCAACCATATTGGATCCGCCATATTGAATTTCAAAAAAATAATTTTAATATCTTGATGTAATCTAAATCTAAATCCTTCAAAACCCCCTAGTACCAATTTTGGATGAAATCCGGAAATTTAAAATTTCTAGACCGTCATATTGCATCCGACATATTAGATTTTCTTAAATAATTTTATCCCAAAAACTCCCCCATATCAATTTTGAAAAAAATCGGACAAAATTAATTTTTAATCCGTCACATTGCATACGCCATTGAATTTTTAAAAAATAAATTCAGACTCGTTATGAGCAATCCCGTAAACTCCCCCATACCAATTTTGGAGAAAATTGGACAAAACTGATTTTTTCGTCCGCCATATTGAATTTTTTCAAAATAATTTCAGATTCGTTGGGTACAACCCCAAAAATTCCCCCGTACCAATTTTGGAGAAAATCGGACCAAATAATTTTTTTTTCGCCGTCATATTGTCAGCGTCATCTTGGATTTTACTGTACCAATTTTGTCCAAAAAAATATGGGATCACTTCCTGAACATAACGTAAAAAATTTCATTCAAATTGGTGCCGCCGTTTCGGAGTAATCGGTGTACATACATAAAGAAAAAAAAAACATATTCGATGAATTGAGAACCTCCTTCTTTTAGAAGTCGGTTAAAAAGAGTTTTCACCGGGATAATTTTGCATATAGCATCGCCGTAGGCGGGCGTGCAGGCCATTCTTGTGGACGAACGACACCGTCAGGGAGCGATATATCACACGTCATTAATGAATTATCCAATCTGATTAGAATAGACTCAGTTCCTACTTTAGGTTACTTGAAAAATATTATTATATTTTGTTAGATAAACTTATTTTAGAAACAGCTATTATGAAAGTTGAACCAAAAAAAAAAAGAAACCGGAAGCCAATTAAAACAAGAGACAAAATATGTTATAGCTACAAAAACGAACTAAAAAAAGAGGAGGATTTGAAAGAACATATCAAAAAATAAAAGACAGAGTATTATCTTATTGTAGCAAAGCAAACAATAAGAAAATAGGTATCCGGGTGCGGGGCTCGGACCCTCCTCAGAAAAAATCCCAGTTACGCCTATGATTATGTCGTCTAGCTATGCCTCGTTATCCATAAACGTTTTTAGCTAAAACAACATTGTAAGCTCTTTGATTACAACTCGTATAAATTTTATAGACATCGCGTGACCTAATATCTCACTTCGCCAAGGTCTAACTGAAGAAAAAAGAAGATGACCGGTGACCGCAGGTCAATAGGCTAATGCCGTCAGGCCTTATAAACGACCTGTTCGGTCCTTTTGCGGACTGAGTTATAGCCAACATGATTTTATTTACGTACATTTACAATATCATGCAAGTTTACACTTTACCAGAGGTAACAAGTCTTTGGTAACTAATTTTAAGAACATACCTATTGAGACCCTGAGTGCCAATTAAAATATTACATATTTGAAAATAAAAGTATCATTTTAAACTAATAAATTATTTCATTTTGACGACTATTTTTTAATCATGACTAATCATAATAATAAGGCAGATTCTTTACCAAATTAAGGACATTTCAAACAATAAATTTCAGTGGTGCAATTAAAGGAGGGTAAAAAATGTGTTTGATTTAGATACCAGGGCATAATTAAGGGGAGATGGTATGGAAGTAATTTCCACTCATCTACGAAGACTTGGTGACTAATTTGCCGGTTTGCTACAGGAAAAAATTCTTTCTAGCACTAGTTTCAAAATTTAGTATATGTATTTATTGTTACACTTAAATTGTGTGTGAATTTAATTGATTGATTGACTGAAAACACTGAAAGGTAAGAAGCTCTACAGTGTAGCCTGAAGGCTTATTGTGTTGCTTGTTATATCTGTTCTATGTGAACAGCTTATTTGTTTTTATCAGGTTTAGAAGTATGTTCACTAGTTTGCCTCCGAACAAAGACCTTCAGCACTGATTGATCCTTAAAAGTGTCTTCAGTAGGTCAGAGCTTCGTATTTAGTAGTTGATATGTTGTTTCTTCATTATAAATTCCTATAGTGTGTAGATGTTTCCTGACACTGCAGAGACCGATTATTATAGTATTGTTATCAGCCTAACGTGTTGTCCACTTAGGCATAGGACATCGCCTCTTAGTCTGCCGGATGATTTGGCCAGCAATAATTTTCTATGCCGGTCCCGCTATATGGTTTCAGTGGTTATGTATGTAATTCTCTTTTCAGGCAGAGAAAAAGGAAAATATATACAAACAGTTTATTGCCTGCAAATACCGCTCTGGTTCTCTCTCCACACGCGTTTCGACCACCTTATGATATAATCAGTGCAGCTGTATCGGACCGATAGCAACATTCGCAGGAAATAACTGATATATGAAATATAAATTTTAAGGTATGTCGGTAGGATATTGCAACCTGCCACCTACCGGCCTCGATGTCAGACTGAAAGATATCGCCATTCGAACGACATCTATGAATCACTGGAGTAGTGGGAAATTTTTTAAAAACTCAAAATTTCAATAAGAAATAAAGAAATCTATTTGCCGTATTTAAACAGTTGTTATATATGTAATTCCCCTTTCAGGCAGAAATGCAAATTCCGCTCTGGTCCTCTCTCCATACATACAAATAAACTGTATATATTTTTCCTTTTCTCTGCCTGAAAGGAGAATTACATATATAACAAGTATTTAAATACGGCAGATAGATTTCTTTATTTCTTTCTGAAATTTTGATTTTTTAAAAAATGATTTGTGGTTCTGGGCTGATGGTTTATTCATTAGGATTTTCACTCACGGATACCGGTTACAGTGATATAAAATACTGGTTCTTATCCAATAAATGTGGTAGTATACCTTTGTTTGAGATTCATTGCCTGGAATACCCTTGTGCTCACGGAAGAAAAACCTTGTAGTAAAGGGTGTTTTTTTATAGCGGTATAGAACTTTAAGTTGGCAACACTTTTTTAACTGGCGGCCATTTTGTCAGCTGTCAAGTGATTTATGTTTAGTTTGGTTTGGCATTTCAACATGAATAGACTGACGCCTGAACAACGCTTCCAAATTGTGCAAATTTATTTGGAAAATCATGGTTCTGTTCGAAATACGTATCGCGCACTACGTCCGTTTTACAGTCAACATAATCGTCCATCAGAGCAATTAATTCGATTAATTATGGAACGTTTTTGCACCACGTTTACTCTAAATGATAATACGCATCCACGCTGTAGTGCGTAGCGTAGAGGAAGACCCGAATCAGTCTATCCGCCATCGTGCACAGGAATTGGATGTGTCCATTCACTTTATTGAAGATTTTGCGGAAAGATCTTGGTTTGCGTGCTTGCAAAATCCAACTCGCGCAAGAATTGAAGCCACACGATCACCTAGCAAGGCGTAGATTCGGTGAATGGGCCCAAAACAAGATTGCCGTTGATCCCGATTTTCATAAGCGAATTTTGTTTAGCCATGAAGCTCACTTTTGTTTGAATGGATACGTTAATAAACAAAACTGCCGTATTTGGAGTGATGATAATCCTCAAGTGTATGTTGAGACACCGTTACATCCAGAAAAACTGACTGTTTGGTGTGCTTTATGGGCTGGTGGAATCATTGGTCCGTACTTCTTTAAAAACGATGCTGGTCAGAACGTTACAGTCAATGGTTACCGCTATAGAGCCATGATTACTGACTTTTCGTTCATCAATTCAACAACCATGATGTGCAGGAGCTGTGGTTTCAACAAAATGGCGCAACATATCACACAACTCGTGCCACAATTGATTTATTGAAGGAAACGTTTGGTAACCGCATAGTTTCACGTTTCGGACCCGTGAATTGGCCTCCAAGATCGTGCGACTTAATGCCGCTAGACTATTTTCTGTGGGGATATGTGAAATCGCTAGTCTACGCCGATAAGCCCGAAACGATTGATCACTTGGAGGACAACATTCGCCGCGTTATTGCCGATATACGGCCACAAATGTTGGAAAAAGTCATCGAAAATTGGACCTCCAGATTAGACTACGTCCGAGTCAGCCGTGGCGGTCATATGCCAGAAGTCATATTTAAATTATAATGCCAGAAGGTTATCTTTTGAATAAAGTAAATTTCATGTCAATTTAAAAAATTCATCTTTGTTTTATTCCATTTACAAATTCTATACCTCTATAAAAAACACCCTTTATTTTGCCAGGACAATAAGAAGATAGTCGTAGACCTATTTAGATTTTATCTGAAGATATGCATGCACTTCTAGTGTTGCTTGCTATTGGAGAAGATGATGATGGTCCCGCCCTTGTAACCTTTTCTCAGATTCTATCAAAACATGTACCAATTGCATATCTTTCTGCCTGAAATATAGGGTACACTATCCCAGTACCCCATTTATATTGAGTGTATTATTCGCACCGTGTGCATCCTGCCTTCTAGTCAGTGTAAATGGTATAGGATCTGTTGAAGTTGTAGATTTTTGAAGTGATTTCACTGTTTATTTCTAACAACGTTGTTTTGTTTCAGCCTGTATGTTCCCATCCTCGTCTTTATCTGGATTATTATATCATGAGGGAGATATTTAGTATTATGGTTGCTGTTGAGTCTTTTCCCACAGTAACCGTCATGCACAGGCAGGTTAATCTCTGGAGTTTAGAGAGTTCCAGACTGACATGTATCCACAATATTAGATTTTTATGGATTTTATCACTGCTGTGTACAACCAGTAAATAACTTTTATAGTTTGCTAGCACCTTTTTTGTCGCCATGATGGTCATTTTATCCATGGTAATAACTTTCTAGGAAGTGTGAGTTCCATGTAAGCTTTGCATCCAGGATTAATCCTAAGTTCTTTATAATCCGGCTCACCTGCAATGTATATCAAAGATAGTTAGTACTTTTAACTCGCTAAACTTTCTTCTGTTAGTGAAGAGTGTAAGTGTAGATTTTCCAGGATTTATTCTAAGGTATTCCTTGGTATACCACTGTTCTATTAAAACAAGGACTTTTTGTATGAATTCCGATATTATTTTGCAGTGCTTTTTCATTATGATTATAACTAGATCATTAACATACCTCTGGGTGTCATCGAATCAATTGTTGATGTTTACTAGAAGTTCATTAGCTAACAAATCCCAGAGGGGATATAGCCCCTTCTGTGTGTGGTCTTGTTTTGAGATTGTGTCTATATATTTGAGCCCTAAGGTGTTAAATAGGTGAAAATTTACATTGAGCAAGTAAAATGAAAAAATTTTTGTCCATTTATTTGTTGACTTTCGGTATAATGAAGTTCTAATAATTATATTTGAATGGTCGATCATGGCATCTAAAAAAAGCACCTGATCATTTCCCTCTGTAATTATTGGTTAAATTGAGCATATAAATTATTCAATTCTTGATTATTACTCTTCCGTACGAAAATAACATCGAAATATCTCAAATGGATTTTCGGCTTCATTGTCGCGGTTTTTATGATATGAGTTTTCAACCATTTTATGTGTTAATAGATGTCATGACTACCTTAGGACAAATGCCACTGCACAATCAGAAATATATTCTTTATCCTCAGCCAAGTACATTACGGGAACTTCGAAGAAAATCAGACGCATTGCCAACAGATACAACATAAAAACAGCCTTCAATTCGGGAAATATACTCAGACCAAATCTAAAAGTAGCATTACGAAAAAATGTGTGTACAAAGTTTTATGTAAGTGCTTCAACGGACCCAGTTCATATATAAGTTCGCAGCATTAAAACTAAACATTATTTACAACCTTCGAATTAACAACATTATGGGAAATAAATCAATTTGAATGGTTAAAGTACTAAAACCCTGAAAAAAATTTGGATTAGCCTTATTCCGCTGAAGACATTTTATTATCGTAATATTTTAAATATTAAGTCTTGCTACTTGTTACTTGTTAAACTTTATAGTTTGTTGCAGAACACCAATATATTTTCAATTTCGATCCCTTTTACTATCTAGTTACTAGATACTACATAATTTTGTAAATTGTATTCCTTTTACAGCAATAATCTTTGAAAGGTTCCGTAAGCCACATAGCTAAATAATAATAATGCACGTTTTAGTTCAGATAGAACCGGCACATGTTATTAAATAAAAGCAAAAGTAACAAAAATCTTGTGCAACTTTACGGTCTGAATAGCAACGAAGTCGACTATAAACACGGATTATTATTTTTTATTGTCAATGTTAATGGATTGATATTTAAATAGTCGCATGCAAAAATATAATTTTTTATGCAATACAAAATTTATTATCAAAATATGAGTGACATGATCCTTTAATTTTGCAAGTTAGTGAACTCTTTGTGGATCTTACGAAAGCATTTAGGTGGGTTATATTAGATAGATTTTAATAGATTTTGATTGTTAGTATGTGTTAGTCAAATCAATTTTTTCATTGGCTCTTCACATCAACGATGTGCCTTCTTCTTCTAATAATTATATTTATGGTTTTGCTGATGAAATGTTGTCACACAAGCTAATGGTTGCTATTAAGTTATTTTAAATAAAATGTTTGAATCGACAAGTGTAATAATAACGTTCAAAATTTCTTTTATTACCGAGTATACCGAGCCGGCAAAAATGGAAAATATTGATTATTTGCTGGACAATATTCCTCTTATCCATGCTCAGGTTTTATTTCTAAGTTTGTGTTTTTGCTGTTCATATGTAACGGTTTGTTAACATATAATATATATATATATATATATATATATATATATATATATATATATATATATATATATATATATATATATGTTTATGCGGTTTTCACGGATCCCTCCGTGTGAGATGCAATAGCAGTGGATACATCCACACAGTTTGCATTTACTGTTCGCATTTTACTTCATTCATGCACCGAGTTGCATATAGTTGTACGTTTGCTGAATGTGATTTCAGCACTACAACGGCATAATGTGGATGTATCCACTGCTATTGCATCTCACACGGAGGGATCCGTGAAAACCGCATAAACACATATACGCCATCCGGCGGGAGGTCGGCGAAGCCGCGTTCAGTATTTTCATGCTTCCTTCCGATTTGTCCTTTGCACAGCCAGGTGCATGTCGGTACCCTGATGAGTCTAATAGAGACGAAACATGTACCTCTGCCGTATCACTGTGGCGGGGAGGGTAAGTTTTGACTTTCTTCTCGGTAAGGTGGTACAGGTAGGCCATCATCTTGATGGTGGTGGAATAGGATAAATTGTGTTCTTTAGCAATTTTTTCAAATTGTGCAACCTCTAACACGGAAAGGATATGGTTGGAACGAAGTTTGCATTTACTGTTCGCATTTTACTTCATATATATATATATATATATATATATATATATATATATATATATATATATTCTCACGAGTGTGATGTGTAATCGAAGGTTTTCGGGCATCCCGTGTATGTGCTGAGTTCGCTCGTAGACGCCATACAGTGAGCTTTGAAAATGGTGAATGAGATTTCACCGAAACGTCAGCTGCCTTACAGTCCTGAGAGGGACTTAGCACATACACGGGATGCCCAAAAACCTTCGATTACATATATATATATATATATATATATATATATATATATATATATATATATATATATATATATACATACCTTCGATTACATATATATATATATATATATATATATATATATATATATATATATATATATATATATATATATATATATATATATTGTCGTAGAAACGGACATATCGGTACATCTCACCGGTATGTTCCGATCAAAAATAAGTACTAATACAAGTTTCAAGTATATAGAAAGTAGACACAGGGGTGTCAAGGGTGTCTGGGTAAAGCGTCGACGGACCCACTGATGAATCCTACCGTCGACGTCGAGGACGAAACATCCTATTTTTAGTGGTATTATTAGAGCGTATTTCATGGTGCACAGCACGGCCCGGTGCGAAATACGACATGGCGAGCATGACAGGATGGTGCACAGCATAGGGTTGCTCGCATCGTCAGGCAGCTAACGCAGCGCCCGAATCTGGAACCACTCGGGATGCCCGTTCCTACAGTTACTTTCAGTCACCCGCTTTCTATATCGAGATTGTAGAATCTCAATATCCAAGAGCGGCTGCCTTAGGGGGGGGGGGCATGTCGTAGAAACGGACATATCGGTACATCTCATCGCTATGTTCCAATCAAAAATAAGTACTGATACAAGTTTCAAGTATATTCAAGAGCGTATTTCGTGGTGCACAGCACGGCCCGGCGCGAAATACGACAATATATATATATATATATATATATATATATATATATATATATATATATATATATATATATATATATATATATATATATATATATATATATAAATAATATCAAAACAGAACTCATCAACTAGGTCTAACTTTCATGTCATTTAGATCGGGTATAAAAGTTAATCCTTTCTAATGACTGACAAAGTTGAATTTAATCTGCTGTATTTTGTGATCTGTCAAAGGCTCTTGACTGCATCAATCACGAAATATTTCTGTGAAAACTAGAGACATATAAATTAAAGTTTGGATTCGTTTAGATCATATTTCTCAGCACGTTCTCAGTAGACTGAGTACCTCAAGAATCTGTTCCAAAAATTTAACTCATTCTTCGTGACTGTAACTTCTTTAAGTTGGTCCAAATTTGATTTCGGTTAACTTCTTTTTATTGAGAAATCTGAAAAAAGACTTCAGGGGTTGTCAATTTTATACTAAAGTTTGGAGTTATGTCTTGGATCTAAAAATTTTTATCCACATATTGTCCATGAAGATGATGAGGCTGAAATATAGCGCCTAAAGATTTGCTGTGAAAAAAATCATTTATAAAACCACACATTACTTCTTTATATATGCGGCGAAAACTAGAATGCCAAACGACGTAACGCCGAAAAAAAAGATTTTTAATAAATGCGGTGAAAAAAATTACATCATTAATAAATACAGTGAAAAAAAATGGATCTTTTAAATGTGTGACGAAGAAAATTACATCTTTAAAATGTTTGGCGGAAATTATTATAAATTTAAAAATATGACGAAAAAAATTACGTGTATAAAATATGCGACGAAAAAAAATCTCTTACTGAAAAGTGCGGCGAAAACTATTACAGCTACTAAAGTTCGGTGAAAATAAATATATTTCAGAACATTGCGACCAAGAGAATTACGTTTCAAAAATAGCGACGAAAACTATTACAACAATAAAACTGCGGTGAAAAAAATTACAATAAAATATTGCGACGAAGAGAATAACACTTCAAAAAGTGCAATGAAAACTATTAGAGCTATAAAAGAGCGGTGAAAAAATTACATTTCAAAACTTTACGACGAAACAAGTGATTTTTCAAAAAATGCGACGAAAACTATTTTCCACCATTTCATTTTTTTCACCATTTTCAATCATTTAAAGGTGCGTTGAAAAAAATGATATTCTCAGGGATAATATGAATTACATCAATGCGAATTTTTTTTAACACTACGTTCCTACGAAGGTAGTGGGGAGAAAAAAATAGCACCTAAAGATTTGCGATGGAAAAAAAATTTATAAAACCACGGCGAAAATCATCACTTTTTTACATATGAGGCGAAAACTGGAATGCCAAGAGGATATAACGGCGAAAAAAATTACATCTATAATAAATGCGGCGAAAAAAATTGCATTATTAATATATATGGCGAAAAAATTACATAAGTAAAATGTGCGACGAAAAAATTACATCTTCGAAATGTGCGTCCAAATATTTTCACCGTATTTTAAGAATCCTAATAGTTTTCGATGCACTTTTAAAAGTGTCATATTTTTTGCTGCATTTTCAAAATTATAATAGTATTCATCGTACTTTTGGATGCATAATTTTTTCGCTCCATTTTTAGAATCATAATAATTTTCAGCGCATTTTTGGAAGCGTAATGATTTTCTTCGAAATTAAAAAAATGTAATTTTTTACACCGAAAATTTAATAAAATTATAGTTTACGCAGCATATTTTGGGACGTAATTTTTTTTCACTGTATAGTGCTTAGCTGTCATTGTTTTCGTAGACACCGTCCATATATTCTTGATGGTTTCTTTATATTGAATTCTGATATTAAAAGAATGTTGCTCATCATTTGACTTTATTGTTCTAGGTACCTATTTTCTTTTAGAATTCTGTGTTATTTTGTTCTTAACATGTTGAGTGTTGTACGTGTGTAATAATTTATCTTGTGTACGTGATTTGTTTATTTATATAAATGGTATATTTTGTACACTTATGTAATTAAATTAATATAAAAAATATGCCTTTTACGAAACAGTTGGATAATTTTATTTTTCATAAGAAGACTGCCTTGCAAATGAAGATCACATATTCTTCGGAAAATAATGCTTCCTTTCTTTCTTTAAGTGATTTTGAAAGCCAGCTGTAAATTATAAATAGACTATATTTTGTTTTTAATGCCGTTATTGCAGATAATCTGATTTTACATAGGTAAGACACGTAGAATATGGTAAAAGTATACGAAAAGCTCTTGTCTTCATTACAGAATATTGGCCGTCATGTCCGGTTTAAAATTTAAACAGAGATTGAAGTACTGCATCGTTGAGACTGATCCAGGGGCGGATCTAGGGGCCCTTTCTTAGGGGGGTTAGCGACATTTACGTTCTTAATGTAGCAGGCAGGCAAGTCTATTTTTTTATTCTAAGCTCTTAGGGGGGGGGGGTTGAATGTCCTCCCCTGGATCCGCGCTTCAACTAATCGGATCTTTCTGTGAAAGGGCGAGAAATAACAGGTGGATAGTATTGCTTTACTTACCTAGAACTTGTGATGGTGTAGCGAAACCAAAGAAATGATGAATAAAATAAAATCAGTTAGAACCAGAGGCACTTGTAGTGCCATAGTGCCTTGGAACAGTTTCATTTTTTCTAAAACTATTGTATTTTCTCTTTAAGCTATTTTGAAGACCTTTTTCCTTTCCGCTTTCCTAATTAAGATACAATGCTCAATTTTAATGGAAATTGTTTGTATTGTTCTATATTTTGAAGATATATTAAAAAAAAAATTCAATCATGGGCTGCGTAATTTTGCAAAAACCAATTTTTGCACCAAAAAAATTGCCATAATCCTTCACCGGATGGAGATCAAATTTTTTTAATGCGTGCATTGGATTTAGATGTATTATTTCCGATCTCAAAAAAAAAATTATTTTGGATGAAAAAAAAAGTTTTTTTTTTTCAAAAATTCATAATGGCGTGGCAAATGAATATTAAGGACTCAAATTTGCAGAAGATGCTTTTTAATGCTTGTATTTTACCTGTGAATTTTTTGGATCCAAGAAATACATTTTGATACGATCTGTGAAGCTTCGAAAATTGGGCCGAATCTAATCGAAAGTAGCTGCTGCAGACCGCTGTTGGCGGGTTGCCATAGATCAGGCGCATTATTCATTGGTGCTTCAAGGAAACTTATGCATCACAAGTAATATTTAAAATATTGATGTTGTTTTGTTAATTTATATGATAGTAACAATTTGTTTAGTCATGTTAATTATTAATTTGTTTATTAACAAAATTTTTACAAAAAAATATAGAGAAAATCATATAAATATTCAATTATATATTATACTGTTTTTTTCCTTTATATTATTACCTAATAGTTTATTAACAAAATTTTTACGAAAATTTCTATAAACAAATCATATAAAAATATAATAATAATATATAATACGTCATATAAGTATTTAATAATACATTAAAATTACGTGCGAAAACCATACAAATACAATATATCAATTATACATTCATCTTTCATTTTTTTTTCTATGACTTCTATTCAATCGGCGTCCATTTCATCATCACAATTATTACTCTCGCTTACATCGCACATACCATTTTCATCATTATTCTCAATTTCATTTTACATACCATTCTCATCATTATTAACATTTTCATAGTCAAAATCATTCTCATATTCTCACACATATTATTAATTTCCTCTGAATTGTCATTATCGTTTTTTAAATCACAGGAAAAAAACAGTAGAATATGTAATATATAATTGAATATTTGTATGATTTTCTCTATAATTTTTTGTAAAAATTTTATTAATTAACAAACTAATAACTAATATAACTAAACAAATTGTTACTATCATATAAATTAATAAAACAACATCAATATTATAAATATTACTAGCAATGCATAAGTTTCCTTGAAGCGCCAATGAATAATGCGCCTGAACTATGGCAATCCGCCGACAACGGCCTGTAGCAGTTATTTTCGATTATATTCGTCCCAATTTTCGAAAGATCACAGATCTGTGGAAGTGTATTTCTTGGATCCAAAAAATTCACAGGTAAAGTACAAGTATTAAAAAGCATCTTCTGCAAATTTGAGCCCTTAATATTCATTTGCCACGCCATTATGAATTTTTGAAAAAAAAACGGTTTTTTTCATCCAAAATTCAAATTTTTTTTAGGAGCGGAAATGATACATTTAAATCCAATGCACGCATTAAAAAAATTTGATCTCCATCCGGTGAAAAGTTATCGCAATTTTTTTGGGGCAAAAATTGGATTTTGCAAAATTTCCCGGCCCACGATTGAAAAAATTTTTTTTAATAGATCCTCAAAATATAAAACAATACAAACAATTTCCATTAAAATTGAGTATTGTGTTTTAATTAGGAAAGCGGAAAATTGAGGTTTAATTTTCAAATTTGACATCGAATTTCTGGGAAAATAAAAAACTCACAGATTCCGGGTTTGACACACTTTTTTAGAATGACAATACCTATACTTATGTTAAATTTTAAATCGGTAATTTGTTTAAAATTGTTTAAAAAAAAACAAAAACCGTAAATTTTGTCAAAAAAAATATATCTCAATCACTAGTGGCGCCACCTATAACTTATATAATATGAATCGATAGGTTTTTAGTTCTCTACAATTTTTGTTTAAAACATTTTTCGATACAACTTTTGCTTTTCGAGAAAAACTCAAAAAACCGAATATCGCGACCATTTTTGGTCCGCCATTTTTTTTGCACAGGTCTTTCAGAGTTACTATCGAGATATGTTTTATAGGATGCCAAAATGATCACATTCCAGCAAAAAAAGCAATGTTACATTTTTGTTAACAAAACAGCTCTTTTTTTGATATACTTTCCATGGAGTATAGCGGTAATGTGAAAAATCGGCATTTAACGTCACTGTATTCAAAAGACTCTTCTTAAAATCGCTTCATAAAAAAGTTGTGAACCTTTTGAACCGTAACTAAGGCTCAGGTACGTTTTCAAAAATGTGCGGTTTAAATTGGCTGAGCGATGCATTAGTAATTTGAATTTTGAAAATCAGCGGGAATTACTCATATGTCTCCAAATTTGTTTGTATAATATCACCCCCTCTCTAGTTTTCCAATGGTAGATTTTAAAAATCTGAAAAATTCGACATAAAATTAAGAAAATTGTGCATAGATAGATAGAAATAAGAACAGATCGGGCGGGGGATTTTGTTTTATACTGTAAGAACATTTTTTATAAAAACAATAAATGATATTAGGTAACTTAAAAATAAATTAATTAAAATCGCATGCTAACATTCATTTACAAATACCGGGTGTCAACGAATCTATTAGACAAGTCATAATTTCTAGAGTATTATGTGTATCAAAATGAGAATTGGTACAGGTAAATGTTATGTGAAGAGGAGAGTTTTCGCATATTTTCCACTTTCCGGTCACTTCCGGTTTCACCGGAAATGGCCCCGGATTTGAAATTTTTAAATAGAACACCCTGTATATTTTAACATCTTTGGATTTCTGAGACAATTCTAGATCAGAATGTGACATTTTAAAAACTTTTTACGTCTACTTCATTTTTTTAGAGCCACTTTTAAAATTCCATCTAGGTGGCCATGACCGGACGCAAACTAATCTAACGGCCTTAGGTGATGTCAAAAAAATACAATCGCAAAGTTTTAGTGACTAGTATGAAAGACAGGAATTGGATTAAAAATTTAACAAAATTAACAAAAAACTAACAAAATAAACTAATAATTTAGACGACGTACTTAAAATATTTGAAAGTACAGTAGCTGAATTTGTCAAAAAGTTTAGTGTAGTAAATGTTCAAAGTGCATTCCTTCTTTTTCACGACACATTTCAGCTCGTTCAATTGTTTCTCTCAACACGTTTTGTAGCATTTGGGGCGTTATACTTCTAAATGCCCGTAAAATTCTTTCTTCTAATATTTCAAGAGTAGCTGGGGCTGCTCCATAGTAAACCCTTACTTTAACATATCCCCAGACAAAGAAATCGAGCACAGTAAGATCCGGTGAGCGGGCTGGCCACCGTACCGGACCATTGGTTGCAATAATTCGATAATTAAAATGCTCTATAAAATAATTAAGAACTTCTCTAATATTGTGAGGCGGTGTTCCATCTTGTTGAAAGTAAATTCGCCGTAAAACTGCTAAAGGTATATCATTGAGATAATTTTCGATTTCATTTTGAAGAAAACCTAAGTATCTAACCCCTGTTAACTGACCTTGAAACAATATTGGCCCAATTATTCTGTTTCCAACGATACCAGCCCAGACATTGACGCCAAATCTTTCTTGAAAATTGCCCTCTCTCATTTCATGTTGATTTTGTTGGGCCCAGTACCGAGTATTTTGCTTATTGAACATACCATTATTTGTAAATCGGGATTCGTCGGAAAATAGAATAAAATCGATAAAATTTGAGTCAACTCTATGATTTTGAAGCAGCCAATCACAAAACACTACCCGTCTATCGCCATCCTCAGTATACAAATGTTGATGTAACTGATATTTAAATGCTCGATATCCATGCTTTTTCAGTATTTTTCTTGCTGATTCATAACTTATCTGCAGTTCTTGACTAATTTATCTTAACGAAACTGTTTTATCAACCTCAACCATAGCAAGTACGTTAATCTCAGTCTCTTCATTTATGATAAAACTCTGTTCCGCCTCTTGATTTCCTATTTGCCTAAAACGAGTCTCGACATACGGAAAATACTGATGGGCTGGATGTTGCCGATTCGGATATCTATGAGCATACAACTCGGCAGCATTCCTTGAATTTCTATGACACTCTCCAAATATTAATAACATATCAACTTTTTCACTTTGAGTATACATTATTTTAACGAAAATTTAAACTAAACTTAACGAAAATTAAGAAACTTTTACGTCTGTTCTTAGAGCGTATGTCACTGTCATTATCTTCTTAAGTGAGTGCTTTGTTTTCCAAAGAAGACTTGATAAAAATAGTTGCAAATTATTTTGCATCATGGCTGTCCATGGCGCACTTGTTATAAGTAAATAAATTATCCAGTATTTTGCTTAATAATATTTAATTTCTGTTCTTATGTCTAATCCAATCGCAAAGATTCGTCAAAGAATGCTTTTTTCGAAAAGTAGTTGTTAAAAAGGGGTCGCCATTTGAAAATTAATAGTTAGAAATGAAAACGTAATTTTGTCAACTTGTCTTATTCCTGTCTTTCATACTAGTAAATAAAACTTTGCGATTGTATTTTTTTGACATCACCTAAGGCCCTTAGATTAGTTTGCGTCCGATCATGGCCACCTAGATGCAATTTTAAAAGTGTCTCTAAAAAAATGAAGTAGACGTAAAAAGTTTTTAAAATGTCACATCTGATCTAGAATTGTCTCAGAAATCCAAAAATGTTAAAATATACAGAGTGTTCCATTTAAAAATTCAAAACCGGGGCCATTTTCGGTGAAACCGGAAGTGGCCGGAAAGTGGAAAATATGCGAAAACTCTCCCCTTCACATACCATTTACCTGTACCAATTCTCATTTTGATACACATAATACTCTAGAAATTATGACTTGTCTAATTGATTCGTTGACACCCGGTATACTTATTTATTTATTTTTTAATTAATAGATTAGCAAAGAGGACACCAAGTCGGACCATACCCCGGGAACGGTTCTTTTTTCAAAGCCAGTAATTTACAATGACATTGATCTTGATCGTATTTTAGATCTCACTATTATTCAAGACCAAGCCATCAAGAGAGCTTGGCACATTTGTTTTAAATAAACCGCAGGATAATGTTCCACATCGCGCCCATCCTATATGCTGAAAAAAAATTGTAAAACAATGTTTCGCGATTTTTCGGTCTGAATAGCAATTAAGTCAGTCATTAAAACGGATTATTATTTTTATTGTCAATGTTAATGGATTGATATTTAAGTAATCGAATGTAGAAATATTATTTTTTATGCAATACCATGTTTGTGGTCGAAATAAATACAATGTCGTTCTTTCGGTTGAAACTTTGGCTGTTCGTAAAATCTTTGTAGATCTTATGAAATTATTTGATAATGTCATATTAGGTGAACCTCGAGAATTTTAGTAATATTTTTAGAAACAGGGAAGGCAATAATATATCTGATTGACTAAAATGTGGTTGTCGGACTTGCATTGTCCTTATTTTTATTTATTTTTACGACTTTTCGATTAGGTTGTATCTCTAATCGTTGTCAAGTATAAACTAAACGTTTTTTCTTAAGACTACGAGCTAATATAGGGACTGTGTCCATTGAAGCGCAAAGTTTCGCTTCACTGTACACATCTTAATGACTTGATGTCACTAAGTAGTGGTTGGCAAAGATTAGGTATCTAAACACTGGATTTACTGAAGATTCATTCATTTTTTCATGATGGGTTCCATATTTTTGCCGCAGCCTTAGACCATTTTATATGGTGTTGTTATCCCAGGCGTGTTCTGCAATACCTGATCTCGACGTTACCCCTTTTTGTGTATGAGATTTATGTTCCTTAATTCTAACTTCTGGTGGTCGTTTGGTTTCTCCAATATACATTTCACCATACCTGGAACTTTCTAAAGAAATTCTTTCTTAACGATAGTTTATGGTTTTGTTTTTGTTAAATGAGCTTAAAGTGTATTTCGTGATTTAAAGGCTGTTTTTATATTATAACTACCGGCAATTCATCTTGTTTTTTCCGAAGTTCCCTTAACGTATGGAATTGTGAATTGTAAATCGGATTTAATATTTGCTACCTCTTTTTCCAATGAATCGACATTATTGCATATAGATATAGCGTGATTATAGAGGTTGCGTATAATTCCCCGTTTTGTTACAACAGAATGATTAGAACTATGATTAAGATATTGTCCAGTATGTGTTGGCTTTCTGTATAGTGAAGTTTTAATAGTTTCGCTCAAACGGTTCACCATGACATCTAGGAAGGGCAATTGATCATTTACCTCATTTTTCATGGTAAACTTAATTGTAGGTCGAATGATATTTAGATATTTCAATAAATCATTAAGTTCTTGATCACTGCCCTTCCATACGATGAAGGTATTATCGACATATCTTTAACAGACTTTCGGTTTTACTGTTGCCGTTTCTATGGCATGAGTTTCGAACCATATATATATATATATATATATATATATATATATATATATATATATATATATATTGGCGACGACCGGAGAGAGTGGAGAACCCATCGGAAGCTCATCGTCCTGAGAGTAGAATTTGTCTTTTACTTGAAAGTAAGCACTACGCAGGCAATACTCCAAAAGGTCTATCACCCTGTCCAGTGGTAACATGGTTCGATCTGATAAAGTAGTATCAACATTGTCTACAACCTTCAAATAAATGTATCTGATGATGAAGAAGTTTTTACATTAATTTAGATAATTATTTGGATTAAGTGTTCCTTTTTTTTCGATAATTCCTTTACGTACTTCCTATTTCAAGGTCGTAGAACTCTTGATATTATAACATTCTTCCTGATTTTTCTAGGAAACAATAATAGACCCTATTTACTTAAAAGAAACACCGAATGTTTATAATTATTATTGATAATACTAGTTAAAATACGGAGTACGTAATAGAGTCGTATTATGGCCTAGTAGACCTATATGCCCTACTGCTATTTCTCCGAAACGAACCGACATAAGCGTTATGGTGTGTATAAATATGGCGAGCCGAGCGCGTAACCCGTCCGTGACGAGCTTGCCTCGAACTTGCAGCGAACCTTCTTTGATGTTTACCGGTTCGATTGACCCCTGTGCTTTCGGCGATTGATGTCAAAGGAGATTTTTTAAAACATTTTTTTTTAATCAACAAAGGGTAAAAATAAATAAAAATATATTAATATTTGTAAACAGAGATATTTATCAGTATTTGTAAATTTTGATAATTTGAAATAGTTGGCGTTTTCGCACCAAATGTGTTTTGAATCTACCTCCAAAACTTCGATCTCTTTTTATTCCATACCATTGTGTTATTATTTTCGTGCTACTATTTGTTTAAATTAAAATGTAACTAAAAACCTAATCGAATATAATACAGAAAATATTTTAAATGCTGTAGATGACACTCCTTCAACGAGCACTCGAAAATTATCAGCCCAGTTTAATACGTCGAAAACACAAGTACATGACGTTCTCCAAAAACAACTGTTATAAACATATAATTTGAAAAAAAGTGCATGAACTGATTCCTGATGATCTTCCCCGCAAACTGGCTATTGGAACACGAAATATTGTAAACCTCTCGAGCACTATTCTTTTCAAGGATGGAGGTATGGTATCATAAATTTACACAACTCACATGTATGGCCTGATGAAAATCCTCATGCATAATCAACATTGGTTACAATTAATTAATGTTTGAACAAGAATCATTGGCAATTTTTTAATTGGACCATTTAGATGTTTCAAGAAATCATTAAGTTCTTGATCACTGCCCTTCCATACGATGAAGGTATCATCGACATATTTCTAACAGACTTTCGGTTTTACTGTTGCCGTTTCTATGTCATGAGTTTCATACCATTCCATATATATATATATATATATATATATATATATATATATATATATATATATATATATATATATATATATTGGCGACGACCGGAGAGAGTGAAAACCCATCGGAAGCCCATCGTCCTGAACGTAGAATTTGTCCTTTAATTAAAAGTAAGCACTACGCAAGCAATACTTCAAAAGGTCCATCACCCCGTTCAGTGGTAACGTGGTTCAATCTGATAAAGTAATATCATTTGAAAGTCTGGTTTTGATTATGTCTAGTGATTCCAATTTTTTAATTGGATCATTTGTATTGCCGCACGACTGAATGGAGAACTTTATTTGGAGTTCCTCTAAAACGCTTCTCACGATTTAGTAGAGCACTTACTACTTGAAACCCGCCGAAATATGTACTACATGCACGATGAAGCACCCCTCACTTCAGCGTTGCTGTGCGGGAATACCAGAATAACGTCTAACCAAACCGTTGGATAAGTAGAGGAGGACCTATCGCTGTCGGATTTTTATCCGTGGGAACACCTCAAAACCTTAGTGTATTCCACTCCGGTCGATGGTAGGGAGGAACTTCTACGGAGAATCACGTTTCATTGTGGCGGGTACAGTATTACTCAATTCGTCGTGCCCGCAAGTGTATCAGACTTCACGGAGCTTATGTTGAACCCTCTTACGAAGTTTTTTATTAAGCAGTTAGTTTAACTTTTTATTGAAACTATGGTGACAGGGAAAATTCCTCTTTTTCATCTTCAACCCGACAGAAGTTGGGGGTCAAACAGTGTAAATAATATAACGTTTTTTTGAAAACGGTTAGGATTAGCGACAAGAATGAAGAGTACTTAATTTTTAGTCAATTATTAAAGGTATGTAAAAATGTTGTCCAAAGTTCTTATCTTACAGGGCGTAAAAAAGGAGTTATGAGTATCACAGCTAGTCTATTCCTGCAGCTGTGAGTAATTCACAACATTTTCTTTGATAGTAATTTGAAGGGCCTTACCTAGTATACATCACATTCAAAAAAATTGAAATATACCTGGTGGTTTAATCATTATGTGTAAATAACTTGATTTCGTTGCAGCTCTTTGGGAACCCATATCTCTGAAGAGGAGGCCGATACGAAAAAAGTTTATATAAACTTGTATTATACTTTTCAAGTGTTTTTTTCATATCCGGGAGATTTCATACATTTTCCCGGACATCCTGTACAAGTAGATTTGCGTTTTTTTTGTAGTTTTTCTCCTACCACCTATTGTTGTTCCAACAATATGTCACACATGGTATCAACCGATACTAAAAATCCTTGCTCATCAGCCTTGGACGTTAACAAATAATATTAGGTTATAAATAATTATTAGGCATTGGGTAATTTTTTATTTTTGTATTTTTGCAAACGTTAGTATTTTTCTGAAATCACAAATTGGAGTCAAGTTGCCGGCCAGGACCTTGTGTTGGTATTTGAAATCTTGACTATTTTTCTTCTTTTTGTTGTACTATTATTGGTAAATCGATATTTTGCAACGATTTTGCATACCTACCACTAAAAAAACTGGCTATTTGTAAAACAACAATTAATGATATTTTATCATCTTTCATTAAAGCAAATTTAAAGTGACTGGGTAAAGTCAAGATCGCACCAGATGGCTAATACGAGTTATGGTTATGAAATTGTGTAATAACGTCGAGTATTATTAAATTTTTTTAAAAACCGTATTAAACTGTGGATTTACCATGTCAGTACTATAATGTTTATGTTATAAATAAGGCCAGTAATTATGAAATAAGCTTATTGTATGGTAAATATCAAATTGAGGGGATATATTTTTTGTGAAATAAATCATTCTAAAATGCCAGTACGAGCCAATAGAAGCGATACAAGAAATGAATCAAAAGACATTTAAGATTTTTATTACCTTTATTTTTTAATCTCCCACAATTTCAACAAATCTGTACCACAACGACTTTCTATCAATAAATAAAAACCTATCAACTGTGAATCGTGGTAAGTAGATAACATCAATTTACATTAATTTATATAAATTTAATTTTAAATAAAATCGGCTTTTGCGAAAAAAAACATTTGTTTATTAATGTATTATTGACAATAAAAATAATAACACTGGTTGACTAATAGAAAAAAAAATTGCGGCTGATATTATAATAGCTGTCCGTGGGAGTTTATAGCATCCTGAAAATTTTCCACCACATATAGATTTTGACTTATAGAATGTATCAGTAATTTTTATTTAATACTAATATTTTCATATAATATTTATACATAAGTTCAAAACAATAAAAAAACAAGATGTTTTAAGGATAACAAGGTTTGTTTACAAAAATACACATGAAAATACATTTATAGTAAGTCTCTTGTACGTAACTTCTTTGCAAATGTTGACTATTGTTTATATTCCTGATCGATTTCTCTCATTCGAAACCAACAATAATTCCCCATCACTGCTGGATCCCATCTGCCTTGGTAGCGTTGCTCCATTGTTAATATGTCTTGGTGAAACCTTTCTCCTTGTTCGATACTAGCTGTACTCAAATTTTCTGGGAAATAATGTAAATGGGAGTGCAAGAAATGTATTTTAGAATTTAACCTTATAATATGTCCTGATTTTCCATTCTAATTGTAACATCTCTTTTGGGATATCTATCACTTCTATGCCCTTTTGACTAATTAGAATTTTAAATTCGAATCTTATCCGTTTACCGTTTCTGGTCCTATACTACGACATCTTATCTAGGCTACACAGACACGATAAATCACGGGGTATATAATTTTTAATAGGCATAGGTTCGACTCAGCTCCGCTGACAAGACTAAGTGATAATCGAAATATATAAAAAGGAAGAACTAGATTAGAATTTAAAGATAATAAATATCCTGTAATTTAACTTTTAATGGTAATAACTTCTGGTTCAGACGGAAGCGATTATCGACCAATACTGCTACCAATATCGATATATCGGCTATATCGATTATTGGTATCGGCTGATATTGTCTACGATTTTCCTTTAATTTCTTGTTCTTGGGCGCCAGCTAGCTCAAGCTAACAATTAGACTCACTTATAGGAATATTAGTGAAGTTAAACACTCCCACCCAGTCATAACTTTTTATTGATTCACTTTTAAACAATAGTAAAACAAATAAACAAAGCTTCTTCCAAATAAAAGTTTAAAACTCACGCTTTTATTATTCGATGCGCCGTTGTCCAAAATCACCACTTGTTCTGGCTTTTTCCAGATGCCGGTGGCGCCATCTTTTAGCATCTTATCAAAGATATATTTATAGGGTGATTATACAAGTTTCGACGACAATATATGCAAAGTATATTGGTCTGTAGACCGATAAATTTGTTTTTAATCGAATAAAATTCAAACGTAACAAAACATCGTTAATAAAGTTTATCATAACTAATAAACATAAATAAAACAATGAAAAGAAACAAAAAGGTTCTTAAGTTAAATAAACCATGACAAAAAATTAATTAAAGAATTTAATATGATCATTTAAGTTTCGAAAACTATCGTGGAAAAATATTAAATTTTCCGTAGTATCTGAGTTTAGACTTTTTGCTGAAATTACAGTCCTGTCTTCTGAAAATGTTTGTACAGTAGATACACTCTCAGTTGATGCAGATGAATATATAACGGTTTGAAAATAGAATAAGAAGAGGATCCCTTGTTTTCCGTTCTACAATAAATTGGGTTAGTGTTTCTTGAAACAATAAGTACATTTTTGAATTGTGCTATTTCATATTGTATTTGTTGAGAAAGTGATGTTTTGGTACACGGTTTTTGTTTCAATGAAATTAGATTTTGACGTTTTCACAGAGTTAGTACCAAATGAAATCTTCGTAAGTTCTCCAAAATAGATGTGGGTAGACTATTGAACACTTTTAAATATTGCAGAAGTGTGAGGTAATTTGTAAGAGGTTCATCATCGTTATCGGTATTATCATCTTGTATTTCTAGAATTTCTATTTTATTGTGGTCTTTCGACGGTTCTGGGATTTTGGAGGTCCTTTTTATTTGAGTTTTCAGGTCGCTAATAATAGCATTTTGAAACATGGACTCATTATCGGCTTTAAAAAAGTTATCATGATAATGGGGCTCCAGGAAGTTAGTAATAGTGTAATTGTTTTTCAAATATATGCTCTTAAAACGTTATACCAAATTATTCTTTAGCTCCTGCTCCAGCAAAATTATAATTTTCTTTCTTCAGGTAGGGATTAAGAGTTAAAATAAATGGCGTCGCCTCTGAAATGTAACACGCTAAAGATGATTCTTATAATAAAATAATTTTTAATATAATATAATAGGTTTATAATGCTCCTAACTGGTTTCTATTTGAAAAAGCTTAAATTTGTTAGCGTCTGATGGTCAATGAGGAAAGGTTGGCATTCAGTGACGTAAGTAAGAGTATGTGCCCCATCCTCCCAGATCTTTGAATGCGTCCTACCATTTTGGACCCATTTTGATCCTTTCTTTTATTCATATTCATCAAGAGACTTGAGGACGCCCCTGGATTGGTTGCCATCACCCCCCGCACAGCGGGGTCTGCGGAGTCGTTATTTACGCCACTGTTGACAATATCATGTAGACACCCACCCAGAACGGATTTTGCAAAACTGTCACTCCAAAAGAGTGAAAGGGGTAAATTGTCATTTGATATCTCGTGATCAAATAAAGATATGGACTCGATATACACCGCTGTTGATTAGAAAATTATCGGTATATGCTAAAAAACCGATATAGGTTGATCACTAGCGATTATTTTTCCCGTTATAAAAAATCTGAAATTGTTAACTTACTTTCGGAGTTGATATTTCTAAACTATCAAACCATTTAAGAAGATCCAGTCGCTGCAAATATTCAATAAAAAATATTAGATCATAATGTAAATCTTTGTAGTCGGCAATTTCCTTTGAATTATACTGCCATTTGTCGATTAGATGGTGTTGAGAAAAATTAAAAATTAGCCCTTTGAAACATACAGTTCTTTTTTTGCAATAAAATATTTAGTATATTACCGTGGGTTTTACTGATATATCGATAAAAAAATGGAATAATATTTAAAATTAACCTGCATTAAAATGGAGCCAAAACATTTGGAAACGTTACATGAGCACGCACATAAGGTCTTTGAATACATTTAATATGAAAACTTTGACCATTTATATATATTTATGAAATTAATATTTACCAAAAGCTAATCTGCGGTTAATGATGTAATGTTTATGATGTGTAATATCTTCTTTATAACTGCTTGAATGAACTAAATTTATACTATTACATTTTATGCATTATACATGAAAGATACTTACTAAACCAAAAATTTCTTCTTTATCGACATGTCCTAAATATATTGGTAAATCATAATTTTTACTCCACAAATTATCAGTAATACCTTTTATTTCTATCACTCGGTTATTAAGATGAACATATTGTACACATTTTGTGGAGTCAATTTTTTTTCTAATTTACATTTCTTTTGCATTCACTATATTCTGACGCCATTGTTTACGTCAAAGACTTACAAAATTACCATCATCTTTGCATTCGAATATTATGAGTAAATGTTTTACTATGTTATAAATTTCTTCATTATGAAAGAGGTTAGACTACTGTCTCGGAGATAAATATAAACAGTAAAAAGACATTGTTGCCAAATTAGTACTAGTTATGACCAGCTGATTTAAATGAGTCTAATGAAGTTCCGTATTTAATAATTTTTTTAATAATATTTTCTATTTTAATGATAAATGCTTTGCAAACTATTTATTTTAAAATTATAGTATTTTTTATTAGTATTTTAACTTGAATGAACGAACAAAAAGTGGTGATCTCTAGGCCTCATTGTGACCTTTACATCTTACCATAGCTGCAGGTTGTTCGAGTCCGACCGTCATTGCGATTCCGAGCAGTCTCGTTAATTGAACTTGTCTAACTGTTTCCGGTAACAAAATTGTATCTCCGAAATCTCTCTGTCTTAGTCCGTTGAGTGCGGGGCACTCTTTGAGGACATGGTCAACAGTTTCATCGTCCTCCAGACAACATCTGTACGTCGCGTCGTCTACGATACAGACCTTATTAAGGTGACAATGTCTTGTGAACAATTCCATAACGCGTCGCTCTTTTTTTTTCTGAAGAGGGAAGCTCCTTGATAACCTATGCACTAGGTCCAGTTTTATGTTCCTTGGCACACCTCGTTCCAGGAGCTCCTCTCCACGATTCAATAAATTGCGTTCCAGCAACCAATTAAATTTCCTTTTACCAACTGCAGTTGGGACAGATAGATTTGTTTAGGAACCATATGGTTCAGTTGTAGACTCTATTTGTGCCAGACGCTTCGCGTCCTTATTCTCACGTATGCCCGAGTGACCCGAAACCCACACGAGTCTGATTGTGCAATTGTTCCTTGTCAGACTGTTCAGTACATCTTTGCACCCAGACCCCAGTCGCGAAGTGACGAAACTGGACTTCAGTGCTATTATCGCAGCCCTACTGTCTGAGCACATGTTTGTTATCCTATTCCGGTTTATGTCCCTCTCACAGAGATATAGCATTGGGCAAAATTGCCCACTAGCTAGGGTAATTCCGTTGCAATATTGTAATATTATGGTACCATTCTTGATTTTGGCCAAATTCATGGCAGATAATGCATATTTCATCTGCGGTGCCTGGATCAATCGATGGGGCAATATCATCTAATTCGTCGTCATCGCATAAATCGTCTAAATTTATTCGTTGATCTTTTATTTTCTTTCTTGTTGCGAACTGTTTTAGCTTTTCTTTTTAAAGCAGCGGTTCTTTTAATTTCATTTTCTTCCAATACAAGTTGTATTGGTCAAAATTTCAGAATGTTTTCTTTTGTTACGAGGTTTTGCAGCATTTGGTTGTGGAATTGGAGCTAAGCTTGAGAATGGAATTACTATTGAATCTTGCAAAATATACCCTGGAGTCGTATGATTTAGTTGTTTCAATGGACTGGGTTGTTTCTCTTTTGAAGACGAAGGTTGCAGCTCGTCTACCAGTTCTAACTATGCCTCCTTGGAAGAACCTGGCTGAGCATATTCTGATTGTCCAGCTAGTAAATTTTCTCTTTGGTTAGTTTCTTGCTTAATACATTCCATAGACTTGAAATGTTGTACAGGGGCAAAATTATCGGAATCTAATTTATCTGGCTGAAACGAGAACATACCAGCAGCTCTAAAACCTGCTTGAACTTTTTCTAATTTAGCTGTATTAATATATGCTCTATTAAACAGATCCGCCAGCTCATAGAGAGTAATTTCTTCTTGAGGATTGGCGTATATACTGTTTTTCGTTTTATATTTGGAGTCGTTACAATCGGTAGTTTCAGCTTATCTCGCAAAATTGACTTAAATCCTCTTCCTGTATCTCAAATTGGTCGACCAGATTTTATTTCTGTCCAGTTGTGTTTATTGGATACTGTTTCATACTTTCTAGGCAATTGTAATAAAAAAGCATTTTAAAAACTCAGCCTTACATGGAAATCATGATGTGGGGTAATTTCGCGCTCGCAGAATTACACCTGCGACATTGCGCGAAATAACCTCCTTACACATGGCTGCTATTTTTTTCTAATAAATTTGTTAAAAGTAAAGAAAAATTAATCGATTCAAGCACAAAAATACTTGGAACAGTATACTTCGGTTAGATTAAAACCTACCTTTAAAATCGTTGCTTATTTTACACCTAAACATGTGTTTTCATTGCGGCGGCTATAAATAAATTCATAGCTTTCTTGTAGAGTGCCAAAACCGTTGCACTTACTTTTATATTTATCTCTAGATGACAGCACTGTTAAATTATTCAAAATAGAGACTTAGAGTAGAAAAACAGCTGTGCGTAGATTTGCCCACTGTGCGGTATTAACCGTCTTTCCCCTAATCTGTCTGCATGGGGAGTGATGGAGTATTTTAACTTAATTTGTCAAATATTGGGTACTACAGTTCATTTGATTCACGTGGTAGCGAATGGACCTCCTTAATTTAAAGTTAAATTGATTGTCATAGTATGTTAGAATGTAGAAATACTTCATTATTTTGCTAGTTCAGTATTAGTAATAACTCTAATAATTTATATAGGGCGAATATCCAAATATAAACACAGACCTTGTACACAAAAGTTTATTTAGAATATTTTACCAATCTTTAAGATCTTCAATAATTTATACAATATGCTAATAGTATATTCAAAAATAAAATAATTTAAATAATCACGCGCGGTGCATGCTAGACCGAATGCACGAGAGATAAAAATTAGAGACCGGAAAAGCCGATGCATTTAATAATGACAAAGTTGTTCTGAAAAGATTTTATGAATCATTTTAACACGATCGTCAGGCAATGCCCTCGCACAAAGAGTTCAGTCACATTGCTGCGTTATTTTTTACTTATAAACCACTTTTGTAATTTCTATCTTACATACCTCTCTTTAAAAGTTTTAATTATGTTCTAAGGAATCCTCTGAGAGGGCCTAAATGTATCAAAAAATGGGTACTTTTAGATTAGAATAACAATTTACAGGTTTTTGAACGTATCGAAATTCAAATGCGTTCTAAAATTTTCAACTGTAAGTTATTTTTTTACATAAAAATCGTTTGACTAATGAAATATTATTTTATTCAACTATATATAATTGTCATATCAAGAATATTATGTATATTTATATATCTACAGTGTAATTAAAATAATCACTTACATGACAGATGTACGCTATCATGCACACCAAAAAAATAAACATTTTTTGTCGGGCAAAGGTGTTTAAACCAATATTTTTGTCAGTCACTTCGATCACAGATAGATAATAAGCTCAAAAACTTAATTTTTTTTTGTCCGACAAATACTAATAAATACCGTGTTGTCGTGGGAGTGACAATGTCATTGGTGGCTTTTATATATTTTTATCTAAAACAATTCTGAAAAAAATAGCTTATTATCAGTAGATGTCCAAAATTAATCATATCGTCATGTGACATTTGATCGTAGACTTCTGCAAATGATATATTTTCGTAGCGTAAGCCCGTTCTGTCTGTAATCAAACTGTTGTCCCCTATTATTAGCTACTCTAATAACTTACAAAGAAATATCACAAAGACATTGGCACTCTGGAAGTTCCTCTTCTCTTTTGCCGTTTTATTTCCAATCAACTACAGGTTATTCAAGCTTATCAAAACCACTAGCTTAAGTACCATAATTGATTTATTTTTCCTTTAAACTTTCTTGGGTGGTAATAAAAAATATATACTATTCCGTTCCCACGGATAAAATCTATCCACAGAGTGATTATTTAATTACCCATTTTAGCAGAATATACTTCACGTTGGTATAAAATAATTAATATTTGTTCCATTACAATGTTGGGAGTGGTAGCCACCACTTATACACCACAGTTTTTGTCAGAAAATTATTTTTCCCTGCTTTCTGTTCAATAATTTAACGTTTGCAATTAGAAAAAAATTCATATTTATAAATTTTCTTACCACGGGAAATCGACGTGTTACGGAAAAAGTTGGAAAACGAGTAAACCGATTAGCAGAGGAAAAACTTGTCGGTATAATTTTAATTAAGCCACACAAGAAGTTACAAAAGTATATTAAGGATTTTTCTTATGTGTAAGCGGGCTCTAAGACTATCTCTGTCTGTCCCTCTCTCGCTTTCTCTCTAGCCGCCCAATTTGGTTCATTCTTAGATATAGACCTCCTCTAGTCTCCTCCATTCCAACCTATTTTCTTCAATTCGGTGCCAGTTTCTATTTGCTTTTCTTTTTATGTCGTCTATCCATCTTTTTGGGGGGTTGCCGATACTTTTTTTGACGACCTAAGTCTCCATCGCAATATATGTTTTGTCCACCTTGTATAGTCTTGCCTCGCAACTGTCTCACTCAGGTCCATTTCAAAGTAGCAATGCGTTTTATTACATCCTCGACTTTTGTGCGTCTTCTTACTTCTTCGTTTCTGATTCGGTCACATAGTCATATTCCCAGCATGATTCTTTCTATTGCTCGCTGTGTCGTACATAGTTTATTGGCTGCTTTAACTGTTAATGTAGTTGTCTGCATTCCATAGGTCATCTGGCGCATCTTCTGGAGACATTATTTTGGTTTTTGCTAGATTCATGCTTAATCCACCTTTTTCTGAAGCATTTTTCGATTTAGATGGCATTTCCTGTAACTTGTCTACATCTTCACTTATTAATACCACGTTATCCGCGAAACATAAATGGCTGAGATATCTACCATTGATGCTAATGCCCTAATGTTCCCAGTTTAGGTGTTTAAAAACATCTTCCAGTGTTAAAGTAAAGTTTCTAGGTTCTTTGTTATCTTTATTTGCAGTATGGCCTTATTGTAAATATATTTCAGAAGATTTCTGTATCTGAAGTCAATCCTTACATTTTCCATTGCTTGAAATATGGCTCATAGCTCGACAGAGTCAAAAGCCTTGCTATAATCATCAAATGCTAGGTGGATTTGAAAATTATATTAGGCATATTTTTCAGTTAGTAATTTGATGTTCTGTATCTGCCCCGTTGTACTGAAGCCCTTTTGAAACCCAGATTATTCTGGAGCTGGATGGGAGTCAAATTTGTTTGTTAGTTAGCCTAAGACTATATGTGTCAAACTGTTAATAAAATTTTCGTACCTTATGACATTCATTGTGACATTTAAGGCATCTATGCGTGGTGTTTGGTTATTCATAAGAATGGTTTGGTTGTTTGTGTGTTATTAATATAGTGTTGTATTCTCTTGGCAATGATTCAGTTAGTAAAGGTATACAATTTTAAAATAAATTGTACAATTTATAAATTAGGATATCTTGTAATTAGCCTTAGGTCTCTTATAAATATATTTTGCTAAATAAGTAAATAAATGAAACAAATAACTATTAACACGAGATCCATACAAGCAAAGGTAAGAAAGCAGTTACAAATAAAGTATTTTTCAACTTTGTTAGGTGAATCACATTTTGTCAGGTATTAATTTAGGACCGATTAAAAAAATTTCAATTATATATAAAAATTTATATTATTTTTCGCTTTTTACCGCTTTTTTAGAAGTCGATTCAATTTTTTTATAAAAATTTTATTCACTAACTTGCGGGGATTGTACTTCAAACAAGGCTCAGATTGGTGAATCTCTAACATAAGCTCTTAATAAAAAATACTTTTTGAATATTATTTGTTAGGGAATATATTACTCGATGCATGAGGGAAGCTGGACAAGATAATTTAACAAGGTCAAAAGTAGCAAAATTTAGAAGAAAAAATGTACTTATTCTTAGACTATAAAATATAGTTTAATATAAAACATTAAAATATATTAATTGAATGTTTCTAGGTTGAATTATCTCCATTATTTAAGCATTTACTTGATTATTTTTTTATTATTATTATTACTAGCATACGACGGATGTTCATATTAAGTATTCCTTAATATTGTCAATGAAAAAAGTTTTTCTTGTTCAACCGTAAAAACTTAATAAGACAAAATATAGGTAATAGCGAAGAGCCAAGGTATCACAGAAGTTTAGTATGTCAAGTTTATAAACTAAAGCCATCACATGTTTGATGTATTATTGTTATTAAAAAAATCAACAAAAAATATTCAATGTTTGACTATATATAATGATTTTATACATAGTTTTTCTCTTACACGCAAAATAACTTTTACGCATATAAAAAATGGATTAAAATAAAAAAATACCTATACAGAGTAAAGCTTAGCTCACACAACCCTTGTTTCGCTGTTTAGTTGGATTGCTTGCTTGATTTTGCTGCTGAGCAGTGTTGCCAATGGGAAAAATAGAGCCCGATGGATGAATTTTATTAGACTACCACCTTTGAAACTTTTTCTCCTCTGGATTAAATAATTCTTCTAAAATATATAAGCCTCTAGGGAGTTTGTACCTCCGTTTTCCCTTTAGAGAGCTTCAAAATCCTTTGAATCTAGAGGTATATCCTTTAATCTTATAACACTGCTTCTGTGTCCCAAGCGGGTTATAATCTTGAACATTGTGATAAGCTCTCTGCGTTGTTGAGTTCACACGTATGCGTATTTGAACAGGGATTGAAAATGGCTTCGAAGAGTGCAAAGTGACAGTTTCGAAAACATGACGAAACTGTAGTAAATCTTTTATCATACTTTACAATCAATTTCAGAGTTTTGTAACAATTGCCAATTTATAAATTTAATTGAATCACTGTTAATTCATTAAAAATTATCATTCCTTGTCAAGAGTCTTCCTAATTAATGGGTAGTCGTGATAAATTTATGCTCACGTGACAAGACCCGATTCTTTTATGGGTTAGAGTTTAAATTCATCGAAGAAACGAGCATGAAAAATAAAACATGATCTGTCTTGGAACTCATATAAGGACCCACGAAACGTAGCCCAAATTGACGTCATTTTCCATCAGTATAGCAAGCACAGTGGCCATCACAGCTCCTAGTCCACTGTGAGCTAAGCGTTAAGTTTAACTCACACGATGCTTGCTTCGCTGACGTGCTGAAAGACATGATGGCCATTGTGCCTGTAAATCATATTCTATTTGTCATCCTTGTTTTTCTGACGGATTTGAGCTCTAATCAATAAGAAAGTCGGGTTTTGTCACGTGGGCTTTTCAGAAGGGGTTTGTTTATGATCGACGATGATTGCTTTAAGAAAATTTTACAGTGATTCTCATTAATTTATAAAATGTACTATTAATTTTTATAAAACTCTAAAACCGATTGACAATTATTATTTTCCAAACGCTCATCGAAATCATTTACAAGCCCAGTCCATTAACCTATACGTTTGAAGCTTACCATTAAAAGTACCCATCACAATATTCGGCATTACTGCCTGCAGGGAATCCAGCGGCCAAAATCAAGCAAGCAAGCCATCAGTGAAACAAGCGACATGTGAGTTCAGCTTAAGTCAGAAAATTACCAAAGGTTATTATGAATAATTTGATTGTTTTGCTAATTCAGGAAGGTTAGAGGACTTTTTTTCTGACGTATTTATTGTTTCTACATTTAATGATAACTCTAGAACTCATTATTGGGAATTATTTTTATTTTCCATGTCGAAGTAAAGCTTATTGGAGTCATCTGCCAAGTCAATATATACATGTTTCTTTCATAATATACGTTCACGAAACAATTTACTGAATTCAATAAATTATTTAGTTCTTGAGAAATAACTATTTTATTTAAAATTATAGATTGTTCTTGACCTAACTAATCCCTAGTTTAGTTGTGAAAATCTCACTATAAAAATTTTCTAAAGTTTAGAACTACAACCCAAATAAGGTTGGTGCCGAAATTCGTGATGGTAAAGACAATGAATACTTTTGTTTAATAGATATTTATTCCAAATTTGTAATTGATATTATCAGTACCGTAACGTGTAAGAGATGACCGGGTGTTTCCAAGAAGTACTTCCCAACATTTGAAATACGTTTTAAGCCATAAATAAATGGAGATAGTTTCAACCTAAAATATTATTTTCGGTTTCTTTGAACTAACTGTACTTTCTTCAGTTTCAAAAGAAAGAATTTTTCTCAAATCATATTTTGCCAAGAACTTCAAAAATGTTTTGCAAAAAATATTAATAATACTAAAAAACATGGATAATTGCATAAGTTAAGTGCTGTATACCGGTGAAAATTAAACCACAGTTTATTTTAATACCATAACTTTTACTGCAGGAGTTAACTCTTTCTCACATCATTTGTACATCCTGCAATATACTGTCAGTATAAGTAATGATATTTACGCTTCTTCCAGTAATTGCTCCTGCTATCGCTATACTGTATTTATAAGCGCTTAGTAAATCACAAAATGAATAGTTGGTAAATCAAACTGGTAAAGTAAAGAATACTAATTGACTATTCTGTGTATCTCTCTCATACAATAATCTTGGGTAGCTAACTCAAAGTTTAAATTGTTAATGATAAACACGCCTTTCTTTTAATAACACATCTTTAATGCTATTTTTGTTGTATTATCTATTATCTATAAATATTTGTTTATATTTAAAGCAAATGCTTTATGTGTAGACGACTTAATTAAATCAAGATATAATATTCTATATGTTAACTAAAATTTTGGTGGTCTTTCATCATATCAATTCAAAATCAATGTCAAAGTTTTTTCTGATGTTTTTTTTTAATCCTTCCATGTTAAATTTATTTATTTGCAAAAATTATGGGAATGTATAAATTAAATATAATGACACTTTATCTATTTATGGTCCAAAAATGAAGAATTTCCATACTCAGAGGTGTTGACCAGGTTCCTGTACCAATCTCAAATTCGCAGATGACTTTTTTTTAATATCCCAAGATATCAATCAAATGTACTTTATGGTAGGGATCTTAAAAACTAAACCATCTAACCAACACCTGGTTGAAAATGAAGCCAGTCTAATATAAAATTAGTACCAAACTATCAAAACGTGCATTGGATTTCGATATAGGGATGGTGGACAATTCCATTTACCTGGATCACAAAATAATGCTATTTAGGAAAACCACACCGAGGTTTACGGGCGCATATCTATGGAGTGGGCCGCTTTCGGAAAACTAAATCAAACATTTAGAAGCAAAATTGAAGTTTTTAACCAGTGTGTACTTCCAGCATTATACCTATGGAATGGAAACAACTCCTCTGAAAAAAGGTACATAGAATGGTTTTGAACTTCGAACATACCTCTATATAATTAGCATAACATTAGAACTAGGGCCCGGTTGTTTGAACGCTGAATAACGTAATAATATTTTTAGGTATATTTGGAAAAGTGTTGATAAACAGTAGATATTTCGTTTCTTGGTACACACATACCGATTTTATGCTATCCTTTTCTAATTGCATTATTTAAACGGGTATCATATGATAATCGTAATAAAAGTATGAATTTATTGTTGCCTAAATTATTATTATTGTTATTTTCAATATGTAAACAATATCCAATAAAAATAAGTTTTTAAATCCTCTTTTTGTTAATATTAATTGCAAACTTCTCATTAATAGTAATTTCTAACACTTAAAAAAACTGAAAAGAGTCACGACAAGCAATTAAACTAAAACAAAAGATAAGTAAACATGTTTATCTCTGTCAAACATCAAAAAAGTCTCTCCACCACCGACCATAAATAGCCTTCAAACAAATCTATTGTTGTTTAAATCTATAGGGTATGATCGAAGGATTTGAATATAGCACAAGGTGCTATGGAAAAAAAACTGCTCGGTATATCACTTCACGACAGAATCAGCAATGAAGTTAAAAGATAGAAAACAAGAGTAACTGATGAGTCATCATAACGTTTGCTCAATCTAGGTGGGTTACGCGGGGTACATAGCAATAAAAGAAGATAACAGGTGGACTAAAAAGCCTTTCACAATCGAGACCATGAACATCGAAATGACCACCTGCTCGTCTATCAAAGAGATGGACCGATGATATAATATCGGCCATAAGCCGAAATTAGCAACTATGTGCTCAGGACAGACAAACATTGAGTGAAATGAGGGAGGCCTTTCTCCAGTAGTGGATGTGATAGGCTATAAACCTTTCCTAGTGACGTGTCACACCTTCGAAAATTTATAATAATTTATTTGATAGAAAAAGAGTGCTAAATATTGCCTTTTCAGTTTTACTGTCTCAAATACATATTTATTGATTATTGTATTACGAGTTTACTATTTTTTGTCAAGCGAGTTTTTTTTTCAGTTTAAATATGAAAGTTACCGCCATTTATATTCCTGTTTTATATGATCCTTTGTGTGAATACAATACAATAAAGAAAACGTTAATAATCGTTTTTATATTTATTTATAATCCATAATTTCTAGGCAAAAATTCTTGCGTCATGTGAAGTAATATTAATGGTAATTTAATTTATCAAATTCTGAAAAATATCAAGAAAAACCAATTCAGACGAAAACATCATTTAATAAAGAACGAAAGCTTTCACGGCTTTGATCAAGTTGAAAATTATGGTTCTTGTGCCTAGACCGTGTCAAATTGGAATTAATATCCGACGTTTCGCCTACGACTGCACGAAACATCTTTAGGGTATTTACTCTCGTGGAGTAAAGATCCCTGAAGATGCTTTGTGCAATCGTAGGCGAAATGTCGGATAATAATTCCAATCTGGCACGGTCTAAACCCAAGAACCATGATTTTCAACTTGAAAACAACATTTATCTTGTAAATGAAGTTAAAGTTGTAAAAATACTATGAGATAACTTTTACCATTTGACTGTCTTTATAACTACGTCAGAGTATAACTAAAATAATGAGTAGGGTATCTCTGTAAATATTTATTTGTAAATTCCAGGATTTCTGTGATCTTTACTTATAATGACGGATTTAGACGACGTTTACTACTACACCATTTCGTTCGTTGTTTGTTAGGTCTTGTTGGATAATATTAGCATAATGATTTGCTTATTTTTATTTATTTTAAAAACAATATATGTTCACTACCAAGTCACAATTAACCGTTTTTTAAAAATAGATGTACTTCGAGGTTAGGAGATATTTTTTCAGAGGATCGGTTCCCAATGCCATTTTTACTTTTTTTTGTCATATTTATCCCCTTTTTGCTAAAATTATAAATTCACTCTTCTTTCACGTTAGAAACATTCAAAATTAAAAAAAATATCTTGAAGATTTTTATGGAATCTGACTTTAAAAAAGGACCAGATAAAGTATTATTATAACAATTCACAATATTATCACAATTATGAAGCTATCGTAGTGGTTTCGTTACAACACTGAATGGTCTTCGCAAGACAATTTGGGGACACCTTTCCGAGATCATTGAAAACTTGTGCTGCTGCAAAGCCGTGTGAACCTACTGAATATTTTAAATCTATCTTGAAACATTTTTTTCACCTACATCCCTGGCGAATCTGTCTTTATTCTTCATCATCATTTCACAATCTAAATTTAATTGAAATTGTTAAAGTCATATCAACAAAGTTAAACATATTGAAAAATTAACAATATTTTGAATGAAGCTACATTAGCCGCGTTGATCTGGACAATATCCTCGTGCACTCATCAAATCTGTTTCGTTCCGGTACTGGATAACTACTTATTATTATAACCTTTAAATTGACAATAATAATAATAATTTATGAATTTTTCATGAAAATAGGATGTTTCTTTTGACCCACGTTTCATGTTTCAAAATATGCCCTACTTTTTAACTGTGAAAAATGATGGTATTGTTAACAGTCGTTACTAAAATGGTATATTTGGTTCACGAAAATTAGGCTGGTACCTGCATGAACCTATTAATAGTATTTTTATGACTAGACGGTCGTGCCGAAATAACCTTGAGTAAAAGAATATTAAGTTTATAGACCGTTTTTTTCGATAATTAAAATCGTTTTATAAGTGGAATGGGTCATTTTAAAGGGATGTGAAACGAAGTCATTTCGTAAAATTGTCCTACATTAAAATTAATAAACATATAAATAAATATAATTAATTAATAAAATATGTTATTTTTTATATAATTTAGCCTATTTACACAAATTAACAAACTAATATGATGGCAGCTTTTACATAATTAAAATTAATAATATTCTTTCGAAGAGTTTGGAAGTAATGAATCAACATAAAAATTAAATTTTACTGCAAAAGTTTAATGAGTAAGTTATTACCAGTTTTATCTTCTTTTATCCGACTACCTTGAAGCCCATAAACGGGGGTTATATTTTTTACCATCATGTACGTATATATTAATATGATGTATGCCCATTTTTTTTATTAATTTATAACTGATTTTGAGAAATGAGGCATCATTGGATTCGCTTTTAGTTCGCGACTATTATTAGCTAAACAACACTTACAACCAATAAAAATTTGAGATTTTCAAGGTTATCTTGTATGGTTCGAAAAACTGTAAAATTCCGACATCCTTCAAGGGTGGTATCAAATTAAATAATTAGGAATTTAAATATTACATACCGAATATTCGATCGTTATAATCACCCTGCTCGAAAAACAATTGAATGAATTGTGGAAAAATTCGAGACATAATTTTCATTGTATATTTCCATCCTATAGAGACAAAAAACTACAAGAAGTGAGGCCAATATTGCTGCTGTATAATAGTGTCCGTCAAGTTTGAAATTTATTGACTCCTCGTCGATCTTGGTAATTGGACTCTCTTAAACGACTCCGAGGTGAACTTTGTGGAAAGATCTTAGCCTACGTGCCTATAAAGGTGCGTATAAATATGGCGAGCTGAGCATGTGTAGTGAGTCTGCTGTGAAATTACAATGAGACTCTTTTGAATTTTGACAATTTCTGTTGAGGTCGAGGGCCTGCGACGGCAGGTCTAAAAGGAGGAAATAAATGCATTTGGGTTACAAGAAGTCAATTCTTTCATAGTTTTATTTTTTATCTAGTGAGACGGGTTTATGACATGCTCTTTCGAAAAAACTTACTTTGCAGCGAGACTGGCGACACGAGATTTTTTAATTTTTTTGTCAAGTTGCTAATAAGTGAATATGGACTGGTCCGAAGAAAATATATTGAATTTATAGGGTCCTGCAAATAATTTCAATATCTGTGAGTTTTGAATGAAAATTTTAGAAAAGACGAGAAGTGGATGTGTGAAATGAAATTGAGTCAGAAACTTTGCAGAAACCAACGAGAAGAAAATTTCGAGTGACTATCAAATCAAAATGGGCTGCTGAAAATACATTTCACTTTTGGAAACGACTGGTTTTATTTTGTTTAACAAATATTCAAAATCTAATGGAGAGATTTTGATGAAATTTCTGTATTGTCCGCTAATATGTTGGAACTACATATATGCTCGAATTTTCAATCATGACCTTTTTTATTCAAGGTAGTGCGTTATTATCGCCAAGGTTTTTGTTTTTTATTTAATAAACTTTTTCCCAGTAATATCCCACTACATAACACTAACAAAGCAGCTGTTTATTCTTCGTTGGCAGACATGGCAGGGCAGGTCTATCTTCTTCGCTCACTTTGTATTAACTAAAAAGTTCGTGATAGAAATTCTGAAAAGTAAACATGCAGTAAACGCCAAGGCAGATACCAATCAACTTAGCAGAATATATAACAATCTTATAAAATAACAGCTAAAAAATATAATTTTAAAACCAAAAACACATTGCTCTTTCGGACTAAACCCCTTAAACCCTCAATAGCCAGAAAAATCTTTATTACTTTACAAAAAAATCCATCTGGCTCTATCAGTACTATTCTAACCTAAAAATGATACACGTAGTCATCTTTATTTTGTTATTTTATGAAATCTACATTTTCGATATAATAATACTCAATTGAGTTAAACACAGTAAGAGCTGTGTTTGTTCGTGAATTGTGCAATATATATATATATATATATATATATATATATATATATATATATATATAATCGAAGGTTTTCGGGCATCCCGTGTATGTGCTGAATCTTTTTCAGGACTGCAAGGCAGCTGACGTTTCGGTGAAATCTCATTCACCATTTTCAAAGCTCACTGTATGGCGTCTAAGACCGAACAGTTTTGAGTGGAATATTAAAAAAGTACTAGTGAGAAGAATACTTGTCTTCAGAAAATAAACACAATATTCTATTTTTACCCATTTAGTAATAAAGGAAAATTATTTTTTTAACCTTGCATTTTTAAGGTTCTACACTTGCTTGATTTATCGTTATACTTGTCAATTCAAAATCCTCTACTGTCAACTTACACTGGTTTTAAAGTTAGATCATTTAAGTTAATAAGGTGGTCCAACTTTAACTTAAATAATATTTTTTTAATGTGAGAAAATATCCAAATAAAAGAGAATTGACCAAATATATTGATTTGCTTTCAGAAGCTTCTTTATTAATGAAACTCAAATTGGTGAGATTACCGCACTGTTATGGTACGGTAATGGGTTTGGTTCGTGTACCGTACAATGACTGAAATTACCGTTCATGTACGGTAATTACCGTACGATTGGCAACGCTGCTATGTACATTTAAGAGCCAGTGCTCATTGAATTTAAGATATGTTATCATATTCCCGTTAGTACTGGCAAATATGTACACCTCATCATAAGAAAATTGAGTCCTTTAAGCAACTTATATCGTACTAAATAAAAAGTTCAATACAAGTTGCGCCATCTCCCAGAATCTTATGCAATGTACCATGAATTTTAATGTAAATTCCTTTAATGTTAAGATACATCTTTTTAGTTACTTTATTATAATTTAAGATACCATTTAATCAAATTTAATGTACAATGAACTGATATTTCAATGAATTTGCTTTAAATTCAAAGTAAATGTAAATTATTCACGATTTAAATTTGCATTAAATTTAAGGTTATTTTTAACAGTGTGGGAATCTAATTGAAAGAAAACTTTGAAATTTTTTTTATTAAAAAATACGGCTTGAAACCACACAAATTTATAAATTTTGAATTTTAATTTGCTTTAATTTCTAATGTTTGGTATTTTACAATGTGATACTAATTGATTTATCAAGTGAATCATTATGACTTTCCTTTCTAGATACTCCAGGATATGTAATTTAGAATTACAATTCAAAATTAGTTTTCTTTTATGAGCTTAATACTTAAAATGGAAGATTATATTAAAATCATAAATACATGGTTCTTTTAAACAAATATTTATTCCTAATAAGTGGTAAAAGTTGCTTTAATTACGTACTTTTAAAGCTCCCAGACTCTTGAATTTAAGAAATTCTTTTATGTGTATGTTCGCATATTAAAATAACAATATTTCTTCATTTTTGGTAAGTTAATTATAACGGATTTAAAAACAATTATCTTTTGTTCTTAGTTGTTAATGCATGTTAATGTGTTGGGCACATTTTTAAATAATTTATTATTTTTTTAGTCCAGTCTACTACTTGTGAAAGTATATCTAAAAACAATACTAAAGTGATTTTTCATCGTTTTTGAACTATGTTGTAAGACTTTCTTTTTTATTACATAGAAAATTTGTTGTGGGTGTAGTTTTAACAATGTTAATTAACTCCCGATAGACTGTGTAAAAATATATAATGAGTCTTTTTACTATTTAGGATAATAATGATGTCATGTTTATTATGTAAGCTACTAAGTAGGTATAAATATATACTGTGAATTAAAATATTAAGAGAAAATTAATCAATAACCTAAATTTCTACGGTAATCTTTACACAATTTTAAGGATATTTTATAAAGCAAAGGGCACGCTTTATATGCTATTTTAACTTTCTATGATTTTTTATTTGGATGTTCGTTATGTTGAAACAAATCATAAATCTTTGAATGTAAAATTTGCTAGTTAAAACTAATGTTAAAAAAAATGCAGTTAATCTCATAATTGTTGTTTCAGTGCGATAAAGGAAAAGATATGTATAGTGTAATTTCTAAGATTTGTTACCTACTATTGATTAAATTAGAAATATTATATACTGCATTGCCGTTCCTGTTCAGTACAGTGTGCATGTTCGAGACAAAACGCTAGGGGCTATGATACCTTGACTGTCATATCTAAGTCCCATTTCCCGGAAGCGATTTCTAATTCTTTGTATTCAAATTGGCTTGTTAATTAACAAAAGTTTTTTGTAAAGAACCAATGCTTGTGTCCTAATCTTTTGGTAACCATACATTGTGAAACTAGGCCTTATTCTGCTGGTGTAGTAGCTCTGTATGTTATCCGGCAATAAAATATGGATTTTGAATGGCATTTTTTACCAAATATGATCTTGCCAATCGGTTATAATGCTTGTACATGATTTATGCGGCCTCCTTGTTACATCATGTTTTTACTATAAATGCCTGAAATGTATTTAGATATCTCATTTGCTGATTCATAGCTAACGACTTTAAAATTAAAACATTTTTGAAAAAATAACAATAAATATGAGTATGAGAAAAAACTGGACCCAAAAATGTTTCGTATATTTATCAGAAATGAATTTCTTCTCGTTAAAACTGGTTTTGGTTGTTGTCCGTTGCAACCATGAAAATATCAGAAAATTTAAGATAATCTTTAATTTATTTGGCGCAGTTCATGTGATGTATTTCTTTCATGCAATTTTTTATTCTAAGTAATTGCATATTATTTATTCACTCATACTTTGCAGACCATTTATAAGAAATAACCCTGTTACAAACACTAATCTTAACTAAAAAATTTTACACACCACAGTAATATTGAATATATTCAATTTGTTTTGACTATTTTTATAGGTTTGACATATATTATATAATGGCGAACCTAATTGTCTATTATTAAGGGCAACTTGTGGTAAGCAAAATGTATTAGGATTTCTAGTAGTGTATGCAGAAGTATTTAAGTACAATCCTTGCAAAAAGGAAGTGTCATCAGTGTTTATTGTTTTCTCAAGGTGTACAATACCAAATTTCTTTCTACGGATTTCAAGAGATTCTAGATCATATTTTTTTTCTAAGAATTGCTGATGATATTCCATAATTATAAGAGCCCGTCTCTTTAAAATAAATGTGTCTTAACATCTTGTTATGCACACGTTCAACTGTATACTTGGCACATTCACAACATGGACACCATACAATATATGAATAATTCAAAAGGCTTCTCACAAACCTGACATACAATGTTAGTTAATATCAGTGAACTCCCTGGTATTTGTTACTATAAATCCCTATATTTTTGAAGATCTTTTTACTACTTTAATAAAATGATTGTTGAATGGTAATTCCTTATCAGAAGATATCAAATATTCGTGGTCATGGAGTACCTGAAATAGAATATTTAAAATCCAAGAAGCCCACTTTTCTAGTAAACCATAAAATCACACACTTTTTTACGTTAAAATACAATTTATTATCAATAAACCAATTGGTTACTTTGTCCAAATCTTTCTGAAGAGCACGACAGTTCTCCGTTGCTCTAGTTTCATGATATAACTTTAGACAACAACTTCCTATCATTTTTATAACTTAAATAAGTGGAAACATGAAAATTGAGGTGGAGTTTATCTTCAGCAATACACCTAATATCACTCTTTTGTACATGACAATCAATTTTGGTTATAACAATATCCAACAAAAAAACTTCAACAAATCTATCAGTGGTCCTATTGAAGTAATTCTTATTAAGATTGCTAATGTTAAGTTCCCCTACTATAATTTAATTAGAATCAAATAAACCATGTTGTTCTTCTAAGAAGTCAAACAATTTTTCGTAGTTTCGCAAATTAGACGACGGGGTAATATGTATGGCTAAGACATATATGAAGAAATAGACGGGTTTTGACTTAAGACATATATGAAACTATCTTTATTAAAATTTATTTTTACATAAAGCAAATCTATATTTTCACCTGACAGTTGAATTTTGAATTTACACATATCCAGATTGTTGAAAATCATGGTTCTTGGGTTTAGACCGTGTCAAACTAGAATTATTATCCGACATTTCGCCTACGATTGCACGAGGCATCTTCAGGGATCTTTACTTTACGGGATTAGAACACTGAATGACTATGGAGGAAGAGCCCGGTATTTATACCCTACTGGTGCTCAGCGAACCATGATCCGGCGTTACAATCGATTTCCACGTGTGATGTAGATTGTAATTCGCATCTCTATTAATATTATTTGGATATTTATAAATTTTAATTGATTCTCTAATTTTACGTTTAAAGAAACCAGGTACTAATGCTAGCACAGTTTCTTTTACATTAAAAGTGTGACCTGAGCAATGCGGGTGTTCAGCTACTGCAGATTGTACAACTTGTTTCTTTTTTATACATCTTTCATGTTCCTTAAGCCTAGTGGAGATATAGACTGTCCTGTTTCACCTACATACACTTTACCACAAGAGCACGGTATCTTGTAAACGCTTTCTGTTTGAAATAGAATTCTGTCCTTTGAAGACTTCAAACTTTGTCCAATTTTCTTACATGTGTTAAAAATTGTTCGTATGTTTGACTTTCGGAGCAATCTGGCAATCTTGTCGGAGGATCCGTGTATGTAAGGTAAGACAACGCTGTCCATAGGAGGTTCATTTATGACATTGTGTTGAGGAGTTGGGTTTTTATATTTATTTATAGAACGTTTTATATCTTCAGCGCAATATCGGGTGCCTCTCAGAACTTTAGTCAGTTTTTCTGTTTCTGATTTCAGTGACGATTCGTCACATATTGAAAGTGCTTCATGTACTAAAGAGTTTATTTGTTTTTGAGAAGGATGATGGTGTGATGTTGCATTGAGATATCGATTTGTATGTCCTAATTTGCCATTTTTTTTCCTTTGTACTAGTACATCAAGAAAGGGAAGGGCACCATTTGATTCAGGGTGTTGTTGCTTTAGATGATCCAGGAAATTATGGAATTTTTCTGGCCATGCGGCCAAACTACGAACGCGTCATCTACATATCTGTACCAAAATTAAGTTTTAGAGGAGCAGAAGACAAGGCGTTTCCTCCGAAAGCTTCCATGAAGATGTTAGCGACCACAGGTGACAGCGGAGATCCCATGGCCGCTCCCGAGGTCTGCTCGTAGAAAGTTCCTTAAAAAGTAAAGTAAGTGGAAATCAGACATGCTTTAAATAACTCTAGTAGGGTGGAGTTCATGTTGTTGTTTGGTAATATATCAGACATTAGGGAAACTGAATCATCGATAGGAACATTTGTGTACAGGGATTCTACATCAAAAAACGACCAATATATCTCTGGGCTCTAATTGGATGGTTTTTAATCTTTGGAAAAAGTGTCCAGAGTTTCTAACAAAGTATTCGGTTTTTCCTGTAAAGGTATGTAAAATTTTGTCCAGATATTTACCTATTTTGTAGGTTGGTGAGTCTATTGCGCTGACGATTGGACGTAGAGGTACATTTTCTTTATGTATTTTAGGCAGTCCGTAGAGACGTGGAATCTTGAAGCTGCTTGGTTTCACGGCTTTCTTTTCTTCTGAAGTGAGGCTGGAAGAGATGTGAAAGCTTCCGTTCTTTATATCCAGATCGTTTTTAGCAGCAATCAACACTCCATCTCTTCTAGACTATTCTCTTAAAATGTGGTTTTTATCTACTCTAAGTACATTTAACGGATTAGGAAAAATTTCGTTGTAGTTTACTTAGTCATATTACAGTTAATACTTTTTCTTCTTCCTTCTTATATATAAGCCATTTGCTTGTTATTCTTCGTCTCTTTGCCCAGTTTCAGTCCATTGCGAGGTTATCACTCCATCGTTTACGGGGTCTTCCGGTACTCCTACGTCCTATTGGTGATTTGTCCCTCGTGATCTTTACTATTCTGTCGTCGGTCATGCGGTTGATGTGTTCGTTCCATTCCCTTTTTCTTTGTAATACCCAGTTATTGATGTTATCGACTTTACACACTCTTCTTATATCCTGGCTCCTATTCCGATGCATAAGTGTCTTGCCAGCTATTCTGCGCACCACTCTCATCTCTGTTGTTTCCAGTATATGTTTTGTTTTCGAGGTTTCTGGAGTGGTTTCTGGAGTGGTTTCTGCAGTGTATGTTAGTATGGGTCTTATTGCTGTTTTATAAATTCTGGATTTAACTTCGATTCCTATATGTTTATTGCTTTATATGGTACTGTTAAGACATGCGGCTGTTCTTGTTGCTTTCATGGCTTGTCCCCTCACCTCCGTTTTAACATCCCCGATTCCGGATATTTCTATTCCGAGATACTTGAACTTTATATCCTGCTGTATAATTTTGCTGTATATTTCTAGTTTGCATCTGAGTGGTGTTCTAGATGTAGTTATGGCTTTAGTTTTTCACGTTGATATATTCAGGTTAAACTTTTTCGCTGTTATGTTAAATTGGTGCAGTAGTCTTTGCAAATCGTTTTCGCTTTCAGCTATTAACACTGTATCGTCGACGTACCACAGTATTTTGATTTCATTGTCTCCCATTTTATACCTTTTCAATCTACGCACATGCTTTATCAACTCGTCCATGATGATGTTAAATAGTAGAAAGCTATTATTTACTTCTATTTTTTCGGTCAATTTACCGTTTATCCTAGCTTGAATCGTATTTGCCTGATATATATTTTCAATCGTTTTGATAATGTTTTGAGGTATTTGTCTGTCGTAAAGTAGTTGTGTTACATCCTCCAGTTGTATACGATCGAACGCCTTCTCTAAATCGATGAAACACATAAAGTCTGGACGATTATATTCATTATATTCGTCTGCTAAGAAAGTGTGTTCATTAATTTTGCTTGTAAGAATTTGTGTGGGTAGTTTTAACGAGGTGGAGAGAAGATTGATTCCTCTGTAATTAGCCGGCACTTTTTTATCGCCTTTTTTGAATAGAAGTATTGTTGTGCTAGTCCAGCATTCATTGGGGATTCTGTGATGGTATATGATTTTATTGGTGAGAATTTTCAGTTGTTCTGTCAGGCTCTCTCCTCCGTATTTCAGTAGTTCATTGGTAATTCCGTCATGTTCCGCACTTTTCCTGTTTTTTAGTTTTTTTTTAAGGCTAGTTTTACATTTTCCTTCTTTACAAGTATATCGTCGTTAATTATAATTTCGGGTGTGTTAGGTTTGCTTTCTGTCTGTTGTTTCTTGTATAATTCCTTCAAGTAGTTTACCTAAATTCCCTTCGGTATGCGGTTACTGCTGTGTTTCCTTTCTTTGTCCTCTGATCAGCCGCCATATCTGTTTCCCAGTGCTTGTTTTTAACTTGTCTCACTAATGTATTGGTGCTATTTCTAATTCTTTTGTACTCTTGATAATCTTCCGGAGACTGCGTTGTCCTGTATTTTAAATAGGCTCTCTTTTTCTCTTTACATTGCTCCTTAACTTCCTTATAGAACCACGGGGTCTTGTTGGGTCCTCCTTTTTCTTGGTTTGTTTTTCATGTTCCGAGTGCTTCAGTGGCTGCTTCGTTGATATTTCGCTTTAGTTTCTCCCAGCTGTTGTTAATGTCATCCCTTTCGTCTAATGGCTCTTTAACTTTATTTCAGTGAAATAATTTTCTTTGATTCAAATACTCTTTATGTATATGTAAAAAATGATCACGTATATTGAGAATATTAAAAGGAAACTCTGAAAATAAACTATGCGTCGTTCAAACTATAAACAGTGCCTGCGGGAAAGTCTGCACTATTAGTATTAAAAAATACTTAAAGTACTTTTGTGGTTGAATTGAATTTGAACTTGATAGCAAAGGCTTTGCTACAAGGCAATTCGCTAGCTCATCCCCACAGTTGCTTAGTTAGAGCCAGAGTTACCTTTCTGGGTAGGTTACACAGATTCCGGTTCATAGACACAAATGGTGGAGATTCTAGGATGTACTTCAGAAAACCGCCGACTTTTACAAATTCTTATCACTTGTTAGTCACACTTTATTCAATGCATGAGTCTTTCGGATGTAGAGATGATCGCACGCAACAAATATATCCTTCTCTGTTAATGCGCCAAGATCCGATAGTAGAAAAAAATACCTGTCACACCCTAGAGCACGCACTATCTCCCCCTTTGCACAATAGGACTCTCGCTATAGTGAACATTCCTTCATTGTGCCGTACATTCAGCTCGGACTTCCGTCTTAGTTATTAAATGGTGAAACCCCGCTTTTTTCTTACTTTTTGCAAGAACACGACGGCACATGTATTGTCAGTTTGACAACCAAAACGGAAGTGCCTTTGTGGTTTATTTATGCATAATTGTAAACCCAAAAATAACCTAAATATTTGATATATCGCACTTGGTTCAATCAACAAATGTCATTTGAAAATTTCTGGAAAACTGTGCCAGAGATACAGTAAATTAATCGTGTTAAGAATCTAATACTATATCATAAGTCCCCTGGACCCCTTCTCCGTAGCCGACGACTCCTGCAGATGCATCACGGTTCACGCACCAGCAGCAGCGGCACCGGGCCATCGACCACGCTCCTGCAAGCACTTTCAGTTTCGTTGACCGATTCGCGTCGTCTGCAGGAAAGATACGGGTCGGCCGCTCCTGCTGAGATATTTTAATAAAACATCGCGAAATCCGAAAACATAAGATTTTTGAATATAAATAATTTTAATATTTTATTGGAATTAAAAAAAAAATAATATCTTTCTTAAATAATTTGATACAATTTGGTTAGATTTGCATAAAAAAATCATAACACTTAAAAGCAAAAATTGCTAAAATATATCGTGATTTTTATTTGGTGAAAATATCTTTGTACAAAATGACTTTTCAATATGATTTTTATTTGGATAACAACTTATTAAGGATAACTTTCAAAAAGTCTTAAAAAGGTAAGATAATACACTAAAAATGTGAAAAATGATCTTATATGTTAAGTTCTACTTTGGAGGTGCGTATGGAAAAATAGGAAAAAAAAAACCCTGTTGTTAATCAACCACCGCTATATATCTACTTTGTATACCAATTTCTTGTTGATTAGAAAGAGTTAAGATGTGAGTCTTCTTTTTTTTTTATAGACTTTTGATACTTAATTTTAATTTTGTATAATTCTATTTCAATTTTTTGCAGTTGAAAGGTATCTTAAAATTCCTGTAATATTTCATTGTTAGAACCTGCAAATTACTATTAAATTATATTGAAGCAGTGGAGATACTACCCTATATTTATTTACTTTTCCTATGACGAATATAAAATAACTTATTTAATTATTTCAACATTTTTTATTTCTACCTGCATTAGGATCTTAAAACCCGTAACAGTATCAAATTTCAATTTAATGGTTTATTAATTATTATAATATCACCAGATGACGTGCAGATACTATGCCAGATAGAAATATTATAAAACTAATGGGCATTCGATTTTAATGAATTAAAAATTTGAATTGTAAATAACGGCATGTGGTAAAAGCCATCATAATATAAATTTATGAACCACAACAAATTAAAACCTTCCATAAATTTAGTAAAACGTTGTTTAAAACTATATGTTGTATCCATAAAATAGTATAGTGGATGATAGTAGTATTTTTTTATTTCTTTAGTTTTTAAAAAATTACCTGAATTACCTTTGTGGCTAAACTCAACTCGATCTTGATAGGCACCCCTTATGACTAAGGAGGTAATGGCTTTGATGAAAGGCAATTTGCCAGTTCTTCTCACGGTCCGGTGCTTAGCTAGAGTCAAATACCCTTCTGGATAGGTTACTTTACACAAATTACAACTTTCCATAAAATGCTAAAACGTTGTTTAAAACCATACGTTATATCTATAAAATAGTATAGTGGATGGTAGTAGCATTTTTGTTTTCTAGTTTTTAAAAAGTTACTTAAATTACTTTTGTGGCTGAACTGAACTTATGGCTAAGGAAACAATGGCTTTGCTGCAAGGAAATTTTTTAACTCGTTCTACACTCTCATGCTTAGCTAGAGCCAGAGTTACTCTTCTGGATAGATTACACCACATACATCACAACTTTCCATAAAATGTTTAAACGTTGTTTAAAACTATATGTCATATCAACAAAATAGTATAGAGAATAACGGCAGTATTTATTAAAATAAGAAAAAAGCTTGTTATAAATTGTGTTTGGAAATGGCTTATCTAGAGTGGATTTAAAAGGGTCAAGTCATGATTGCGATACTCTGTCATGAAAATTGAATAAAATGAATCATTATGTATTTATATAATTAGTGTAGGAAATTTCTTGCTATTTTCACCAAAAAGTCGGAAAATAAGTCTAAGGATGGAAATTTAGCGGAACTCTAAACTAAATAGAACTGTGATTTTTTTTCATGATGGATTAAATGTTGCAATATTAATATTTATTCTTTAATCTTAAACGTGCATTGATTACACTCTCTTATTAATTACCATGAGAAATCTTTGTTCAAGAATTACCTTTCTTGAATTTAGAACGCATAATATTTTTCAAACTTGAAATACAAAAGAAGAGTTAATATTTAAGATTTTTCACTTCAAATATCGATAGAATGATAATGAAAAAGTTCTGTAATAATCACAAATTATTTCGTCTTATACATGCGGCATTTTTGGCAGTGCCTATGAAATTGAGGAGTCTTAATTTTTGTGACTTTGTTTGTTTGATCCACTATTACAGTGGGAAAAATTGGTAAAATTTAAAAGAATACTCCGATTACACTGATAGTAATCATTAGAAGATTAAAATTAGAAAGAAATACTACAATACATAATTCTCCTCCATTGACAAAAGGTAAAAATAAAAGCGGAAATAGGTATTAGTACTTCCTTTTATTTTAAAATTCCCGCATTTCTTTAAATTAAGCGAGCAAAAAATCTCTTTCCATTCTACTATAACAAATACGTTATTTTTCTTTTTCGTGTTCTAAGTTCTGAATGACTTAAATGAACAGCTTATAGAAAAATTTTATTAGATAACTTCATATTGTAATTTACACAATTTCTACATTAAGTTACATAGGTTAATTATTTGTTAAATTTTACTGCCTTTGATAGCCACATTACTTGCTTTGTTCTTTTTATTTTTGACAGTATTCAAATGCTTACTTTAAGAGATTTTTAGGGAACTTTAAAATAGTCATGTTTTCTCCAGTTCTCGAACTGCAGTCGTGTATATGTGTGATCTAAGAAATCTATTGTGTTCCTCTTCTGCTGTCAAGTCGGTAAGGATATGCATTTCATTAACCTCTTCTGATGGTAATTCCCAAGAAGCATCATTGCTTGTCTCATTCATTGCAGGCCTGTGCAGTAACTGGACCTTCTGCCCTCTTGTTTTTTTTAGTTGCTCCAGCATTACATTGCTACTGATTCCATAGAAATATTCGGGCTCCATAAATGGTGTTTTAATTCCTTTTCCCTTGAGCTTGTCTACTATTTTATTTCCCTCTACCCGGTGTGTCCCGGTACCCACAGGAGGGTGACCTGAACTCAGCGCATTGATGGCTGCTTGACTATCCGACATGATAATAATTTCTTGCTTGAGATAGTTTTCTCTTTGTTAAATTGGATCCATCCGATGGGGTAAGTTGAACTTCTTTTTCGTTTCATTTTAAGGCATGCCCTAGATTTGTTGATATCTACATAAGAAATTGAGCCTACCTTTAGTGGCTTTATCCTCCACCATCCTATATATTGTCTTCTTCGACATTCTCTCCACCAGTATATGTAGGGGTGTAAGGTTTAATATTATTTCCATGACGACCGTTAGGCAGATTGTCATAACTCCAGTTATAGATGCACAGGTTAGTTTTCGAACTTTTGAGAGATAAGAGCTCGTATAGGCTAGACTAGTTCTTACTCTAAATTACCATATGTGATGATTGATCTCACTATGGCAGTGTATATCCACTGCAGGATTTTTGGGTTTGTGTCCCAGCTCTTCCCTGCGAAGTTTGTACAGACCGCCAAGGATTACTTCTTTTTGGTCAGGTACAGATATTTAACCTCACTCAATAATGTTCCCATCCATTTCGATAGTTTCTAGGTTAAGGTTTCTTTTCCTTGTAAAGCGTACTAAGATGGTTTTTGGGTTTGTGTCCCAGCGCTTCCCTGCGAAGTTTGTACAGACCGCCAAGGATTACTTCTTTTTGGTCAGGTACAGATATTTAACCTCACTCAATAATGTTCCCATCCATTTCGATAGTTTCTAGGTTAAGGTTTCTTTTCCTTGTAAAGCGTACTAAGATGGTTTTGGTGGGATTGACATTAAGTTCCACCAGTTCCATCACATTCAAAATATGAAGTATGGACAGAAAACGACGCGACGAAACATAAGCAATAAAGTTAGGTCCAATCTAAGAGAAACCCGCAGAGAAATTTGGTTTTGGCGGAAATGCCTTTTATTGCATCGGGTTAAGATGAAATAATCTGTGGTGGTGTTCTTTCTAATTTTCAATTTTTCTCACTGTAATAGCGGGTCGCGAGGTAAACAAGATCACTAAATTTGGTTTTGACGGGAACGTCTTTTGTCGCATGTGCAAAATAAATAATCTGTGTTATATACATTTGGAAAAGGGTTACGACATAAAGATTGAAAAAAATGGAATCTCCTCCAAAAAAGATGATAAAAAGCGAAAAATATTTCTTTATATTCTGATCCAAATTAATACGAATTGAAATAAATTTTAATTAATATTAGAAGAAAACTAGCAATAAAACGTTTTTGATAAAGAAGATTCAATTTTTTAAATTTTTTATTTTGAATATTACTATAATTAAAACTTTAATTTAACTAAGAAAATTTTTGATTCCGAGAATCTTAGAAATACAGATTTTTAAAGAAATGGACCAAGCAAAAATTTAGTCAGTCGTATTGAATCCTCCATATGAAATTTTAAGAAATTAAGTTTAGAATCGTAATTATGCCTCCGACAAACCCCAATATCAATTTTGGAAGAAATCTAGAAATATAAAATTTAGTGCGCCTTAATAAATTTTAAGAAAATAATTTGAAGTTCGCAACACCTAATCAAATTTTGCATATAATTTATAAACGTAAAACTTTTATACCGCTGGACTGGATTTGTTATTTTTAGTTTTAGGAAAATAATTTAAAAATCGTTATCTTTGCCCTCAATACTCACTAATATTTTTTTACCATTTGCACAACTTCGCGTACTGAAATTTGAGGATTCTTATAAATTAACATCGCTTCATATTCATTAAAAAAATGGGTTCTTTCTAATTTTGCTATTTATTCTATGTTCGTTTTCAAATTGGGCTAAAACATTTTGCACAGCTGAGTGTATTTTATTAATTTTTTTTCCTATTTGGCGATAACACTTAAAGTGGAAAATTATTAGGACCCTCGCACTGACGTTGGATTGTCCATGTTGAAGGCTCCTAGTAAAAAGTTAAAAAAAAATTAAAGTGCAACGAACTACTAAATTTGCAGTATGCAGTGAGAAATATTAGTCTGCACTGAAAATGTACTAGTTTGTTATATATGTAATTCTCCTTTCAGGCAGAGAATATGAAAAATATATGTATAAACAGTTTACTTCCTGCAAATTTCGCTCTGGTCCTCTCTCCATACGCGTTTCCATCACCTCATGATCTCGTCAGTGGAGCTGTATCGGACCGAGAGCAACATTAGCAGGAAATAACTGATATATCAACTATAAATTTCAAGGTATGTCGGCAGGATATTACACCTGCCGTCTACCAACTTCGATGTCAGACTGAAAAATATCGCCAGTCGAACGACATCTATGAATCAACGGAGTAACGTGAAATTTTTAAACAATCAAAATTTCAGTAAGAAATAAAGAAATCTTTCTACCGTATTTAAATAGTTTGTTATATATGTAATTCTCCTTTCAGGCAGAGAATATGAAAAATATATGTACAAACAGTTTATTTCCTGCAAATATCGCTCTGGTCCTCTCTCCATACGCGTTTCGATCACCTCATCATCTCGTCAGTGGAGCTGTATCGGACCGAGAGCAACATTAGCAGGAAATAACTGATATATGAACCATAATTTCAAGGTATATATGAAATTTATGGTTCATATATCAGTTATTTTCTGCTAATGTTGCTCTCGGTCCAATACAACTCCACTGGCGAGATCATGAGGTGATCGAAACGCGTATGGAGAGAGGACCAGAGCGATATTTGCAGGAAATAAACTGTTTGTACATATATTTTTCATATTCTCTGCCTGAAAGGAGAATTACATATATAACAAACTATTTAAATACGACAGAAAGATTTCTTTCTTACTGAAATTTTGATTGTTTGAAAATGTACTAGTTTCGAATTAATTTTAAAAATCATCCTATAGATATTTATTTCGTTTCTGGAACCAATCAAAATGTACATTTTTATTTTGTATAGGTTTTACATTTTTAATATACTAAATATTTTGTACAGTTCTTTTTGGAGATAGCACTTTTTTCCAATTCAAACTTAATATAACAAATTTTCGGGACATTACCTAAAGCTTGGTTTCACACTAAAAATATATGTAGCAAAAGAATGCAGTATATCTTATTTTTTCTGGGTCTTGTCTGTGAAGATAAGCGGGCATTGGTTTTCAGTACCAGATGACGTAAAACACGTCGGTGGATTTAGGAGCACGTGGTAAATGCATGAATGAAAATGATATATATTTGGATTATGTAATTTGAGTGATGTTTTTTTGGATTATCTGGGAGAAAAGATAAACGAAGCAGACTACTAAATTTTAATGTACATAACAATCTTTTATTTAGGAGATACTATACTGAGATGGGAACTAAATTATCAGTAATGGTTGACATGTTTTGAAAACCAAAAATTGTTTTATCTCTATAGACTCCGTCACTAGTACTGTACCGAACAGACAAACAATCAGAAAGCGAGTTAATTTAAATTATTATTATTAGAAAGACTATTTTTTTCTTTTTTTGCATCTTTGGCCTCTTCCCAAGTTTTGACTACGTCTTGTCAGTGAAGGTGTGTCGAACCAAGAGCGAAATTCACATATAAAAATAGGCTAGGGAAATTAACGAAAAAAATATCTTATTGGAGATAATGCCTGCGACAGTTAACTAACAGGTGTTTCAGGTAGTATGAGGGGAAGAAACAAACGCATATGGGGCATTTCTCGCTAACTCCCGTAACACGACGCCCGAATACAAAATCATATTGTTTTTAACTGTTTACGATGCTAAAATAAATCGAAAAAAATTTTAGGATAGACTTTTTCACTGCATTGTTTTTTGATGGTATACGATGGTTTTCGAAAATTCAATGTTTTGACCTTGAAAAGTAGAAAACGTGTTACATCTTCAAAATAGTATTTTTAATATATTTTTTTAATAGTTCAGATCGAAAGCTGTGGCTTTTTTGCATCGGTAGAGGCACTTTTCAAAATGAACATTTTTAGTATTTTCGTAAAATAAAGTGTTGAACATCGGACCGCTCGTCAATCCCGTTGGAAAAACATAGTTGTTTTAGGCTTATAAACAAATGAAATCACTTTGTTACAATAACATTTATTGAAATCCAGTTTTCCTATTCGACGAGCTGATATTTTTATTGTCCTACATGAGGTATTTGAAACGCCTGTGGAGGAAAGAGTATAGGGAAATTCGCAGAGAAATCTTAAAGACAAAACGCAACTTTTTAGATGCAAGCAACGATTATTTTTCTAGATTTCTATGTCGTAATGAAATACAAATATGACGATCAAAATTTACAAAATATATTCTTATTTCACCAGGTTCAACTAACACAAAATTGTGAAAAAGAGATGATTTAACACAAAACTTGTTAAAATAATGTGGTATAAAACAAATATGCTAATTTTATTAATGTCATAATTATTTAAAAAATTACAAAAATACTTTCACGAAATTTATAAATACATGAATGATGTGCCAATAGATCAACAATCTTAAAAAATAAGTTAGATTAAGGAAGTGTATTCGCAACGTGTGCTACTAACTGCTAATTTGTGTGTCAGACTGGAAAATAATACAATAATAGTAATCCAAAAAGGTTGCTTATTCCCCCTCCTTAAGATAGGAGAGGAAAGGGCAACTACTCTATGTGAATTTTATTTTGATTCTCTTTCTATACCAGTTCATGGTCTAATTAATGGGGCTGTATGGAACTAAGAGCGAAAGTTTATATATATATATATATATATATATATATATATATATATATATATATATATATATATATATATGTATATATATGTATATGTATATATATATATATATATATATATATATATATATATATATATATATAATTTATAGGAGTCAATATTAATCCGGGAATACATCCGTTCATTCGTTTGGTTCCCTGTAGAAGTTTGCAGACGTTTCGCCAAAATCTCATTTGGCATCTTCTGTGCTGTGGTTGTAGGTCAACTGAAAGAAATTCTTGGCTGTACTGCTTTAAAATTCAATATGGCGGCCCAAAACCTATATTTTTAGGATTTCTTCCAAAATTGGTATTCAGAGAGTAGATTACGAATTTAAAACTATAAAATATGGGGTTTAAAGATTTTATATTTTTGGATTCTTTTTAAAATTGCTATTGTGGGATTTTGGAAGCGTAAATTATGAATTTAAAGCTATTTTCTTAAATAAAAATTTAATATTCGTCTATTTCGTTCAAAATAGGTAAAAGGATTTTGGGGGCATAAATTATGAATCTAGAGATTTTATAAAATTCATTATGGCGGACTAAGTTCTGCTGTGTCCACTTTCTTTCAAAATTGATATTTGGGATGCCCTTGGGATACAAATATCTTTCGATACTGGATAAAATTAAAATAAGAATTAACGAATAAAATTCTAAAATTGAACCTCCTTCAAAAAAGACTGTGAGAAGCGTAAAATATTTTTATACATTTTTATCTGTGGTTAAAATTTTTAAAGTCGGCACCAGATTAATGCAATAAATATAGGTTTTCAGTTACAACTTACTGACATACCTACATGAACTTGCGTAATAATCTTATTCTTTCTAAAATATTTATTGTGATTAATTATTTACTGTAGCTAGTGTTAGTAGCATGCTAAATAAGTTTATAAGATTTAGTATTACAAAGCTTGATTTTTTTCAGAACCCTTTCAATTTTGCGTTTTTAGCGACCTTTAGTAAGCTATTCTTCGTAAATTTGGCTGGCAAAATAATATATATATATATATATATATATATATATATATATATATCATGTTGGAAGAACTCAATGAAATGGCCTCCAGTCCCGGGCAGGCCTTAAATGGCCAGGAGGTGCGAAGAATCCCCCGGTTCCGACTGGATAAGAAGATTAAAATAGCAACTTGGAACGTACGCACTTTACATGCAGCTGGAAAACTTGACAATTTGATTCAAGAAATGGAGAGAATGGAGATCGGCATTCTCGGGGTCAGCGAGATTCGATGGAGCGGTGATGGGGTAGTCCGATCAAATGGTAAAGTTCTTTACTACTCCGGCAGTAATATAACAGACCGAAACCATCGCCATGGTGTTGGTATCTTGATAGAAGAAAATTTACGAAAATCGGTAAAAAACTTTGCACCACTCTCTGAAAGAGTCGCTTTTCTTCAACTTTGCGGCAAACCGACTAATATCAACATAGTCCAAATATACGCTCCCACGGCGGATAAATCCGACGAAGAAGTCGAAGAATTTTATAGGCAACTCGATCAAGCCCTAAAACTTACAAAACCACATGAAATAAACGTGGTGCTGGGAGATTTTAACGCGAAGGTGGGAGCAGGCAGGGTGGACCCTATAGTAGGAGATTACGGTCTAGGACAAAGGAACGACAGGGGACAGAGACTGATCCAATACTGCGAGGAAAACAATCTGGTAATAACAAATACATGGTACAAATTACCGCCCAGACGATTATATACCTGGAAATCACCGCAAGACGGTGGGCAACACATCGTTCGCAATCAGATTGATTTTATTACAATCAACCGCAGATTTAGAAATTCGATCACCAGGGTCACAACATTGCCAGGCGCTGACATAGAGTCAGATCATAATCCGCTTTGCGCAAGCATTAATCTGAGACTTGCTAGGGCCAAGAGAAAGAACAGCAGAAAGACACTAGACCTCAAACTACTCCGAAATAGCGAGACGAGATCACAATATAAACATCACTTAAACTTAGAGCTCTCTAGTGTCACTGCGACAGAAGACATCGAGGAACACTGGTCTAACATCAAAAAAGCCTTCAATGACACAAATAGTACATTTTTAATTAGAGAAAGACCAACAAATAAAAATCAATGGATGACAAGGGAAATTCTTGAACTAATGGAAAAACGTAGAATCTGTAAAAACCAGGGAGACGTCAATAACTACCGAAACTATCAGAGAAAAGTTCGAAACGAAGTAAGGGTGGCTAAGGAAAAATGGTTAACAGAACAGTGCATGGAAGCTGAAAATCTACACAACCTGGGTGACAGCTTCCATCTCCACAAAAAGGTAAAAGAAATAGCTGGACTCTATAGGAAAAAACCGATAAGCTATATTAAAAACGATCTTGATGAAATCATATTAGAACCCGAGAGAATATTAGAAACTTGGAAAACCTATGCAACCAGTCTCTTTAGCGACGACAGGCCCCAGGATCCACCAAATATAGATAACAACTCACTGTCTGGACCGAGTATATTGGAAAGTGAGATTGTTCACGCTATGAAACTATCGAAAAACAATAAAGCCCCTGGGCCAGATAATATGTACTCCGAGACTTTCAATTTGATAAGTGAAGATAACTTAAAAATACTGGTAAGGCTTTTCAACCAGATCTACGATACTGGAATATTTCCTAAGGACTGGCTCCGCTCTACATTTATCACACTGCCAAAATCAGCTAATGCACGAGCATGTAAGGACCACCGTCTTATTAGCCTAATGAGCCACTTTCTAAAGCTCTTTCTGAGAATCTTGCACACTAGACTATACAGAAGATGCGAAGAGGCTAGTGGACTTAGTCAATTTGGTTTTAAAAATGGATTTGGAACCAGGGAGGCCGTTTTCAGCCTTTGTATGTTGGTGCAAAACTGCCTTGATCAACAGAAAAACGTTTTCATATGCTTCATAGACTATGAAAAAGCTTTTGATAATGTGAAACATGAGCTTTTAATAACATGCCTTCAAGATCTGGGCCTGGATGATAAAGACATTAGACTTATTGCCAATCTATACTGGAATCAGACAGGGGAAATGCGAATTAACAATTTAACAACAGAAGAATTCGAGATAAGGAAGGGTGTTAGACAGGGTTGTATTTTGTCACCAATGTTGTTTAATATGTATGTGGAAAGAGCATTCGTTGAGGCGGTCTCGAATAGCTCTATAGGAATTAAAGTTAACGGCATTCCCATCAATAACATACGCTATGCAGACGATACTGCAATCATAGCAGATAATGCAAATGATATGCAAACGCTATTGGATGCTGTTAACGAGGCAAGCAAGCAAATCGGGCTAAAAATTAATATCAGCAAGACAAAATTTATGGTTGTGGCTAAAGATAACATACCTAACATCAACCTGAACATCGAGGGACAGACCATTGATCAAGTAACCAAATTTAAATACTTAGGTTGCCTCGTAAACGATAAGTGGGACCCGGAGCTCGAAATTAGGAGTAAAATAGAACAAGCCAGAACCACCTTTCTGAAACTTAAAAGGTTCTTGACCAACAAAGACCTGAGATTTGAACTAAGATATAGGATGGTCAAATGTTATGTTTGGTCCGTTCTTTTGTACGGTGTAGAAACATGGACTCTCAAATCAACAACCATAAATAAAATTGAAGCGTTCGAAATGTGGACGCTAAGGCGAATGCTTAGAATTCCCTGGACCGCCCACATAAGAAATGAGGAGGTGCTTCAAATCGCCAACCTAGAAGATCGCGAACTGTTTGAAAACATTAAAACGAGAAAAGTCTCCTACCTTGGCCACATTTTGCGTGGAGAACGCTATTATTTCCAGCGTCTTGTGCTGGAAGGGAAGATCGAAGGAGGAAAGAGAGGATTGGGTAGAAAAAAACTGTCCTGGCTCCGGAACATCCGCCAATGGACGGGAATGCACGATTTCCAGACACTCCAGAGTGCTGCTATTAATAGAATTATATGATGGGAAGAAGTCGGAGGACGCCTACGCAGGAATCTGCACGGCACTTTGAGAAGAAGATATATATATATATATATATATATATATATATATATATATATATATATATATATATATATATATAGATACATATGTATAAGATTTGATTGCATATATCTTAACCATAATAAAACATACATATTACAAAATTTACTTGTAAGACTGAAAATTTACATAAAATCCTTTTTTTTACTTGACTTATTGCGATGTGCTTGACCCCAAAATAAAAAAAAATATACCCAAGCAAAGGACATAATCAGCCATATTTGCAATTCTAATTTTATTTATTTCTAATATGAATACTTTTCACGGTTTTGCAATATCCTAACTTTACACATTCTTTATTTGATTTTTAATTGCATTTTTATTTAAATGTTACATTTTTCTTATATATCTTTAATGAGAGTAATTTGTTTCACGCCCGAAGGATGAAAACTAACAGTTATAATTAATAAATCGTAAATTTGTTTAAAGGTCGTTGTTTTTTACGATTAATTCTTGATGTTGTTTCGACTTTTTGAACTTTAAATTTCTTATAAATCATCTCATTCACAACTTACCTCCAAGTCCATAACTAAAGTAAATTGTTTTACTAGTTCACTGTCAGTAAACGGTCGGATAGCTTTGCAAGTATTTCTCTTACCTTTAAACTCGCATGTATACTCGCCTCGTTACTTTGAACTTTAACCTTAAAAACATTTTGTTAGTTCTTTACTGAAGATTTGAGTCCGTTAGTTTTATTTTTCCGTAAATCACCGACACGACATGCAATACAGTCACTGGCAGCAAGAACGAGCCTCAAGGGTCGCAGCTTGACGACCACTGGTTTAGATCACAGTCTGTCACCAATGCCTTCTTTGACCTACTGGAATAATTAACTATTTAGAGCGTAATTAAATATTTTTAACAACTTCCAAGAAAAGACAACTTAGAATACTTTATCAAAAAAAATTTAAACTAAATAATCGAATAAAATTTAAAAATTGTTAGTATTTAAAAAATAGTTTCTAACAAGTTTATATTTTTTAATGAAAATTATTTTGAACAAAAGGTTGTTTAAAATAAGTTTTTTCTCTGAAAGTGCTAAAAATATTTATAACGAACTTGTTAATTTATTATTTAGAAAAATTCCCAATTCTTGTTAAATAATTTTAATTATGTTGTAAGTGCCAAGATTAAATATTTATTTATCAGGAGGATGTGATTTAAGTCTCGTTTTTCCTCCTTCATGAGATAATTTAGTGCGTGTAAAGTTGCAACTCTAAAATATTTATAAATAAAAACATATTCAAAATAATAGACTAGTTTAAATAATTTATATAAATAATCTTTTCGGCTTAAAATAAATGAAGATGATGATAAATAAATATAATTTAAAAAGTACCAAAAGTTATTTAATGTTTTTCAAATAATTACATACAGGGTGTCCGCGAAAATGTGGGAAATCTCCCGGATATGAAAAAAAAAACCGTGAAAGGAATACTACAAGTTCATATAAACTTTTTTCGTATAGGCCTCTTCTTCGAAGATATGAGCTCTTAAAGAACTGCAATGAAATCAAGTTTTTTACACATAATTATTGAACCACCCGATATATTTCAATTTTTTTTAATATGATGTAAACCAGGTAAGACCTTTTAAATTACTATCCAAGAAGTGTTGTGAATTAATCACAGCTGCAGGGACGGAGTAGCTGTGACACTCATGACACCATGTTTTTTACGCCCTGTATGCTAAGAACTTTGGACAACGTTTTTTACATACCTTTAACTAGTGACTAAAAATTAAGTACTCTTCATTCATGCCGCTAATTTCAATCGTTTCCGAAAAAATGTCATTTTATTTACACTGTTAGTCCCGTAACTTCTGTCGGGTTGAATACGAAAAAGGGGAATTTTCCCCTGTCACCATAGTTTTAATAAAAAGTTAAACTAACTGCTTAGTCAAAAACTTCGTAAGAGGATTCAACATGGGCTCTGTGAAATCTGACACACGTGTGGGCACGACGAATTGAAGACTGTTGTACCCGCCACATTAACTCAGTATTGTTCCTTATTTGATCACAATGAAACGTGATTCTCTGTAGAATTTTCTCTCTACTGTCAAACGGAGTGAAATATATCAAGTTTTTGAGGTGTCTTCACAGGTAAAAATCCATTGGCGTTAGGTCGGGAGATCGAGGAGGCCAGGCCATAGGTCCTCCTTCACCTATCCAACGATTTGGATAGATGTTATTCAAGTGCACCCGCACAGCAACGCTGAAATGAGGTGGTGCCCCATCGTTGCGGCGGATTTCAAGTAGTAAATGCTCTGCTAAATCGTGACAAGCGTTCTGGAGGAATTCCAAACGAAGTTTTGCATTCAGTCGTGCCGGCAATACGAATGGTCTAATGAAAAAATTGTCAATGATTCCCGCCCAGATATTAGTTGATTGGAATTGATGACGAAACAATACTTGCATGAGGATTTTCATCAGCCCATACATGTGAGTTGTGTAAATTTATGAAATCATTTTTGGTAAATCTTGCCTCATCCGCCCTATATGCTAGGAACTTTGGACAACATTAGATGCATACCTGCATACTCAATAAGCGTGTATTCCATATTTCGAATTATTTCACAATTAATTTCACCACGAAATCCAAAAAACAGTAAATTAATATCCAAGTAAAGAATCAATGTATCAGCGATGTAAAAGTTGATCAGCTCTAAAATGCAAAATATTTATTTCTTTTGTACCTAGTAACGTTTGCAGCAACAATACTTTGTTTTTGGTGCCGATAAAATCAAACTCACATTTTTTGCGAACCTAGGCCGAACTGCAATTGACAGAATTAGACGTTTTTAACTAGAGAAGTAAACTCTAATTTTGGATCGTTTTTTTTATCATAAGGTTGAAGGTTGTACATTTGATAGGAACAAAGATGTATCTTTTATCGAAATACGCTAAATATACCAACCAAAAACTGTTAGGATTAGCGATATGAATGAAGAGTACTTAATTTTAAGTTAATAGTTAAAGGTATGTAAAAAACGTTGTCCAAAGTTTTATCATACAGGGCGTAAAAAAATGGGGTCATGAGTGTCACAGCTAGTCCGTCCTATATGCTATGAGTAATTCACAACCCTTTCTTGGATAGTTTGAAGGTACTTACCGGGTATACATCATATTAAAAAAAGTTGAAATATACCTGGTGGTTCAATAATTATATGTAAAAAACTTGATTTCATTGCAGCTCTTTGGAAGCCCATATCACCGAAGAGGAGGCCTATACGAAATAGTTTATACGAACTTGTAGTATTCGTTTCATGTGTTTTTTTCATATCCGGAAGATTTACCACAATTTCCCGGACATTCTGTGTAATAAATTAAAGCAATGTTAATGCTGAATATAGTTGAACATTGCAACCAAACAGTAGTTTTAATTATATTCATACTATATCTGTAGATAGATCAAATAAGATGAAATAAACTTCCTGATTCAGCAAGGTATACGAGAACTAAATTTAGAACCAGCTTAGTTCGAAATTCAATATTTATTAATTTTCAAATAGCCAAAAATATTCAAGATTTTTTTGTATTTTTTAAACAAGGTTTGAACTTGATTTTTTATACCTGTGTTTAGGTGAATTTTAATGAAATCGTAATTTACGGTTTTATAGTAAATTTTGATTAGTTTTCAAATGTTGTTTCAAAATTTAAATCTGTTTTTTATTTACATATCTTGCAAGATGGTGAGTTTTCGTGTGTACCAAATACAGAATGCAATTGTGTAAAAACTAATTATCTGACAGTACTAATCTTGTGCACGTGTTATTGAAATGAAATGAAATGAAATAATTTATTAGCCATAAGACTGAAACTTCAGCATTGGTTTCGTCAACAGTATACAATTAAATAAAAAAAATATATATGTAACATACCTTAAAGCTAGAAAAAACAAGAAACAGTTATATTAATTAGTATCATAAGATACTTGTTATAATATAAAAAATGTAAAATAACTTAATCTAATATTTAATAATAAAAACCACAGATTAAAATCCTAAAACAACTAACAGGAAAGAAAAAAATAAAACGATAAGAACACAATCCGTAGCACTGGTCAGCGAAGGACGCAACGAAATAATAATTTAGTACACAGTAAAAGAGTCAGTACATCCTACAGGCTTAAGTATTCGTTAAAAGAATAAAATGATCTCTGAACAAGAAATTTTTTTATTTCTGTTTTGAATTTATTACTCTTTGATATGTTTTTTAATTTTGCAAGCAATTTGTTAAACAGAATAATGAAATTATAAATTGGTGATCTCTCAAAGAATGCCGTTCTATGTTTAGGTATACTAAGAATGTCACTATTTCGAGTATCATATCTGTGACACTGGCCAAGAGTTTTAAACTCTGAATAATTTTGTTTTACATATAAAACACATTTTAGAATATAAATAGAGTAAAAAGTCAAAATGCTGTTTTCCTTAAAAATGGGTCTACACGAATCCGTCGGTTTAAGACTAAATATCAACCTCAGTATTCTTTTCTGAGACAGAAACACTCTATTCTCCTTACACCCTCTTCCCCAAGACATGACATTGCTTGACAGATGACTGTATGCAAGAGAATAATACACAGTCAGCAATCCAGCCTGGTCTAGAGATGACATCATCTGCAAAATAGCAAAGAAGGCAGAATTTAATTTTTTACAAACATGTTCAATATGGGAAAAAAAATGCAGCGATTCATCAAGCCGCGTGCCCAAAAAATTATCATAAGCTGAGGTTTGAATATTATATGTTACTTTATCCTTTATCAGCAATGGTTTTTTTATATTGAAATTTATATATACAGTCTTTGTTGGGTTAAGTATCAACTGATTACGCTGACACCAAATCTCCAACTCCTTACATACCCCTCTCGCTGTACGCAACAACTCCTCTGGGGCATCCGCAGATATAGCTATCGTGGTATCATCAGCAAACATAACCAACTTTCTCCTACTGATGAATCTAGGTAGGTCGTTAACATAAATCATAAACAAGAGCGGCCCCAAAACCGACCCCTGTTGCACACCCAAGGTGACTTTTTTGCAATCTGATTTACTTTTTTGGTATCGAACAAACATACTCCTATCAGACATATACGAGTCGATGAGTTTTAGGATATTTCCTCTTATACCCGAAGCAAAGAGCTTTCTCAATAAGAACTCTCTACTCACAGTATCAAACGCACTTGTTAAGTCAAACATTAGACACATCACATACTTGCCCCTGTCGAGCTCTGTATATACAAAATTAAGTAAATCACAGCATGCTGTCTCGATGGATTTGTTCTGTCTGAAACCATGTTGGCAAGGAGTAATAATTATTGACTAACATTTCGCAAAGGATCTAAGCTAAAATTTGAAATTTGACGAATTTATGAATTCTTAAAAACATCTTTTTTTTTTGCTGTCCTTTCTCTTTTTTTATTTTTATAGATTAAAAAAGAACCGAATTATTTATATATTAATTTCCTTGCTTTTAATCGCTTTTTATTTTTCCATTGATAGTGAAGGTCTTTTACGTAAAATTGGAAAATTAACATTATTATGAGCATTTTTTTGAATTATTGGCCAAGCGCTTTCGATCTTACTTAGACCATCCTCAGGGCTCTGACCCTAGAAACAAGAGAATATGGTCAGCAAATAAATTTTCTCTGTACTTACCAACCACACTCACTCGTCAAAGGGCACACCTCAACCTTATCATTTGAATAGTCTCCAACGCCAGCGCAGCCTTTACACAGTACAAATTAAGTATACAGTTAAAACGTCAATCCCAAATTAAAATTTAAACGGTTAGAATAATGCGAACAGTAATACTATTATAAACAATCAACTTTTACATTAACAACTTAAAAGATAAAAGTGAAGTTATGCCACACACAGTCATAACATAATAAAATCTAAAAATCAAAATATATACAAGTATGTGTGAGCTTGTGTAGACATTTTCTGTATGAGTTCTTTAATTTCTTGTTTATTACATTTCATATCACTATGCATTAGTAATGAGAAAAAGGGGCAGAAAGGAAGGGCAGTAAAAGTTTATTGATCTACAGGTTATTGTTATCGGCTATTCTGTGATATATTTCGAACACTTGGGTTCTGTGGCGTGAAATAATTTTCATTTTTGTGAAAAAGTAATAAAATACAGGAACATTGGCGTAGTTAAAATTTGTTGGAATGTGTTACCTATTAATATATTTAGAATCAAATTATTATAAGATTGCACCCCACGCAATCACAGATCTCAGACGTTTGAATGGGTTAATGATGTTTGAAAATGGGGTTGCGGTCATTTACGTTGTTCATTTTTACATTTAGGCAATGGTCGAAGTTTCTTCTTATCTCCCTGTATATCTCAAGATCCACTCTGTAATCCAAAGTTTTAGAGTTATTAACCCTGGAGTGGTATAAGATTTTACTATTATGAGTTGGAGTGAAACTGTATTTGATAAAACTAATATGGTGACCAAACACAGATTCCTGAGGTTTGTTAATATGATTTCTAATTCGGATGCAAATGGTCTAACAGTTTTTCCTATGTATGTTGAAGAGCAATCTGGGCAAGAAAGCTGATAGACCCCACTTTTTTGGATATGAGATACTAATTGTTAGTTATTGACAAAATGGGAACTGAGTTGATTTACACTCCTAAATGAAATCTTCACGTTTTAAGTGTAATTTGTTAAAGTCTGTGCTATTTTATTAGAGAAGTGACCTAAGTACAAGAGTGAGAAAAATTTTCTCAGCCGATTTTCATTGTAAGGAGTCGAGCTGTAAGCTTCTTTGGAGTCCTCCTTGTTTTAAATTTTTTGTATATATTTATCGATGACTGTATGTATGCTCATACCCAGCGGAGGATTATAGCAACGAGGTCAATATTCTTAAGTAAATTGCCGTAAATAATAGGTATAAGCATACAGTTAACGACAAATATATACAGAAAATTAAAAACAAGAAGGAATCAAAAGAAGTTTACAGCTCAACTCCTTACAATGAAAATCAGCTACGAAAATTTTTCTCAATAAACCTTTTCATGGCATTAAATATAGATTTTATCGGTTAATCTGATAATCTCTAGAATAACAATTTACAAAGTTAATATTAATTTTTTTGTCATTGTCCTTTACCTCAGCTGTTTCGCTCTGTGGTCGTTACACTTGCAAATAAAGAATTTGTTGCTTTTCTTCTTCTTCTAGATCTACCTCTGGCACTATCTATTAATACTAAATAATAACAATAAAAACTGTGCACTGACCTTCTACAACTTCATTTCTAAATCTACCTTTAAAAATTAGCAATAAAAAACTTAATCGAAACAGTTCTGCAATAAAGTTAAAACATAAAATCTATAGTTTAATAAATACTATAATAACTATAACTAGTTTAGTGCATTTTAGAAACGTGGTTATTATGAAATTAGTTTAAAACACCGGTTTGCGAAGTTGGATGTTCATTTTCTTTGTTCTTGAGTCTGAAGTAATCGTTCTACTTTGATTGGGATTAAAAGTGCATAAAATTTTTAAAAATTACTAGTAGTTAACTTAATTATCTTTCGTGCAGCTTGAATGCGATATTTAAATTACGATTCATTTGATGAAATAAATAATTTTTTTATTCATTAATATGCAATATTTAATTGTATATAAGAGTATTCCCCGATGAGCAGTAATGGTGTTTATTACTCAAGAGTAACAGAATAAAGTTTACGAAACGAGTCGAAGGTGAATTTAGTAAGTCATCCAAGCGAGTGTAACATCCTTTCCTGCGAGTTAAATTCTTGATTTATTCTAAAATTCTCCGTCGTAGTGAAGCTGATGAATGATGTGTTTTATCTCGGTTAAATTTGATTACATTTCTTGTTATGTTCGATGCAAATATCTGCAGCATTTTAACGGTGTGAAAACCGTTCCTAAAGTTCACCCCTAAAAACAGTATTTTTGAAATATCTCAGGTTCTAAGTGAAATTTCTTCACAAAACAAAATGAAAATTACTTCTTGTTCGAAATGATGTTAAACTATATTGCTTTCACCCCCAAGAATATCATATCTTATTTTATATAATTGCAAACTATGTATTTGCTTAGCTAATTAAATTAAAAAAATTATGAAATTTATAATAATTATTTGAAAATATTTTTTCACGAATATCATAAGTTACTTAAGTTGACGGGTTTCTAAAAATAACTAGTAAAATGGGCGAGCCACCCCAAAATACTTTTTTTCTTAAATCTTAAGTTTTAATTGAGATATCTTTACAAAAATATATGTTTTTTAATATCTTACGTACTAATTAAGAAAACTACAAAACAAAATGAAAATGATTGATTGTTATTTTCATCCCCAAGGATATCATCTCTTATTTTTTATTATGGTAAACCACATATTTGCGCACGTATTATTTGTTAAAATTATGAAGTTTAATGGAATTGTTTGAAAATATTTTTTTTTCACGATTGCCATAAGTCATTTAAGTGGTCATGTTTCGGGGTTTCTAAAAATACACTAGTAAAAGTGGGTGAGCCACCCCCAAATACTTTTTTTACATCTCAAGTTCCAATTCAGATCAGTTTACGAAACAAATTGGGAATTAATTGTTATTTGAAATGAAGTTAAACTATAGTGTTTTCACCCTCAAGGATATTATTCGACGGATGTCATTTCAAACATGTATAATTATTCTTAAAATTGTCAAATTGCTGTTGATATGAACGTTACAGAGCTTACTGAAATTTTTTCTTTTAATTAATAAAATAATATAAACTTATTTCATTAGCTAAGCATTCATCTCTGTAAATTATCATAATTTATGACAACTAGTGATTCCTAATTCTGTAACGTTTATTTAAATTAAAATTTGATAATTTTAATAACAAGAATATATGTATGAAATGACGGTTTCCATAGTTGAACATCATTTCGAATAACAAGTATTTTTAATTTTGTTTTGTAGAGATATCTTAATTAGAACTGGAGATATTAAAAAACGTATTTGGGAATGGCTCACCCTCTTTTACTAGTTTATTCTCGGAAACCCCGAAGCATGTCAAGTTAAGGTACTTATTGTACTCGTAAGAAAAATATTATCAGCAAATTTGGTTTAATTTCGTAATGTCTAGAATATTATGTAAATGAATTACAAGATTAACCCTCATAAAAAACATGGGATTAAGACAATATGGTATAAACTCACTTCAACTAAAAGTAATTTCTACTTTGTTTTGTCAAGATATCTCAATTAGAATTTGAGATTTGAAAAAAATGTATTTGGAGGTGACTCACCCTCTTGTACTACTTCATTTTTGAAACCCCAAAATGTGTTAACTTGAGTTAATTAGGGTATTCGTGAAAAAAAGAAACACTGAAACAATTTTATTAAATTTCGTAATTTTTAGAATTAAATTACGTGTGCTAATAGATGGTTTACCGTTATAAGAAATAAGGGATGATATCTTTCGGGGTGAAAATATCATCATTCAACATCATTTCAAATAACAAATAAGTTCCATTTTGTTTTGTATAGATATCTTAACTAGAACTTAAAATTTAAAAGACTTATTTGGAGGTAGCTCACCCTCTTTTACTAGTTTATTTTTTATAAACCCCAAAACCCGTCAACTTAAGTTACTTACGGTATTCGTCAAAAAATATTTTCAAATAATTCCATTAAATTTAGTTTTTTTTTAGAATTAAATTACGTAAATATACGGTTTACCTTAATGAAAAATAAGGGATTACATCATTGAGGGTGAAAATAACATAGTTTAACATAATTTCGAATAACAAGTAACTTTTATTTTGTTTAGGGGTGAACTTTAGGCGCGGTTTTCACACCGTTAAAAAATGATCTCCGCTGAATAAAAAAAATACGTGTCTCTTATTTTTGTACCCTCTACAACATATTCATTAAAATCGGAGCTGGACACTTCAGGTACCTTCCTTGTTAGTCAAATAAAATTTTGATATAAAAATTGAACCGACTTTTAGAAGTCGGTTCAATTTTGCATCCTTAGGGATGCATTGAAAAGTGAAAAATAAAACAAAGTTTTATATGAAATTAAAATTTTTAAAGTCGGCGTCAAATTAATACCTGACAAAATGTGTTCGCATAAATGGATTGAAAAGTACTTTATTTGTTTTTGCTTTCTTACCATAGTTTGTAAAGGGTGTTTTTTATAGATGTATAAAACTTTAAGTTGGCAACACTTTTTTAACTGGCGGCCATTTTGTCAGCTGTCAAGTGATTTATGTTTAGTTTGGTTTGGCATTTCAACATGAATAGACTGACGCCTGAACAACGCTTCCAAATTGTGCAAATTTATTTTGAAAATCATGGTTCTGTTCGAAATACGTATCGCGCACTACGTCCATTTTACGGTCAACATAATCGTCCATCAGAGCAATTAATTCGATTAACTATGGAACGTTTTCGCACTACGTTTACTCTAAATGATAATACGCATCCATAGAGACGTCGTACAGTGCGTACAGAAGGAGTCATTGCTGCTGTAGAGCGTAACATAGAGGAAGACCCGAATCAGTCTATCCGCCATCGTGCACAGGAATTGGATATGTGTCCATTCACTTTATGGAAGATTTTTCGGAAAGATTTTGGTTTGCGTGCTTACAAAATCCAACTCGTGCAAGAACTGAAGCCACACGATCACCTAGCAAGGCGTAGATTCGGTGAATGGGCCCAAAACAAGATTGCCGTTGATTCCGATTTTCATAAGCGAATTTTGTTTAGCGATGAAGCTCACTTTTGTTTGAATGGATACGTCAATAAACAAAACTGCCGTATTTGGAGTGATGATAATCCTCAAGGGTATGTTGAGACACCGTTACATCCAGAAAAACTGACTGTTTGGTGTGCTTTATGGGCTGGTGGAATCATTGGTCCATACTTCTTTAAAAACGATGCTGGTCAGAACGTTACAGTCAATGGTGACCGCTATAGAGCCATGATTACTGACTTTTTCGTTCATCAATTGAACAACCATGATGTGCAGGAGCTGTGGTTTCAACAAGACGGCGCAACATGTCACACAGCTCGTGCCACAATTGATTTATTGAAGGAAATGTTTGGTAACCGCATAGTTTCACGTTTCGGACCCGTGAATTGGCCTCCAAGATCGTGCGACTTAACGCCGCTAGACTATTTTCTGTGGGGATATGTGAAGTCGCTAGTCTACGCCGATAAGCCCGAAACGATTGATCACTTGGAGGACAACATTCGCCGCGTTATTGCCGATATACGGCCACAAATGTTGGAAAAAGTCATCGAAAATTTGACCTCCAGATTAGACTACGTCCGAGCCAGCCGTGGCGGTCATATGCCAGAAGTCATATTTAAATTATAATGCCAGAAGGTTATCTTTCGAATAAAGTAAATTTCATGTCAATTTAAAAAATTCATCTTTGTTTTATTCCATTTAAAAGTTCTATACCTCTATAAAAAACACCCTTTATATATCTCGTGTTACTAGTTATTTCTTTCATTTAGAAATAATTTGGCACCAATCTCAAAAATTTCAATTTCGCATAAAAATTTATATTTTTATTTTGTCGCTTTTTGGTGCAATTTTAGAAGTCGGTACAATTTTTTATAAAAATTTTATTTTTTGATTTTTGATTTTGAATTCGTTATCATATCCATAATGATTCCAAGATCGCAAAAACATAACGTAAAATATTTCATTCAAATCGGTTGCATCGGTTCGGAGTAATTGATGTAACCTCCTTCTTTAAGAAGTTGGTTAACAAGGATGTCTATTAGGGTAACCTCATTGCATGGTTAAAAAAAATAAGTTAAGATTCATATTTTCTTAAGAATAGAAACGACCTTAGAAGGTAAACACCACGAAAAATGTTTTGTTGGAAAAATAATTTTATTAAAAAAAATTTTTTCTGTACAAACCTCGTAATATATTTAATCGTTGTTTTATTTATGTTAATAAATCCGTGGAATCTTTTTAACGAACAGTTTTATATAAAGTAGGGCAAAACCCAGATGTGATAGTTTGAGTCATATTAAAAGTAATATTTAAGCAAAATCGTGATTTTGTTATTAATTTGTCTGGCTTAAAATGTGATTTTATTGCTTTTGCTTGACAGTTCATCAAGATTGCCAAATTTTATATTCAAGGACTTTTTGCCAATTTTACATTCAATTAATAACATAAATAAATGAATGTTGAGTAATGAACGTTGTGTGGACACGATATCAGAATTTACTGGTATCTAAAGCATTTGATATATTTTTACCCTTACCAGTGGATTCCCTAAATAGTATAAAAACTTCATATAAAAATGTAACGCCATGGTGCGAAGTATGTGTGTGAAGCAGGCGCGGACCCAGGGGGGGGCGGTGGGGGCGATCGCCCCCCCCCCCTCCCCAAGAGCTTTGAGTTTAGGAAAATGGACCAGATTTTTCTTCTTATACTACAGTTTATTTAAGAACTAGAGAGAATAATAAATCATTTTTTACCATTTTTCTCTTCTAAACTACCTGTGTTCTTTAGTCCGGTGTCTTAAGCAAAATCTGTTAGACACATATATTTTTCATAGAAATGAGTTAGAAATTTTAAAATCAAAAATACCGGTCTATAATAATGGACTAAAACGTAGCCTTATTCTCTCAAAAAATTCGAAGTTATAATTTAAATACTTACAAAATATCTATTGTCAAAAATACAAAAAGGTAAACATATATATATATAAAAAAAAATAAATTCGACCATATAATATTAAAATATCTTTGGGGCTATCGGTCATTTTATTATTGATTAAAAACATTTTTAAGGTATTTGACGTTTCAGTTTATTTATTTCTTAAACCATCTGCAGAATTACAATTAAACACTAAAATGGGATTCAAATGTAATTACTTTTTTTATGTTGTAATTAAAATTAGACCTACTTATTTTTATTTCTATTGTACTGATATCTTAATTTAATTTACTTTATTATATAGAAATACGATAGCCCCAAAAAAATAAGATAAACATGTTAATTCTGCACGCTTAAGAAAAACACACAAATACAATAATAAAATAATAAAAAACTTACGGCTAATTGGAATTAAATATATATAAAATTAAAGAGTGGGACACACTAAAATAAAAATATATAAAAAAATAAAAAAACATATAAACAACATTAAAAAATAAAATACAACAAAAACAAAAATTTAAATAATAAATTGTGTTTACACTAGTAAACATTACGTATCTAATTCCTAATCAAAGTCAGTGAAACTATCTTCGCTTAAATTAATTATAATTGGTTCCTCTATCTCAGCGATCATGAGATCGAGTTCTCACATTTTGTTTTATTCTTTTATTATATGGATTTTTCCCAATTTTCCGCAGTAATTTTATTCAAAAAAATATTTCAAAAGTTTAGTTAAGCTACTAATTTTGTTAATTGTGTTATTTCTAGCAACTCTACCTTTTACTTGAGAGAGATATTTACTTCTCCAACGGACAGTTTCCGGACGATCTATAGGAACAAATTTTCTATCTGGTTTTCCCAGCAAAAATTAAGTTCTTTGAGCAATTTCCAGAGATCAGTTAATTTAAGTTAGACTTTTGTGAACGGTTGGGATCTGCTTCTCATAATAAAATGTATATACAACCCCTTTAATTGCAGTTTTCATCTCTTCTTCCAACGAGGTTTTTCATGCCTGTGATCGAATGTGGCTTGGGAGTACTAACAATTCCAGTCGTTTTTTCTCCTTCAGTGTTCGACACATAGTAGATTTTCCAACTCCTGTCATGTTGGAACATATCTCAACAGAGCTTTTAACATTATTATCTAGATATTGATATCTTAAGGCATCATAAACATTCATCATAATAAGTTTTTCATTGAGGAAAAAATGCCCTGGTTTAACGATTTTGGAATAAATATAGAGGTGAAAGCCATATCTTTTGGGTATCTCTCTAATCTCAAATAATATATAAAAACAAGCGCAAACAAGATAAATCACTAAGAACAAATTCTAAGGTGTACTTTGCAGTAAATTTATAAAATATATTTAAATATAATGAAATATAATTAGATTTACGGCAGTTCTCAGTTACCAACGGCACTGGAGCAGGTACGTTGGAGATTTCGGTAACAGTTTTATTACTCTTTCTAGTTCTTGAATAGAGTATAGGAATGTGTATACTTGCGATCGCCCCCCCCCCCTCCCAAGAGCTTTGAGTTCAGGAAAATAGAACTCATTCTGCCGTTTATATTAGGAATGAGTATGCTGCTTGCACTCCCCCCCCCCCCCTCCCCGTTGACACCTTGTTTTTCATGCCATACTGTACTTTTCTGATATCACCGCCCTCCCCAAGGAGAGAGGCTGGATCCGCCCCTGGTGTGAAGTGTGAACCAATCATAGCTGGTTTAATTCAAATGCATTTGAGCATGTTTAATAAGCAATAAATATTGTCACTCTTTAAAATCTCATTTGAAAAACCATTTATTTGTGAGTTGTGTAGTTTTACTTTTTACGAATTTCGTTACAAAAAAACTGAAAAAAATTTTATATATTAATTTTGACAAATGACTTTATTAAGAAAGATACCCTGATACGCAAGTTCCATGCAATTAATTTTTCATTAATTTACATAAAAGACTTTGACAGATTTTTTAAACCAGACAACCAGATTACTTAACTGGTAGACCACGTACCGCTCGAACTGTCGAAGCTGAAGAGAGAGTTTTTATAATAATTCATTTAATCGAGGGATCAGCATGAGAAGTATTTCAAAGAGCTCGGTTTAGAAATTATGTGTGAACAGTGTCTTTGTCTATACCACATTCGAAAAGTCCAGGCTCTAAAACCCAAAGATTTTGATTCCATGTGTAATTCTGTATATAAATAAGATAAAAATGGCATCGAGATCTCAACTTTATATTTTATTTCTACAGAAGGAATTAAAAATTACCATAACAATCACGTGCGGTAATTTTTGAATCAAGGCAACAAGGAACATTTGTATTTGTATCTGGGTGGGAATAGTTTGGACTATTTAATGTGGCCTTACATTTTTATAAATATATTAAACAGTGAATCTTACTTAAAATTTCTGTTTGATGATGTATCTTATGTTCTAATGACAGACATGTCCTTTATGTGAGGTAAAGCTCCACCACATTGCAGTCTTAGTGTAAGAATGAAGGAGCCCTGTGGGTTTGCCACCTCATTCTCCAAATATTGAGCCATCAGATTTTTTTTATGGGGTTACTTAGAAGCTTTAGTATACGAAGTTCTTACCAGTTCGCAGCATTGAATAATTAAAATGGTGAGTGTTTGGTAGTTATGAACTTATTAGTCCGCGAGTCCAGTCGGATTTAGTAGTCCACCAAAATTTTTTATATGTATTTTGACCCCTTAGGTACAAATACCGAGGAAAGATTACCGAAAAATGGTCAGGTTAGTTCAGGTTATTAACATTTTTTTTATTTATAATAAATTATGAACAAAAAAAATGTTAATAATTAAAAAAATTGTCCTACTCTTCCCCTTCACTTCACATGTGGTGGCGTGTACGTTATAAAAGATAGAACGCTATTGGCCGATAGCATTAAAATCAATAAAAACATGACTTTTTCGCATTGTAATTAATCTCAGCTTGTAGTTCTTGACTTAAACTGCCAATTGCTGGGCGCAGAATTTGAAAATATTTATTTAATAAAAAGGTATTCATGTTGAAGAGTGGCAAAAAATATTCAACGATTTTTAAGTCAAAAACTTTGGTGGGCTCCCGATTATGTAAGAAATAAACCTGGTATTTTCAGAAAAGTTTAAAAGTCAATAAGAAAACGAGTTTGGGGATGCAATAAAATAAAAATAAATCATTGTCATCACTTTCTATAAAACTTGTAATACCAAAAAAATGTTTTGAAAACTTAGGAACAGGTAGAGAACCAGCACAATAATGCTTATGTTTAAGAAAGGTGACAAACAAGAACCAGGGAACTACAGGGGTGTTAATCTACTGGACACAACTCTGAAACTCGTTACGAAAGTAATCAAAAATAAAATTAATTCGGTTACAACACTGGAAGACGAACAGCAGGGATTTAGATCAGGAAGGTCTTGCGTGGATGCAGTATTTATTCTACGACAGATAGTTGAAAAATCTATAGAATACAATAAACCAACATTTTTATGCTTTATAGATCTAACAAAAGCATTCGATCGCATAAAGCTAGATGACGTAATCCACCTGTTATATAAGAGAAATATTCCTATCAATATAATTCAGACCATCGAAAACATATACGCAAACAATAAAGTTCAGATTCGCACTAACGGTAAATTATCAACACTCATACCAGTCAACAGCGGTATTAGACAGGGAGACTCGCTTAGTTCTTTACTGTTTAATATGATAATGGACGACTTGGTAGAGGATATAAAATGGGTGATACAGATATAAAAATTCTCTGTTACGCTGATGACGCTGTGATATGTGCCGAAAATGAAGACGACCTCCAGAGATTGTTAAATACCTTTAATCTTACGGGAAGAAAATATAATATGATTATCTCAGCCGAAAAAACTAAATGTATGACAACCTCAAAAGAACCCCTCCGATGCAAACTAGAACTAGACGGTCGAATAATACAACAAGAAATGAGTTTCAAGTATCTAGGAATCGACATAACTAGTTATGGCAACATCGAAGATGAAGTAAGAGGGCAGGTGGCCAAAGCAAACAAAGTGGCGCGTTGCCTCAAAGACGTGATCTGGCGAAACAAACACAACAAGAAACAAAGGTTCGGATCTACAAAACCACAATTAGACCTATTATGACATACACCTCAGAAACAACTATTGGAGACTACAGAAACGAGAATACTTCGAAGAATAACAGGAAAAACGCTACTAGACAGAGAAAGAAGCGATAACATCAGGCAATCATGCAACACAGACTGCATTAATGAGTGGGTCCTACAACGTAAGACACAATGGAACAAACACATAAGCCGAATGACAGAGGATAGACTGGTAAGGATCGCACGAGATAAATCGCCTAGTGGTACACGCAGTAGGGGTCGACCACGGAAAAGGTGGAGCGATAATTTAAGTCCAGAATGAGGAAAATCGAAGAAGGAACAGGTCAGGGACCTATTATGGAAGGTAGAAGAAGAAGAAGAAGAAGAAGGAACAGCGTTCTTATTCTGTTTATGGGATAATAATTGAATTAAAAAATAACTAAAATACACACAGACATGAAAGTGAAAAACTACAATATACGACACGCCACTGCTACTTTTTAATTTTGATGCGGCATCATGTAATATGTAATTAACCTAATCTTTGATTGCAGAAAATTAATTTGTAGAATTTGTTTCAAATTTGCCACGTTAATAAGTTTAAGAACAGAAAGGACGCTTGTTGCAAAACTGTTTCTAAAGTCATAATTTCAAATAATAATATGTTCCATTGGATACCAATTACAAATCGGTACTGTAATGATATCACAAACTTTTATCTTTTTATGTTTCGTCATAAGATTTCACAAGTACTTTAAACTGACAATCAATAATTTGAAAATCTTCAAAATCTGCTAAGCAAAAGTACAAATCTTATATTGAAAAAGTTATTTTTTCATTTATTGTGCGATATGTTTCGCAATCCCAAAAAATTACGAATATACTAGTGAAATTAGTGATCAATCGATACCGAAATCGATATATCCACTATATCGGCTGAAAGGCGATCATTGGTATCGGCCTATATACGCAAAATATGTCGACTTGCTGGCCACTAAATTTTACTTTTAATCGAATTAAATTTAAATCTACCTAAAGAGAAACAAAATTATAAATTAAGAAAATAAAGATAAACAGCCGGATTCACTGACATGATTTAGCTTTAAAACTGTCCTAAATTGACAGCAGAGAACTTAAATTGACAAGAGAAACAATAAGTCAAGCAAGTTTGAAACTCGAAAAATACAAGTATAAGAAAATCATTTTATGTTATTACTGAACCGGCAAAAATGGTGCACTTTATTTATTTTCGGGACACAACTATTTTTCTTACGCATTCAAAGCTTTGTTGCTAGCTTCTTTATAAAATACAACTAACATGGTCACAAACGCACACTCACAAGACTTAGAATTAACACTCGAACGGAACAATAATAATTAAAAATATCAACTAATAAAATAATGTGAAATTAAAAATCAAAAATTAAAATTAAAAATTACAAATTAATCCCAGATACGCACCTCAATCTACCTTGGCCATGTTTCTCAGTGAAGTATTTGACGATTCCTTTAGTTACTTTCAACTTAATATTTTTTTTTTATTTGGAAACCTTTTTACTCAGTTTTTTCTGATTTATAAATAAATTTTATCGTTATTGACTATACAGTGTATTGCAAACAATAAGGGCTACTATAGGTGACCCATAAAAAGAAATCTAACATTATCTATTCCGTACCATATCTAAATTATCCACAAAAATATATTGGAATGACAACACAATATCTAGACAGCAGATTGAACGGACATAAATACACAAAAAACGCAACGACAGCATTACACAAACACGAGACAAATTTTAAACATGAATTTGATTTTTCAAACACAAAGATTCTCACCCAGGAAAGAAACTACCATGAACTTCAAATAAAGGAAATGCTAAATATAAAAAAATAAAAACAAGCAATCAAAGACAAAGAAGATATCAAAAACCTGAGCCAAATATATTTTAACCTAATAAACAAAACCACCTATTGTAGCCCTTATTGTTTACAACACACTGTATAGTCAATTTCGATAAAATTTATTTATAAATCAGAAAAAACTGAGTAAAAAGGTTTCCAAAAAAAAAATATTAAGTTGAGAGTAACTGAAGGAATCGTCAAATACTTCACTGAGAAACATGGCCAAGGTAAATTGAGGTGCGTATCTGGGATTAATTTGTAATTTTTGATTTTCAATTCCACATTATTTTATAAATTGATATTTTTAATTAATATTGTACCATTTGCGTGTTAATTCTAAGTCTTGTGAGTGTGCATTTGTGACCATGTTAGTTGTATTTTGTTTTTATTTTAGATTATACTTTTGAAAAAGCCCACTACGCTGGGCGAAACGTCAAGCACAGAATAGTAGTATTAATTTTTGAAACCTAATCCAAAGAAGTTACCATACATTTATATATATATATATATATATATATATATATATATATATATATATATATATATATATATATATATATATATATTAAAGGTAAAATTGTTTGGCCAGCAAGTCAACATATTTTGTGTATATCGGCCGATATCAATGATCGACTTTCAGCCGATATATCGATTTTGGTGTAGATCGATCACTAATTTCACTAGTAAATAAAGTAGTTTTTTGGGATTGTGAAACATATTGGACAATAAATGAAAAAATAAGTTTTTCCAATATAAGATTCGTCCTTTTTTGTGTAGCAGATTTTCAAAATTTTCAAATCAAAAACTTAGTAGGCTCTCCAAAAGATATTTTGGACACAGTGGTATGGTAGAAGCGCGAGCGCACTCTACAAGAAGTTTATGACCATTATGACTATTATTATATTTGCTCACATAATTTCGAATCACTATTGGAATATAGTATGTAGATTTCAGCTACATTAAATATTTAAATTACCTGGAATGCTGGGATATTATAGGTGTATTTCTTCACAAAAAGGATTGATAAATATTACTTTAGGAGTAAAATTCTTTGTCCGAAGAATAATATTCTTATTGCGGAGTTATGTAGGTGTTATCAAGAAACCGATTGAAATATTTTAAGTCATGAAATTCCCATAAGAAAAGAGATTCATTATATAAGATTTTTTCGTCAAAAGCATAACATATCTTGAGAAGAGTATAGATTTCTTTTCTTCTGGATGGTATGAAATAGAAGCTAAATTTGAACAATGTGCAAGACAACAGAAATCTATACAGTATATATATCCCCACTAGATTAATATTTATATTATGTGGAATGCTAGATGTATCTTCTCACAGAAAAGATTGATAAATATGACTTTGAGAGTTAGATTCTACCTGAACAGCAATATTTTTATTGCCTAGTTATATATATGTTATCAACAAATCTATTGAAACATTTTAAGTCATGAAATTTCTATAAGTAAAGATATTCATTTTAAAAGATTTTTGTTTTTAAAAGCATACCATATCTTGAAATTAGTATACATTTTTTACAGTGTATCTGTAGTAAAATGATGAGTCACGAACTCTTCTGGATGGTTTGAAATAGAAGCTAAATTTCAACAAAAGTTATAGGGAAGGTTCGTTTCGTAAACATACGCTTGAAGTGGCTTTAACTTTTAGTATTTCTGCAAAGAATTATCGCACTACTGTGTGCCTACCTCACGGATTTCTAAAAATAAAACGGATGACAGGTGGTAATGGAGCTGTCAAACGAAAAATGTCCGGAGGATGCTCTGCGCCATTTTGTGTAAAGTGACATTTTGGCACGTCAAATTAACCGTCAAAAGTCAAAAAATAGTGTCATTGTTGTTATTATTGTAAAATAATCTTTGTTTTTCCTTGGATTAAATTTATTTTAAATAACTTAATAACCAAGTAATATGCACCAAGGCATCAGTCAAATATTTGGGTGTAAATATAGACCACAACATTATCTTAAATTGGCACTTTGGAACTGTTAAACAAAAAATGTATACAAAGGGCCAAATACCTTAGGAGTCTAATATACAAAGAAAAAGGCATATCAAGAAAAACATCTCATATATACAAAGTAATATACTGACTTTAATAGGAATACATACCTCCTATATACAGTAATTGCAGGAAGCCAGCATTCATAAAACTTGAAACGGTAGAAACCACTGCTCTATGTAGTATGACTAAAATCCATCGTCCTAGCTATCCACCAATTAATTATTGTATGAATTCTATAAAAATCTAGCCGATTATTGCAAGACTTCCTGTCCTGACAAGTAAGTTTGAAAGAAAATCTGAAACTTGCCTGATGATAGAGGAACTGTGTACGACCAGGGGGCCGGAACCATAGGCCAGCCCGAAGCCCCCATTAATGATACTATTCAATCTTTAATATACTTTTTTTATTATTTTGTGAAGATTTGTAGGGGCTTGAAACCAAACGTTCTATAAATAAGCTTTTTTTTTCTGAAGGACCTCGTATGTTGGCTTGTAGCGTTCAAATTTATATGTCCTAATAAATTATAATCAATAATATTTATTTAATTGTAGTGAAGTATAGTGTTTAACACAACCTAAGGAAGTAAAATGTTGCATTTAACATTATTTGAATATAAAATTGAATGTTAATTATTTAAATAAAAGTTTTAAATATCTTACAAATTGTTACTTCTCAAATTTTTTATAAGTTGTGTTGATGAAAACAATTATGTTACCTTTAACTGTTTCAAAGTAAGATACTTGACCATTTGGGGATATAGGGACACAAGTGTTTATGTTAAATCCATAATTAGACCTAGCCGTAGGAAAACAATTTTTAAACAGCACGCTCATACTATTGAGATATGAACAGAATTTAGTGTAATAATTTTGTATGTCTATAATCTCAAATTTACTAGAAGTTTGTGAAACATTCAACTTTCTAAGGAAATTTTAATTAGAAAATACTGAAAATAACGGGGTACTACCTAATTAAAATTTCAACTGTTTTTTCAAAAAATAAAACGTTTTGACGAAACGGTTCGTCAACATATTGCTTTTTTTAAGGACTAGTTATTTTTAACAACCATAAATATAATAAAAATTTTTAATTTATTTTTACGACCGATCAATAGTATGACAGATATCCACACATAACAATCAGTTGACTCAAATTGGATAAGTTGGGTAAGGTTATAACATAACACCGTCATTTTATCTCTTTCTACCATTCCTTTCGTTCAACTACTTATGTCGATGAAATTTCGGAAAGGTATGTAAATTGCTTCAAACCTTGTCAGTAGGAGGTAAACGATTACGTTTAGTCATTATAATTTTTCAGTGGCGACAGCGTATTCACTGTTATTATAACTTCACTTTACCCAAAATGGCGCATAGCATGGTCCGGACATTTTCTGTTTATTTGACGATCAGTACATATACTCTATATGTGCGTGGCCTACCTATATATTAACAGTCTTACTAGTTGTATATAGGTTACGATATGTCAAAAGAAAGTACCAGTAGTTTGTGAATTTTTTGAAGTAAGTGGTTAACTTGATCTCATTTAAAATTTTACATAAAACATCCACATAAAATTTTATTACACGGTGCAGTATTATTTAATGATTATAATTTGTAGAAAGTGCAAACGCAAACAATTAAAATCTGAGTACAATTGAGTTAAGCGTATTTATTTTTATTAAGTCGTGTTTAAAACATGCGAACTAACATAATAAGTGTCTTTAAAATTATGTACACGGGCATCTCGGCGATTAAAAAATAATCAAGATTTTTTTGTATTATGCATAAGTGCGTGTTTTAGACATTAACTTGTATTGAAAGATGTAACAGGAAGGTTATTTGTGGTTAAATTTATTATGTATTAGGTAACTTTAAAGTCAAGCAGATTTACGTACTATGCTGGTGAAAATTGGGAATATTTTCTTCAGTGTATTTCGACACAGTTTGAACTATTATGTTATTTTTATGACTCCATGAAATAAGTCATCCGAACAAAGGACATTCATTTTTACTCCCACCTTTAGAAGGTAAAAGACAAAGAAATTCTAAAAGGAATTAATATAAATGTAAATATGATTTGGTGTAGGGTGTTTCAAAAAACATGATTGTTTTCTTTTGGACTGATCAGCGATGCAGCCAGTCACAAAACAATACTTTTTAAATTAAAATATTTTGATATTTAACGTTTACAAGTACTCACGAAAGATTGGAAATCGAACTGGCACTTCGACGAAGGGATGCCAATCATTTTATCATTTTTTAATCCCTTTATTATTACATTTCTTAACAATTCAAGTTTACAATACATAATATATATGGTGTTGGGATAGTACATCCTGGTACTTAGAGAGGATATATTATATGGTAAAATAAAGGGAGTAAGCCGTATAAAAAAAGTCGAAATTTCTGGAGTTACATAGTGGTAGAAAGTTTAGTTACTTTTAAGGACTTGTAACTATTCGTTACTTTTGTCTGTAGGACTCGTTACTCTGGATCGTTACTTTAGTTACTTTCGTTAGAATGAGTAAATATTTTAAGTGATATACGATATAGATACTTTAGGTCTTTAATTGAATAATTTATATTCTGTGTTAAATATGAAATTTAATACTGAATATTAAATACGTATTATGTTAAATTATGTGTTAAAAAGTAATATATGGAAATATGGAAAAACATATACAAATCAAAGAATATATCAATCAAGAATAACCAGATTTATTTAAACAAAAATAAAATAAATATTTTTTGGTACAAACTCTTAAATCCGTATTTAACAAAAACAAAAAAAAATATATGCATTTTTAAATACAGACAAAAATGTAATAAATGTTTATTCTGGTGTGAAAACAATATTTTTTCGACGTATATGGCCGTTATGACTTGATCAGCTTTTGAAAAAACTCTTTCGCAGGGTATGGATATGGCAACTATACATAAATATTTCCTTGCTAGTTGAGACAACCAAGGGTATACTTGTTCTCTGTCTTGCCTCCAAACTAGAGGGTCTTTATTTCTTTCCAAATTAGCCTCTTCTGTGTGCATGCGTATTTCTGCAATTGCTAAAGCGGTTGGATTGTTTACAGACTCGAAAGATTTTATAGAAGTACCAAATTTTTTCCAAAATATATTTTGACTTTCTTCGAATATTGTCTCTTCTTCAGATATTTTTACTTCATTTCTCTGACTTGCAGCAGTTTGTTCTTGTTTCTTTTTTATTATATTAATTAATTCGACCTGAAGTTTATCTTTTACTCGTTCCAAACAATCTTCTTTGACAGAACCCCTTGTTTTGAAACTAGGATCAAGAAAAGTCGCTTTACCTATTGCCATATTATTTCCTGGGTTTCGAAAACGAGATGCAAGTGCATCTAAAAGAACATTTATCAAATATTTTAAGTTTAATTCTCTCCAACGTTGATATGAGTTCAAGGATACATATTTCATTTGGTCCAGTCCTTATGGCAAAAAGTATGAGAAATGCACATGACGGAACTATATCGTGACAATGAAAATATTCATATTCACGTCAAAATGATGTTGGCACTAAGTTTTGTTCCAGGAACTGTTGTCACCGATGCTTTCAAGGTTCTCGAACATTGGGAAGAAGAAACAGAAGAACAGAGCCACGACTCGCTGTATTTGTATTGAACGTCACTGATAGAGTCACTAATCCTCTTTCGCGTATTAATAATTCAATCGAGGGTTGGCATCTGTCAGTTTTTAAACTTGCTTTTAGAAAAAAAGCTGGAGAGAGTCGAATTTGAGATACAGCGATATAGGGCAGGTTTTAGATATTAGGGATCTTCAAAAAATAGTTATGCTCAGTTGTATAATAAACTGCAGACGTTAATTCAAGAATACAACCGTGATTCTTTGTTAGAAGAGGTATTTATCATAATCTCATATTGTAAATTGCAGTTCAATATGTAATTGACAATAAAAGCTGTATTTTTTATTCATCTGATTTGTGTTATTTTGACGCGCCAGCGAAGCAAGCCACTAATCCCCATATCTCCAAAATGGTACGATGAGTATTGTCCCAGCATGGTAGATCAATTCTGCAATCCTTTGGGTAGCATGCTTCGTGTATCGAGTTTGATATATATCCATTTTTATTTCACCGTCGCGCCTCCACATGACAATTTTATACAACAATGTTAGTGAATGTTGTTTTTGTGTTATTGACTGATTCAACGAGATGTCGATTTTCGTATCTTGTTCGTTGTTTTTTCATTTTAAAAAGTAGTAGATAGCGCACGATTGGATTGTACCGGATGCAATTGCCTGATGAGTCCCAAACAACGATGAACAGCACTCTCGTCATTTCGCAGACCTGGAGCTTCTCTATTGTCTTCTAAACACAAAGTTCTAAACACTTTTTAAATAATTTCATAATCTATGTATTTGGGAAAGATCCTGAAGATCGTTTATTCCCCACGAATTCTGCTCTGGTTCTCTCCCCATATTAGTTCCAGCCACCAAACAGTCTTGTCAGTGGAGTTATAACAAGGGTTATAGTTTCTCTAAGAATGCGAATAATGAATGCTTTACTTTAAAACTAATATCCCTGCGATGTGAAAAATTGGACTTTCTGCTACCCATATCGCATACTGACATCTTTCACGTAACCGTAAGTTTATTCTCAAATTCCCTCCATTAAAGTAGAGAAAATATAATATTTTGCCATCTTGTCTATGTCATAATAAAAGAAAACTTTTACAATGTTGAGATTCTCATTTTTTACTTGATTGATGTAAAGATAAAAAGTTATATGATTACAACAGTGAAATATCATGTCGTACTATCCACACACATTATAATTTTATCGTAGATCTTTATACTATATTAATTTTTACAATTATCAGTACCATTAACGATTATTGTACGGCCAATTACTTGAATAAACAAATAATTAATGCATCAATTAATTAAAAAATAAATGACTGTTACGCGCATTTTAACCTATTTACTCAAATTTTACAATAAGCGAACAAGATCACTTCTTTAAAAACATAATAAAACTTGTCCTCATAGTTCATCCTATTTAAATTGCCAAAAAAAAATAGATGCTAACACAGGTTTGATAGGGATATTTGGTTCCATCTGATGCGATTTGACCACTTCATAACCAGAATGGCACTAAAAACTGACTTTCTTTTATTGAGGGTTACCTATTTTGGCCTATTATATCTTATGCATTTGTACTTACAATTACGATTTATATTCACACAAAGAATTAGACTTTTAGTATACTTTGACTATGATTTTTTATATCCCACCATGACTGCAAGTTATTGGACACCGATCGCCTGTGTGATTCTAAGCACCTTCGTTGATTAAACTAGCCTAACGGCTTCATATAACAATATTGTATCTCCAGAATGTGTCTGCCTTAGTACGTTGAGTGTGTGTGAGGTGTTCTGAAGACACGGTCAACAATCTCATCTTCTTTAGACATCATATCCACATCGGGTTATCAACTACCCCAATCTTATGAAGATGGTCTTTCAGGTCAGAATGTCCTATCAAGAGTTCCATCATAATTCGCAGTTTTTTCCAGGAGAGGAGCTCCCTTGTAAGTTGTGCATTAAGTCCTTGGCACACCTCATTGCAGGGACCTTTTTGGTCGATATAGTAAATTTCTATTCCAGCAACAATTTTAATTCTCTTTACCAAAGGTAACTGGAATAGGTGGAATTGATTGTGGTCTATATGGTTCAATCACAGACACCATCTTTGCTAGACGACCTGCTATCTCATTATTGTGTACACTCGAGTGACTCGGGGCCCAAATTAGCTTGATTGCGCAGTCATTCCTCATCAGTCTATTCAGTACATCCTTGCACTCAGATACCAGTCGCGAAGTTACGACATTAGATTTCGATGCTAGTATTGCAGCCCTATATGTTTATTGCCTTATTCCTATTTATGTGCCTCTCACAGAGATGGACAGACTGCAGAATAGTATACATTTTCTCTTGAAAGACAGTAAATCTGTCTAACTCCCATGCATCTATCGAACATCTCGACTCTTTCATTTTGTCAATGTTCAATTGTAAACCTCCAGGATCCATTTCTCGAAAGAGCTTACTCCTCCTCTCAATCCTCTTAGCAAAAGTATCTCAATAGAGTGGTTGGATTTTTAAACCAGCGTCATGTAGTCTGTTTGAATAAGGAGTCATGGACTTTTCTCCTACACGCTTTCTCAGCCCCATGAGTAGCCGCCAGTTCCAGTTCCAAAATGTCCCAGATAACAAATCCTCGTTCTCTATGTATAGGTGAAAAGGAGGTTCATTAGAAATCTACAGCCCTAGTGGGGGCAGTCTTTATCGAACTTATTATTCCCACACAAACCATTGACCTTATTGCCTCATGGCGAAGAATTAATGATTTAGTAAATAATATGGAAACTAATTATTTCGCTATTCAGTTTGAGGCCTCGACCGTTGTAGCAAACGCTGCTTGTCTTTCTTAGATATATTTTGAAGAATCCCGTTCCAGAACATATATTATTTGCAAAACCACTGCAACATGTACGACAGATGCAGCTGTTTTCGATATGATGAAAAAAATAAAATCAATTGGTCTTTTTGTTTGGCTGTGTGCACTGATGGTGCACAATCAATGACCGGAACATTTTCTGGTCTGTTGTGTGGATAAAGAAGATCAACGAGAATATTGAATGAACTCATTGCTGTATTCATAGATAAGCACTGGTATGTAAGCGTATTCCTGCAGATTTATCCAGTATTGTAAGCAATACTGTAAAAATCATAATTTTTAGTAAAATACGCGCTACAAATTCTCGTCTATATTGTACACTTTATGAGGACTTTGGAAGCTTTTAAGTTTCTTAAAAACCTCGTGCAGAAGTTAGATGGCTTTTTCGTCGTAAGGATTTGACCCACTTGTTTGAATTGAAGTCTAAAGTTCAAGCATTTTTTTTTGACCATCCATTTCATTAGTCCTCTTCTGTATATGATATTCTTTGGTTGCAAAAATTTGCATACTTAGCCGACATTTTTTATAAATTAAATGATCTAAATCTGTCTTTACAAGGCTCAGGTAGTACCATTTTTAGTGTGCATGATAGGATAGCAGTACGAATGTTTTGGTTATCTCAACACCGTCTTATTAGAAAATTAAATTAAACCTAAAGAAAATATTAAAAGGGATATTACTGAACATCTTAAAGAATTCCAATTAACATTCAAGGACCATTTTCTTAATAAACCTATTATATCTGAATCGAATAATTGGATATATCATCTTTTTCAAGGAGACATAACTTTGGGTACTTCTTTACCTTTACTGGAATAAGAAAAGCTCATTGACTGTTTTTAAAGCTTACTCTTCAATTGATTTATGACTCACTGTAAGAAATGAGTATGCTGTTTTGGCAGAAAAAGCCATTAAAGTTACATATCTAAAGGGTTTTCCAATAAGAGGTGTTATTTTGATATTCAAAGAAAAATGCCATTTTTTAAGATAAATGATCGGATATTTATTACATTATAAAGAGGAAGGTATGCCGTTAATGATGGAAAATAACATCAGCCAAATGACCACCACGACCATGTCTACAGGACCATATCCTTTTCATGAAATTTTCCATAACCAAATCGCAAAGTGGCTGCCCTATGTCATCGATAGCCTCACGAATTCCATCTTTGAGGTCTTGAATCGACGCTGGGCTGTTGGCGTAGACCTTGTCTTTCACGTGGCCCCAAAGGAAGAAATCGCAAGGTGTCACATCACAAGATCTCGGTGGCCAATTGTGATCACCTCTTCGAGAGACAACACGGCCCGGAAACTTTTCCCGTAAAAGATCAATGGTTTCGTTGCTTGTGTGGCACGTAGCGCCGTCTTGTTGAAAGTAAACGTGGTCCAGATAAATACCATCCAATTCCGGCCATAAAAAATCATTAATCATCTCTCGATAGCGCAATCCATTCACCGTAACTGTTGCTCCAGCCTCATTTTCGAAAAAGTAAGGTCCAATGACCCCGCCGGACCATAAACCGCACCAAACAGTCACACGTTCAGGATAGAGAGGCTTTTCAACAATAACTCTTGGGTTTTCCGAGCCCCAGATGCGACAATTTTGTTTGTTGACGAAGTCACCGAGGTGGAAATGGGCCTCATCACTGAAGATGATTTTTCGATGGAATTCCGGATCATTTTCATGCATTTCAAGAACCCAATCAGCAAAGGCACGACGTTGTTGATGATCGGCCGGCTTAAGTTCTTGCGTTAACTGAACTTTATAAGCCTTAAGACCCAAATCTTTATGCAAAATACGGTGTAATGACGTTTGTGGAATCCCTAATTCCAAAGAACGACGAGGAATGGACAAACCTGGGTTTTCTTCAACACTTTCGGCTACAGCAGCAATATTCTCGGCTGTTCTTGAGCGACGTGCACGGGTTTTCTTCTTCACATAACTAACTTGTCCCAACAGCTCGAATTTTTTCACCAATTTCTTTATTGCGCTACGACAAGGTGCTTCATGACGACCCAAAAATGTTCGAGTTTTACGAACCGTCTCTGCCAAATTTTCACCATTTTTATAGTGAATTTTAATAATTTCAATGCGTTGTTGAAGCGTGTATCGTTCCATCTTTATTTATGGCGTAGTTTCTACTTGTCAAACGTCAAAAACTTACAGCTTCAAAAGTGACATCTACCGAAATAGCGGGCTTTTCAAAATGACACCTCTTATTGGAAAACCCTTCATGTGATAAAGGATTTTCAACATACACTTAAGACTGAAACTTTCAGACACCGGACAAAATTTTGATTTTTTTTTGTTCCACTAAACAGGCACAAATATCCTATTGAGGGTATTTTTCAAATTCTGTATTATCGTACTAATTTTATATTAATTCTTTTTTGTAAGTTAAGCTATCACTTTAGTTTTATTAATGGTTGTCAGTAAATGTTTTACGAGTATGTTTAATTTTTCGTTATGAACTGTTACTCAATATGGAAAATAAATTTTAATAACCCCCTTTTACTATTTCATTTAGTGTTCTTAATGATTATACATGGAGTTCGCCGATTTATTCCTGCTTTTAGAAGGGGTTCGCTGTACTGGGCTATAAAATAATAGCTACTTACATTATCATAGGCTCGTTTGCAAACCCATTACCATGAATTATTTATAGAATAGGTAACAAAATTTATTCCTGCGTCTTTATTTTCAGTATGTAATAGGGTATATTATGATATATTAAGAGGGAATACTTCTAGTGCAAAAACCTTTGTAGCTCATTTTAACTTTTGATATTTCTAAGTATTGCGGTTTCCGAAGAACCGACCACAAGCAATATTAGATAAATCAGCTGGTCTCTACCCACATGTCACGAGTTATTAAAACCTATAATAAAATTACATAATTCAGAAAGCATTCATGAGAGTGGGTTTCTGTTTGCTTGTTTTCACTGTTTTTGGTGCACAATAGTTTAGATCTTGAGTTTTCATGATTTTTAGTATGGGCTTCCTGACAATGGAATTCCCCAAATATGACCCAAACGATATAATATTTTCTATGATTTCTTTCTGTATTTTTTCTCGTTTGTCACGAGATCAGTTAAATGAGAGAAAATTTATTTATTTTTTAAATATAAAAATATTTAAAACATTCTGAGGTTTTTGTCAAGTTGATTTCATTACACGACTTCTAAAAGAAGAAGGTTCCACATTCGACTATCATGTATGTTTTTTTAAATATATTAGTCGATTACTCCGAAACGGCGATACCGCCGCAGCCCTCTGTCTTTCATTGAAATGTAGATATAAATTACTATTATTGTGGATATCTGTTTGCAATACTTAAAAACAGATACTTATCAGATCACCATGGATCATACTACACGTGGAAAACACCATTTCACCAATTTTCAAACATGATTTCCTTTTCAAATTCACAGTTCAAAAAGCATTAGTGCTTATGGAACAAAATCCAGCATTCTCATTCGTAGATTTTAACTTTAAAGGCGTGGCCTAAAAGTTACTACAAAATACGTCGATCACAAGCATCGCTCTTCTTGATTCTACATCTATCAGAAGCAACAAAGCATCGGCCGTGGCGCTTACCAGTTCCAGTACCTCTATACAACAACCACGATGATCTTTTTGAAGGCATCGAAGTCTTCGGAGAACGTCTAGTCTTCGCTATATTAAACTTAAAATCACTTTTTCGGGGTCTTTGGGCGTTTAGTAGCTATCACTTGCACTTAGATAGTGAAAAACTAAAGATTCAAGAAGATTTTAAAGTGTAAGCAAACAAATCCGGATTAAATACGGTGTCTGAAAATTCCCCTTGTATAAAACATAGTGTTGGACTTTTAGGTAGTATCTGCATACGAACGCCTAGATAAGTTTTCGCAACTACAGGGCCCTCAGACACTATAGTTCGAAAGTCGGGTGCTATTCGAGACTACATGCGCGAACTGGCGTTGTAGTAGCGGATCACCGACATAAAGATCGCGATTCAATTCGAATTAAACATGAGTTTCCCAATACTCAACCAAAAGATAACCTCAAACCCACAAATATGGTATAAATTCCTATATCATATTTTTCCAGAAAAATTCATTCAAATTTTTCCAAAATAAATTCACTTTCATTCGTTTTAACACTCCTATAATCTTATTCTATAATATTATATCCAATTTTCGCTTAGATAAAATTCTACAGTTACTAGTACTGTTTTTAGCAACTCGTTAACCATACATTTTCCATAGCGTTCAATTATCCATACTTGTTTTTCGAACTCTACACAATTCAGTTACCCACACTTGTTTTGAGAACTTCTGTTCCTTGTTACCCTTACATTTTTTAGTTACGTTTGCGAAAAGCATCTTTATTTCTATGATATATTTCAGAACATGAAACGCCTTGTTTTCGGGATTCTAGCAGGGAAATACCCGGGAAAAAAGGTTGGTTCCTGAAATATTATTCTGGATTTTAACTTTTATCCCTCTTCAGCGACTTTAACTGCGGGAATTGAAAGCAACTTATGACAAGGAAGGTGATAAGATGTATCCCTTGCGAGAGTTAAATGGACCGTTATTTTTACGACGTTTAGGAATAGATTGCAAGGAAAGATATGTACAGATAGTTATAATTACATACATTATACGCTAATTAACACATGGGTAAAATAACGCTAAAACGTTTCATTGCGGAATAACTTCTATTCTTGATTTTCGTTATGCGCATTATCTTACATCCCCGTAGCGGATTTTATATTCACATTTATGAATTATTTTCAGCGGAAAGTTGTACAACAATTTCTTTTGTGGAAATTTTTATTATAAATTTTCTAAATTTTCTTTGCGGAAAATACCAACACAAAACAAAAACAAAAAGGCCTATAAACTCAAAGACTTGCAAGTTCCCTTGGCTAAGTATTATTCACCGTAATGCTTAGTTTACCCAATTCTTGATTTTCTCTCAGAATCTCAACCTTGGAGCATTCCAAGCTCAAACATTCATCATGCTTTATGCATAGTCGACAAATGCTTATTTTTGGAAGCAAACTTTACTTCAATTTCCGAAGTAAACAGAAGAAACAAAAGCCCCTTTTATCATTCACTCCCCTTTGCTCTGGTTAGTGAGAAGACAGGTGAGGCGGCTAGATTTCCTATCTGGTTGGGTGGTTTAGGAGGGACTCTCACCGCACCCTCCTGCGTTGCGGTTCAATAAGGTCGAAAAAACTTAGAAACGACATTTCACGTTCTAAATCTACCTTATACCAACGACAAATAGCGACCTGGTAGACATGAACCACGATAGCGCTTGTTACAGGACCAGACACGCATCACGTTACGGTCTAGCGATATAAATTTATACTTGGAAACGCCTCGCCTAAGATTGTTATGGTCCCTGCTTTATGAAGATATCGTATACTATAGCGATTTTAGGAACAACATCAGACAAATCTGGCGCTTTCGACGACTGACTGAAACCCGGCAAGCTCGATTCGACACGCGTTCCGCAACCAAACCACACCTAAATATAAAAAAGGAGGCGTTCCTTAGTGAGATACTATGCAAGGAAGATCATCTGTTCTTCTGCTTGAAACCGCACCGGATAATGCAGAATTATTTTCTTTTAAAGAAGTTTGCTCGTTTCCTTCCCAGTTCCTCCGTTATTCTATTCCCTGTATATTTTAATTATTCACTTCGATTCCAGTTACAACATTTGCAATATCGATAAGTTTATATGACTAATTAATTCGAGGATTCACTCCGGATATTAAGATAATTTGTGGTTTTTAATTATAAACATATCAAATCGTATCTTCACACAATTGCTTGTATAAACCTTTCAGATTGTCCTTCGCTCACTTTTTTTGTAGAAAAAATTGTTTATAAATCGTTATTGCTTATTGTAATGTTAAAATGATTTGATGTTTGCATGTAAAATAAAATTTTACACTTAATTTTATGTACAAAAACTATCATCATAAGATAAGTTGTCAGATGAGCATTATTGACCTTTCACTTTTCGAGTCATTAATTTTTTTAAACTGAAAAAGTTTAAATTGATTATCTATTCCTAAAGAGGTGTCATGATACTAATAAGACATTTTAAATTTACATTATTGTTATTTTTATATTCTACTTTCTACTTCCTATTTGTTTTTCTGGCTCTTCAACATGCGAACTTGAAGGTGTAAAAACCATTCACTATTGGACTAATTTTATGTGAAAAATACCATGAATAAATTATTGGAAGCTTGAAAATGATATATGGCACTATCAGGCGCGGATTCAAGGGGAGGATGATGGGGGCGATCCCCCCCCTCCCAAGAGCCTTGAGTTCAGGAAAATAGATCCGATTTTGCTTCTTATACTATAGTTTATTCAAGAACTAGAGATAGTAATAAATCATTTTTTACCCTTTTTTTTCGCAAACTACCTGTGTTCTTTAGTCCGGTGTCTTTGGCAAAATCTGTTAATTTAAATTAAGAAATATTTATTTTTATTAATTGTAAGCATTTATAACTCGCTTTATTGTCTGTCTGATTTTATGTCTGTTCGTTACAAATCTTACTATAGATTTTAAACTAACATCTCGATGAGCTAGAGAATTGAAACTTTAAACAAAGCTCAGAATTGGCTGTTATTGCAATATTAGCTCGTTTTCTCGTTTGTCTATTTATTTATTTATCTGTTCGTTACAAATTTTGCAATTTTCAACTAAAAATCAAAGAGAAAAAAATAATTATTTAAATAATAACGATTGTGTGTTGTTAAAACGAATTAAAAGTATAAAACAATTTCTCTTAGTCCCATACACATTTTGGATTAGTGAATTTTTAATAGCTACGAAAATACTTGTAACATGTAAAACAAAAAACATGGAGTGCAATCAGGCGCGGATCCAGGGGGGGGGCGATCGCCTCCCCCCCCTTCCCCAGGAGCTTTGAGTTCAGGAAAATATACCCGATTTTGCCTCTTATACTATAGTTTATTCAAGAACTAGAGAGAGTAATAAATAATTTCTTACCCTTTTTTTTCTTCGCAAACTACCTGTGTTCTTTAGTCCAATGTCCTTGGCAAAATCTGTTAGACACATATATTTTTCATAGGAATGGGTAAGAAATTTTATAATCAAAAATACCGGTCTATAATAATGGACTATTTGGGTTGGATAACAATAGATATTTGGATGTGTGAAGTGTTAAAAAGGATTTTAATTCTTATCATAGGCGTCGGAAGGAGATTTATTTTATCACTAAGTATTTATCGCATAGAATATTATTTCGGTTAAAAACTTAAAATAAAAAGTTTTTATAATATTATTTTATTTCCTATGATTTCTTAATAATTCACATACATTAGAAAATATAGATAATTTTGACATATTTATTACAAATCTTAAATGTATTTTTATTATTTTCAATTTTGGTATAGAAACCGTTGTAGCCACATTCAGACCAAAACGTAGCCTTTTTCTCTCAAAAAATTCTAAGTTATAATTTAAATACTTACAAAACACTCATTGTACAAAATACAAGAAGTTAAACATATATAAAAAAATATATTCGTTTATATAATAATAATTTTTTTTTGGGGCTATCGGTCAATTTATTATTTTTTAAAAACATTTTAGGACATTTGACGTTTCAGTTTATTTATTTTTTAAACTATCTGCAGAATTAGAATTAAACACTAAGAAGGGATTCAAATGTAATTAATTTTTATATGTTACTGAAAATTTAAATAATAAATTGTGTTTACGCTGGTAAACATTACGTATCTAATTCGTAATCAAAGTAAGTGAACCTATCTTCGCTCAAATTAATTATAATTCGTTCCTTTATCTCACCGATAATGAGCTCGAGTTTCCACATTTTCTTTTATTCTTTTATTATATGGATTTTTCCCAATTTTCGGCAGTAACTTTATTCAAAAAATCTTTCAAAAGGTCAGTTAAATTACAAATTTTGTAAGTTGTATTATTTCTAGCAACTCTACCTTTTACTTCAACGGACATTTTCCGGACGATCTATAAGAACAGATTTCCTATCTGGTTTTTCCCAGCAAAGGTTAAGTTCTCTGAGGAATTTTCAGCGCTCAGTTCTTTTAATCTGAGGTAAATCCCGATCTTCGTTGATTTTAGTTCAGGCTAGTTCAGGTTCAGGTCAGGAATTTTGTCGACGGTTGGGATCTGCTTCTCATAATAAAATGTATGTACAACTCTTTTTTTTGCAGTTTATATCTCTTCTTCCAATGAGATTTATCGTCTGCCTGTGATCGAATGTGGCTTGGGAGTACTAACAATTCCAGTCGTTTTTTTCTCCTTCAGTATTCGGTACATAGTAGATTTTCCAACTCCTCTCATGTTGGAACACATCTCAATAAAGCTTTTAACATTATTATCTAGATATTGATATCTTAAGGCATCATAAACATTCATCGTAATAAGTTTTTCGTTGAGGGAAAAATGCCCTGGTTTAACGATTTTGGAATAAATATAGATGTGGAAGCCACATCTTTTGGGTATCTCACTAATCTCAAATAATATATGAAAACAAGCACAAACAAGATAAATCACTAAGGACACACTGTAAGGTGTACTTTGCTCACTGACAGAAATTAAATTGAACTATCACCAATTTTATTGTTGCAGTAAATTTATAAAAGCTTATAATATCTAAATATAATTAGATTTACGGCAGTCCTCAGTTACCTGCGGCACTGGAGCAGGTATGTTGGAGGTTTCGGTAACAGTTTTATTACTCTCTCTAGTTCTTGAATAGAGTATAGAAATGTGTATGCTTGCGATCGTCTCCCCCCTTCCCAAGAGCTTTGAGTTCAGGAAAATAGAACCGATTCTCTCTTTTATACTAGGAATGTGTATCCTCTCCCCTGTCGACAACTTGTTTTTTCTTATGATTGCCTCCCCTCTCTAAGAGCTCCAAATTCAGAAAAATAGACCCGACCCTGCTTTTTACACTAGAAATGGGAATGTTGCCGGTGTTTCCCCCCCCCCCCTCCCGTTGATAACTTGCCTTCTCTTGCCATACTGTACTTTTGTGATATCACCGCCCTCCCCAAAGAGAGAGGCTGGATCCGCCCCTGGGCACTATAATCTGTGACGTGTTAAGTTCTGGTTTATTTAAAGTTTAGGTTTTATTCTGCAGCTAAAAGTTGAATTTTCTTAAGCGTGTTAAATTTAAAGATGTACTTTTTTCTAGTTTTTATTAATGATTCTCTCTGCTACGGCATTCATGTGTAAATAGCGCTTTCATACCTGTGTTAACGCATTTACTCACCATAGTATGAATAAATGATTTGTAGTAAATTTTGTCGAATTTCCAATGTTTTTTTTTTTAATATAAATAGAAGCACCTACGCATTTAGCAAAATAGTGAATTTTACTAAACTAATTATCCGACATCATCTACCTGTTACACACCTAATCTTCTTATTATTAATTCTATCATGTTACAAAACACCTACGCTACAATTCGAAATTTGGGGGAGTTTTGCTTTTTTAAAAAAGTTCTTTTTTTCGGGTTTTGTTCAGTTTTTGGGTTTCTCTCGGTTAAAAATAAACGTAGTTATTCACGTAACAGCTCATTTAAAAGGTTTTAAACTTTTCTCATTGGGATACTGTGATTGCTTTCTTAATTTTCATTTTAGAAGCGAAAAGCCAAGAAATCGCGTTTTGTCAGCTTTTAAATATTATTTAACAATAAATCAATGGTACTTGTACGGGGTGTCCCATTTTCAACACTTCTAGGGGTATTGGAGTTATTATCAAAGATAAAGTGTTGTGGTTTTCACTTTAGTGTACTACTTTTTAACAAGACGAAAGATTTCGGTGTCAAATTTGTGTTAGTTTTTAATCTACAGGGTGATTTTGAAAAATCTTCGTTTTTTAGGCACATTTCGTATTTACGTTGTGCGTTAATTTATCAAAAAGTTAAAAACTGATTTTTATAGAGTTTTTTACGCAGTTCAGTGGCGCAGTCAGTTTTTTTTTCTAAAAAATTTAGTTTTTTCAACCAAACCTGTGATTTTTTAAATAGAAAACTCTGTTATGGTTTTATCATTATTCTTTAAATGAATAACAAAGGGTATCATAATATAAAAGTAAACAATATTTACTTTTATCTCCCCTATTATTAAAAAACCGCTGTTGCATTCCTGTCGTCATTTACAAGTTCAAACAGTTTTTAAGTAGATCCAATCGCTGACCATGTTAAAAAAAATATTGAATCATCAAGAAAATAATTTGTTTTCTAGTGATTTAAGTGGTAATTTCTAATATCCTAGAATTTCAATTAACTTATATGAATATATATATATATATATATATATATATATATATATATATATATATACACATCTTGCAGAGTGAAATTTTACATTTTTTGCTTTTACTATACTCTGACGCCATTGTTTACGTTTAGGACTTTAAAATTTACTAGTATAATATATAAACGTATAATATATAAACTTGAACAGTAAAGATACAACGTTGCCAAATAGTCAATTATTTACGAACAACTAATGTAAAGGAGTCGAATTATTTTTTATATTTTCTATTTCAATAATAAATGCCTTTCAAACTATTTATTTTTAAATTATATTATTTTTTATAAATATTTTAATTTAATATAAGAAATATTGGATACTACACTTCAGTTGACTCATGCGATAGCGATTTAAGTGGTAATCTCTATTATCCTGGAATTTCAATTAACTTAACTCTGGAAATTTTTGAAAGTTTACTTTTCAAAAATGTAAAAATTTGTAGTGTCATGGTCAATCAGGATTTTCTTTGAATTATGCTGCCATTTGTACTTATAGAAAAAAATGATAATTATTTTAGGACCTTCAAACATCATGTTTGACATAAAAACTTAAGTACGTCAAAAACGCTTAGATTTAGGTATAGGACAACACAAAATGTACCTAGAATTTTGCGCAAAATCCAAAAATGCGATAATATGTAGGGTGTTCCAATGTAAATGAATCGAATTATTTTTTTATATTTTCTATTTCAATAATTAATGCCTTTCAAACTATTTATTTTCAAATTATATTATTTTTTATAAATATTTTCATTTAATATGTGAAATATTGGACACTATACTTCAGTTGACTCATGTGGTAGTGAATGGACCTCCTTAAGTTACTTGTATAAAATGTTTCTATTTTTACAAATGGTGTGTATGATTTGTTTTTAAAACACTGAATTTCGGAGAAGTATTCTACCTTCGATTGATTTTTCTGCGTTAACATATTTTATATATGCCGTTTTTGTCCATAGGAATAATGGACACAATTTAAAATATTCTATTGACATTCGAAATTTGCAATAGGTGTTACTCTGAGCGAGTTCACGGAAGTGTATGTCTTCGTTATGAATAAAAGTCCTGTTTTTCGCTATTCGGACATTGAAAAACTGTACACAAGTATAGAAATATTTATTATTCCGATGTTCCTCCATTAATGCTGTAGATGTGTTTCTTAAAGAAAACCATTAAGACAATATTTATCTATACCTACCTGCAACATTTTATGACGGTAACTGTTGTGAAGAAAAATATTGATAACTTACGAACCAACTCATTTATATTTGTCGGTGTCTTCAAAGTCGGCAGAACCGTTGATCGCCATTAGTGAAATTAAAATAAAAAGTTTTCAAAATTGGAAAAACCCACTGACACCGGTCCCTTTTGAAACTAAAAATGTTTGAAAATTATGCCAAAAATTTCATTTGTAATTTTTATTTTGAAGAGCAGTTTATATAAGAATTGAATAAATGTGCACACCATATATATTGCCGGATTTTATACATCATTAGAAAGGATAACGATACTACAATAACTTGTATGATTATCAATTATTTAAAAATAGTATTGACGTGCTAAATAAAAAGTTGAGTAGGTATGTAAGTGTAAAATTTAATGTTGTGACCTCGTTTCCTTTTTATACTAATAATGAGCAAAAAAATAGGTATGTTAGGTCAAGGGGCAAAAAAACATTAAAACATACAAAGGTATTTGTTGTTCTTTCCTTAAAACGTTAATGAAAATTAAAAAAAAATATCAAGTTTTCAGCAACCTTTTTGATTACGTTTCCTTCCTAATTTTTATTTAAGTAATTATCGTAAAACGTACAGTGACTCACAAAGATACTTGAAGACATATATTCAACTAACTTTATGCATTAAAATACATGAACCTGTCATTTAGACATGACACTCAACAAGTGGTAAAAATTTCAGATCGTTTTGGCAAAATTGAATTTTTTTCTCCCAGACAACCTTTTTACAACGTTATAATACATAAAATAGTCAACAATGATTTGAAAGAGTTACCGTTGGAGAAGACTTGTTTTACTGCATTGTATTATTAGGTGGCCGAAAATTTTATTGACAACGTTAAAAAACTTATTTGAAAAAAATAGTTGTTTTGAGGTTATAAATAAGTAAGATAACTTTGTTCTAATCAAATTTACAGGAATTCTATTTTCTTATTCAACAAGCTGGCATTTTTACGCGACAATTGTCTGGGGAACCAAGATAATATTGTTTTGAAAAATCGTAGCGCCTTTCTTTATAAAAATTAAGAAACGAAATAAACGAAATTTTACAGGTAAAAAATTGAAGTTATAGCGTAGAAATTTGTAAAACACTTATCTTACAGGTGTTGTATGCGAAACTTCAAAGTGTCTATGCTATTCGAAGAAGGAGTAGTGTTTCTGTCAAGGTATGGTGAGGATAAATGTGAATATTCTGGCTTTCTTGTCTAATTTTTATGAGAATTTAAATATATATATATATATATATATATATATATATATATATATATATATATATATTTTCCTAAGTTACTTGGGAACGAAGATAACGTATTTATTGAATTAATACGTATCTTAAAATATAATTTTTGGAGTTTAAATTTAACGAACCTATTTAGACTACAAAAACGTTCAACTCTCACCTGCCTTTTTACAAATTCTGATTAGCGTTGACTGATTTGTGACTTCTCTACGAACAAGTCTAATTTCGCATTGGATTCAACTAATAGTCCAGTCATTTGGTCAAAAAAAAAGGGGGTTACCTGGAAAGTTTTCCGGGAGTTTTGGAAATTGGTAGTTTTATAGATTTCGATGTGCTCTTTCCGAATTTCGACTTTGCCACCTCGTATCTCCGCCGCTCGCGCCGCCATATTGGAAAAATGGCGCCTAATAACAGTTTTTTACAATATCTCTATTCCGACGCATTTTACGACAAAAACATTTATATACAAAATTAAACCGGAGAAAATTTCCTACAATTTATGTAATAACAATTTTTTTTATAACATCAATAGTTTTGGCGTACGAGCGCCGCAAATTATTATTTATCTACACCACCACGTTTTTTTCGTATATTTCTCCAAAATATTTTACTATTGTCGTAGGTATTAAAAAAATAGGTATAAGGGTAATGCGTCGCCTTTATGTCGGGTCCCTCTCTCGACCTTAAACAAAACATCTGTCGGTAGAACTCAAGAGAAGTATTTAGTTTAGTCTGAGTCATCAGTATACGTCTATCGTCTTACAGTGTTGTTTGTGTTTATAGAGCCATGGCTTCTGATAAAGTAAATTGTTATATTTGTAATAATCCGTTATTAGAAAGTGAAACAATTGAAGTGAAGGAAAAAGGATTGGAGACTTTTCGTAAGTCAAGTGTTAAAAGAAAAGACAATAAAGTTGAACTTTTAGCGGGACTAAAATCGATAGTGGTTCATGATGTATGTTGAAAACGATATAATAATGAAAAGTTAATACCTGCATCATTGCGTAGACGAAGCGATGTCACGACACTTCAACCACTACTGCGATCCTCGCACCCAACATTTTCATTCAAAGACCATTGTTTTTTATGCGCTGATGAGATAACAGCAGAGTTTATAGCAAAACAAAAATAGACGCGGTTGTGTAAGCGTAATGTTGTGTATAGTGTGCGGAAATTATTAATGAAAAATAGTATGTCAGAACTTGCTAGAGCTCGTAATGTTGATGGGGGTCGAGCAATTGTTGAGCGTCTTGAGCATGTGAATGATTTGGTCGCAGCCGATGCACAGTACCACAATTCCTACATGAAAAAATTGTATCAAGCACCACCAGCTAAAGATATAAAAAAAAGGTCCGTATGCAAATGAGATCGATACTGCGATGCAGTCCATTTATTCTTATCTTGAGCATAATTCGGATGAGTGTCAGTTTTCTCTGGACGAATTGATAGCCAAAATTGAAGGTGATTACCGTCCACACATAAAAACAGTGAAAATACAACTCCTCAAAAAAATACGGTGATGATATTTTATTTGCCGTCACTGCCAATAAAGCTACGGTGGTTTGTTTCCGAAATAGAGGTTTAAGCTATTAACGGAAGCCTGGTATAATCAAAAAAGTGATGACAATGCAGAAGAACGTCGGCGTATTGTAAAAACAGCATTAAAAATTGTTATAGAGGATATTTGCTCTACGGAATGTCGATATAGACGATAATTTGTTAACAGACAATTCGAATGAGTCTGCAGTTGAACCTAAAGACGAATTTATAATAGACTTATTAATAATAATAGCTAAAATAATATACAGGCAAAAATTACGAGTTTAGTTATAATTTATATACAGGGTGTCCGGAAAATACATGTGCAACGTTTGATGACAGATTCTCGACGTCAAAATAGGCTGATTGAAGCTAACTTAGTAATATCCGATATACTTCGTTTAAGCGGTAGAAGACGTCAAAGTTTTAAGAAAATATCGATTTTTCCTTAATTTCTTGAAAACGTGATAACTGAATTAAATGAATTTTAGTGTGTGATCCAATAATATGACGTTTTCTAGTTGTATAGCGCCCGGCTATAAAGTAGTGTAAGTGTTGCAAAAGTAACGTCACGTGTAAACATCGCTTCTGATCATCAATCATCAACGTTATGACAACTTAGATGTTTCTATCCGATATCCCTGTAATAATAATTTTGCGAGTGACTTTGTTGTTATGGAATTCAATAATTTGACTATTGACAAATTGCCATTACTGTATAAGAAGTCGACTAATATAAGATTAACATTCTAAATTTCTAAGCCTATTTTACTATTAAACATGCACAATTACATGCACTCCGAGAAGGTTGGCATGTTTCAGATTTCAGGGTTTTATAAAGGAAATGGGAGTCGAAGTGTTAGGGTTTACATAGAGAGATTTCTTAATCACTGAATACCAAACCATCATACATTTGCTAATTAATATTGATGGATATCTCCGAGAAATGAGCAGCTCTGAGAAAAGGTAGGGATCATATTCGAAAAACTCGAATAAGAAGAGACCATTTTGGAAAGAGTTAAAGAAAAACCAATTGTTAGTACTCGCCGCTTAGGACGTGAGTTGGATATCTCTAAAGCTATTGTCAATGATGTTTGAAAAGAACAATTGTTACATCCATATGACGTCTAAAAGGTTCCGGAATTTTTACCGATTCATTCCCCATGCTCCCTATATTTTGTGAATTCATGATCCAAATTTTGGTAAAAAAATTTTGTTTACTGATATGGCGTCACCAACTTGCACAAGGAACATGTTTATGCGGATAAAAATCCATATGCCCTTAAAGCTGCACACAATCAGAATCACTTTAAAATAAATGTTTGTGCACTAATCGTTACCCTATTGGTCCTGTTGTGATTTCAGACAGGATAAATCAAAATATTTATAAAATTTTTTGTGAAACAAATTATCAGTTCTTTTGGAAAATTTTCCTATTTTACTTCGGCGAGAACTATGGTATATGTATGGTGCCTAACCCCATTTTTCGGTTGCTCTTCTGCAATATTTACAAGAGTAGTATCTAGTATACTAGTATCTAGTATCTAGTATCTCAACCAATAGATTGGAAGAGGCAATGAGGCATCAGTAAGATGGCCACCACTTTCTCTGTTGTTAAATATGTGTTACTTCTTTTTATTCGGCGTTCTTAAAATAGCAACCCTAAAGTGTTAATAAGTGTATTCAGCAAAATGGTAGCAATTTTGCACATTCGCTTAATTAACGTTTTCTTTTTAGTTAGTTTTTGTACTTCAAACATTGGCCCCGAAAATTCGCTAAAACCAAGAGAATAACTCTAAAATTTTTCTTCCTTATGTCAGAGGCATCACAGACAAAATCGTAAAAATTCTCAAGAGACACAACATTGAAACCAGTTTTACCACAGATCGTAAAGTAAAAGATATCTTCCCAATAACTAAAGAAAGAATCCCTCTAGAAAACCAGGGAGTGTACGAAATTTCATGCGGAGAATGCAGCTCATCTTACGTAGGACAAACCAACTGTAAAATAAGCACCAGAAGAGATGAACATATAAACGCTGTCAAGCGAAAAACAACTTCTTCTGCACTGACTCAACACTTGTTAAACCTAGGACATAATATAAATTTCTCAGGAAAAAAAAATGCTATTGAGATGTGAAAAACCTGTCCACAAGAGTTATAAGGGAAGCCATCGAAATTGAAAAGAGGCCCAACAACGTAAATAGCAGAGATGAGGTATATTCTTTTGAGTAATTATCACTTTCAGTTCTGTCACTTGAAGTAATGATCACTTCAACCCAAAGACAAGTAAATACATATTCAAAAGAACATGAAGTTATCAATTTCACTTTGATCAGTGATAATTTACTCAAAAGAATACAGCCATGATAGCCAGTGATTGCCTAATACTTGGAAAAATCTTCTTACCTTGATTGGCCAGAACCATCCGGCCAACGAATGTGCCCCACATACACGACAGCATCCGAGTCGTAGGCGTCAGTTCGCTCTTAGACGCCGTACCGTGAGCTTTGAAAATGGTGAATGAGATTTCACCGAAACGTCAGTTGCCTTTTAGTTCTGAGAGGGATTCAGCACATACACGGTATGTATATATATATATATATATATATATATATTTATTTTCATATCAAATTAAATTAATAACAATTTTTCATTCATTGCATTTTGCATAAAACATTTCCATAATTTTAAATGAAAACGAGTTGAAAGTAAATGATATTTTACGAAATAATTGTTTATGCTTTTACGCTAAAATATTTAAACAATTTCTCGGTTTAATGTGTGACTTGGGATATATTTTTTTAAAACACCAATAAGATAACTGCATTTCTCTGAATATTATTGCAACAAACTTATTTCATTTGTTTATAACCTCAAAACAACTACTTTTTTTTACAACTTTTGTTATTATGTAAAAAAAATTTTCTCCTGTTTAATAATTAAATGTGGTAAAACGCATCTTCATTTTCAACGATAGCTCTTTCGGATAATTGTTGATTATTTTAATTGTTGTTTGATTATTTGCTATATTGCAAAAAAAGAGGTCAATGTGATGAACAATTCCAATTTTGCAAAAAAAAACTATTTGAAGTATCGATTTCCAATTTTTATCACTTATTAACAATGAACAAAGCATTTACGTAATATTTAAAACGTGGGTTAATTTTTAGAAAAGTTTATTAAACTATTAGTGAATTTTAAAAAAATTTTCTCAGCGACAAATAATCTAATTGACACAACAAAGAAAAACCGCTTTTTCTGAAGGATTTTGAAAGGCGTTCAAGATATTTCACTCATATTTTCAAAAAAGTCTTATACTTTCTACTAATAAGCGAAAAACTGTAAAAATCTTCATTTTTTGCTTTTAATTTTTAATTACTATTTTAGATTAATGAAATCTTCACAGGAAACATATACATTTTGTTCCTATAACCTCACCTTATCTCAAACACCTGTCCATTAACTGTTGTAGTCACCGTCTTATTAATATTTGTGGCCATACACCTAGTATTACAATAAACCGTTCGATAGCAACCTTAAAAGAATTAGCTACTTACTTACTACTGAAAGTGATAAGAAAACATAAAACACAACATATTTCCTCCTGATTGCTTAAAACACCAAAAAAACTGCAAGGTTAGTTTGGAAAAATATGAAAATGCTACATTTTTGTAACCTGTTTAAAACAATTTACGTGATTGTAAGAAAATTAATAAAATATTTTGGAAAACCTAATTTAGTGAAAACTTATTATCGATTTGTTACCAATCTGTTCCGTAATTTTAAGAACTGTCTTTACTATAATTATATTTCTATTTTAATAACATCGTTATTTTTATAATGGTATAAAGATTTGTCATTGATCTCTCTATGAACGGAAAAAAATACAACTAATTCCTCAAATTATTAATGTCATCGAATTTGATGTTTCATTGGAATAATGTATAATTTTTTTAAAACTATTATAATTTTTTAACGCTAAATCTATTTTTTGCCCAAAGGGGTAAGTGAAAATAATGAACATTGGCTATAATAAAGACTATATCATCGAGGTAGTGATTGATAATTATTATAAACAGAACATCATAATAATGACAGTCATTAAAGATATCGAGATTCCTTACTTAAGAAGTGAGTTATTATCTTTGATCATACTCTAGATTTAAACAACAATAGATTTGTTTGAAGGCTGTTAATGGTCGTTGGGAAACGCTTTTTGATGTTTGACATACATAAACATGTTTACTTTTCTTTCAGTTTAATTGCTTGTCAAGACATTTTCGGTGTTTTTAAGTGTTAGAAATTACTATAAATGCGAAGTTTACTATTAATATTGACAAAAAGAGGATTAAAAAACTTATTTTTATTGGTAAATATTGTTTACATACTGGTGGTTTACAGATCTATGTCGACAAGATGGAAGAGCTGGAGACGGAGTTTTCGGTAGGAGCATGGGAATTAGATAGTTTTACGCTCTCGGACAACGTGCGACGAAATTTATGCTATTTGGCAGTGTGGCTATCTCCGTAAGATGGACATAAATAGTAATACGATCCTACCTTCGTGACTAGTCTCTAACTGCAAGGATGTACCGAATACCCTGACAAGGAACCGCTGCCCAATTAAATTCGTGTGGATCCCGGGTCATTCGAATGTGCCTCGAAATGAGAAGGCGGATCGTCTGGCAAAGATGGGGTTCATGATTGAGCCATATGAACCCCAACCAATTCTACCCGTTCCAATTACCGTTGCTGAAAAGTAAATTTATTGAATCGTGGAGAGAGGCTCCTGGAATGAGGTGTACCAGAAGACATATAACTGGACTAGCACATGACTTACTAGGGAGCTTCTCTCTTTAGGAAGGAAAAAACTGCGAAAATGGTGGGACTGTTGACCAGACATTGATGAGACATTTTCATAAGGTTTATGTAGATAATCCGATGCGCAGATAGTGCCTAGAGGAGGATGAAACTGTTGATCATGTCCTTGGAGAGTGCTCAATGGATAGAGGCAGATATACAATTTTGTCACCTGAAGTCATTAAGCAAGTTTAATTAACGAGGCTGCATGGATTCGCAAAGCTGATCGGTCTTGAATGACCTACATCCATGGTGGGTTATGAAGGTCCCACCGAGACCTTAACATCAATGATCAAGTATCACCACCATTCATCCATTCGTTCATAGTAATATTAATTGTTATTAGGGGACTAATTTCATTAAGTCACTTCCAATATGCCACTGAGGAATTTTCTAATTATTACAAAATTCATTAGTGTTGTCGTACGCTTACCAGAACAATAAAATATCTGTATGGTTTCATCATTGGGTGTGAACACATTTATTAAATTTGACTTACAATATAAACGTCGTTATTTTACAAATTACCATGCTTGGCATATTGTTTATATTAAATTTAACATTTAGCTTAGAAACTATCGTGTTTACTGCATTAAAAATACTGAGTAGTAAATGCACATGCGAAGCAAATCGTGTGGCTTACAGCTCACATATTTCCTGTAATTACATAATTATTAAAATATCTTCTTATGTGGGTTGTATTAGATAAAAATAACTGGTTATAGAAGATCCGGGCAAGAATATATAGGTTACTCGTAAGTAACGATAAGTCATTTCAGGCAGTATAACTAGTAAAACATTAAATAGGCTTTTTTTTTATAAAAATCGTTGGTTTAAATTCTTAAACACTTTTGACTTTGGAAAAAATGTTTTTATAAAATTGTTTTACTTTTTCTTTTCTATAAAATGGCGTTGCTATTATTTTTATAAAGAAGGACCTAGATTTTATTATATCTCATTTTTTGAAATAACTTTTCTCTAAATGCAGTCATGCATCATGGGCCATTGTTCATAGAAACACACTTTTTAAATTAGGAATCTATGTACCTTTAATGTCTGTCATTATTATGATGATGTTTTTATAATAATTACCAATCACTACCTCAATGAAATAGTCTTTATTATATCTATTACAAGATGCTCGACGTTTTGACACCAAATATCCATCATCAGATGATTTTGGTTGTATAAGGATACTAAGATGTTTTTTTTTCTGTAATTAAAATTAAATATGGAAGATATAAATAAATAATACAGGGTATCTCTAAAAGTTCTGTACGAAAGTTAGTGCAAATTCCTGAGACTAAAGTAACAGGATCTAGCCCAAATACTACAAAAATTATATATATATATATATATATATATATATATATATATATATATATATATATATATATATATATATATATATATATATATATATATATCATCCGTTTCTCCTGCACTAAACAGTTATAGAGAAAAGATAACTCTGGAACAGCAATGAATTATTTTCGATGTTGAGTTGAAAGGAAAATAAGGTCTACAAGAATCAACTCAACTATGGGAGTAGCTTGCCATAAGGAATGACCCATGGCTGCCAGAAAGAGAAGTCTTTTTCATCTTCATATAGTTCATCACACTTCGAAATACAAAATAAAGCTTCAGTTAAAATTTGGTGATGACTGGTTTAGCAGATCTTGTGCTATTTGCCAACATACATACATTCGTTAATTCTTTATATAATAGTAAGATATTCTTATTGTCATTCAAAGATACAACTAAGGTTTGGAATATGAGCAAATCTGAAGATATTCTACACGACCTGAGATATCATACAGGGGCGGAGAGATTAGTTTAATACAATTCTTTATCTAAATACTAATGAAAAATATTTTACTTTCTTTAACTGATTGTGCAAAGTAATACCTTCATTTCAAAAAGGTATGTTTCCTTATATTTCTTAATCAGAAAATAATTTTGTGTTATGAACATGAAAATAAGTTTGGAAACCGAAATTTCAAAAGGCTCTATATACTATCACCTTCATGAATAATAGTCATCATTACTCATTGAATATTTTTAAAAATAAAACTTCTAGAAACACTAATTTAATAGAAAAATTCATTGGGTATAACGGCCCCATACGTGATTATGAGATATACTGGTTTTGACAACAAACCAGTGTATACCATTATTTTACGAACTGTAAGTGACATAACTAAATGTTTGATAGTTTTCCTTAAATAACAGAGTAACAGATTCGATGTATTTGAAATTATTTTTAGGTAAAATGTCACGAAATGACGTAAGCAATTTAAAATTTACTTATCATCAAGTGCAGTATTTAAAACAAATTAAGTTTCCTTTTTGCCAGAAAGTAAAAATTTATCTTCCTGTAAATTTGGCTGAAATGAGATACGTATGTCAATATGAAAAATGACTGTTTATTAATCATTGTTCCTTGTCTTAACTCTCAATAATTAATGCTTGCAGTATAATAACTTGGTTATTTTTACACATATTAACTTTAAATATTAAATTACAATTATTCAAATTAATACATTTTTTTACAGATCAGGTGAAAATGATTTCAACAGAAGACAGTGACCCGACGATTAAATGTCACCATCACTTACCATTGGTCCAATTATCAAAAAAATGACCCGATGGGGAGGAGACTCTCCTAGAAAACGTCCACCTGACCCCCCTGATCCTAACACGGTGACCGATGATCCTTTAGCAGCATTAGGTCTAGATACCAGGGGTAAAGGGGGAAGAAACCAGGGTCAAGTGTATGCTGTGAGCAGGTAATTTTTTTTGTCAATTTTAAGTAATAGTTCTATTAATGTTTGTATAGTTTGTCATACTTATGTTGTTAAAGGAACACACGTTGATATAGTTTCATTAGTGAAATGATGTGTACTCAAAAGTATGTGTGGGGTTGGTCATAGCAATATTTCGTAATCTATTTAGGGCTAGTGATCGTGAATCATAAAACATTCTTGTTAAAACTGCCGCACTCTAGCGCGAATACATTTTCTTTTTGAAAAAACTTAACCTCTTTGCTTGAAATTAAGGTCCAAAAATGTGAAATAAGAACATAATTTATAAGTGTGGCAATTTTTTCTGTTCTGTCTAAAAGAAAATATTTTTAATTTTCTAAATACATCAAAATAACTAAATTAATTCAGTAAAACTCCCAATAAACATATAAATCAGAAAAAATATAAAAACTAAATGAAACCAAAATCTATTTACCGTCGTTAGTGTTGGAGCTGCTATCTAGTATTTTCTTATTTTTGCATATTATTGATAAAGTTTTTGAGTATTTATTATAGTCTGAAGAATATTTTATCTCTTCATTAAACTGTTTGCATATTTCTATAATTCTTGTGGACTGAAAAAATCTGAACACTTCTTAACTGTAAATGCACCTTCATTCTGAGAAACACGTAGATGCGACACACATATAACCGACGAAATCTGAACGTGAATAGCAGCACCTTTCAAAATGCTAATTATTTAACATTTGGCGATAGTCATGACTTTCCATTGCCAGCTTTCAAGAGTTTCAGAAGTGCTGCTAAGGCCTTTTTGTTCAAGAAAACAAAGAACCTAAGATCTAGGTTTTTAAGAAAAAAAATATTTTCTCATATAATTGTGATAACATTTGATCGGAGACTTCTGAAAATGATATATTTTGACAGTGTTGACCGTTCCATCTACAATCATTCTGCTGTCCCATATTAGCAGCTATATTTAAAAATCCTATAATTAAATTTTACAGTAACAAAAGCACTCTGGAAGTCTGGTCGCTCATCTTCTCTAGTGCAACTTTAGTTCCAAATAACTACGGTTATTTAAGCTTACCACAACCATACTCAAATTCAAGACTCAGAAAAAGCTGCTGTCTAGCTGGTCAGGTGACTTCTCTTAATTTGTAGCTCTCACAACAGCACGCTCGCAAGTTAATTCTCGTGAAGGTTTTTAACTAAATTGAATAAAACAAATTTTTCAAAACACTTAGTCTATTAACAAAAATAAATATAAAAACGAATAATTTTCAATGAGAACTTAAACTAATAACAAATAACAATTACGAAGAAACTAACATAATTGCTCTTATTGGCCGTTCTATTGGTAAAAACGTAAAAACCAATTTAGAAGATAAAACGAATAAATAGCTTTCTAAAACATTTAACAGAAAAAAGAATAAAACGCGAAAAAACAGCTATTTATATTACTTAATCAAACAGTGTTAAGATCGCTAAATTCTCGAGTAAAATAACACACGATATTCCCTTAACTTCCCAAATTAAATGAAAAACAAAACAAAGAAAACCTTCATTCCCGCTGAATATACACGTAACGTAATTTTCTTCGACACTGGTCCTAAAAACGGTACAGACATTAACGAACATTACACTGTAACTAAAATTAATTGTTTCTTAAAAGAGCGCCCTCGAATCCTACACCCCATACCCCTCTTTTTAGTGTCTTTGTCGGTCGTACTCCATGTAACAGTCAGTTTTATTCCCTTAAAGTTGGGAGGTTTCGGTCTTCTCGTGCCGAGGGCGTTAGCTATTCTATACTGGATGCTTGATTCCCGAATTAGTCTCTGAGCGTCTTAATCTTAATTTTTATATAAACACACTTAATCAAACTATTCTATTTCTTTCCATAACTAAACGAATAAGATAGTATAGCATTCGTGAAAAAACCTGAATACCCTTTTATTCATATTGCTGGTATTTAAATCATTGTTTCTTGCAGGAAAACAGTCGCTGTATTAATTTCTTTCGTAGATCAAACGAAATATTATCTTATAGTGATTATTTTTTGTTTCCTAATAACAGGAAAATCGTTCAATATTTTAATACATTTTAACGGTATTTGCACATACTATATGTAAGACCTCCATTGGCACTTATCTCCTTGGTTTTATTTACATAACCAAGGTAGGATTTTGTCGACAGATTTATGGACAAATCTTAAAGAGGTCTTTTACTTTATGACTTCATAAATTCTGAGTTTATATATTTTTAAAAAACATTTAAACGACTCAAAGATAATGATACTTGAGTACAATAATGGATTTATTTTTCCTTTAGACTTTCTTGGGTGGTAATAAAAAATATATACTACCCTGTTCCCACGGATAAAATTTATCCACTGAGAGATTATTTAAATACTTATTTTAGCCGAATACACTTCACGTTACAGAGTATAAAATAATTAATATTTGTTCTATTATATAATTTCTAGTTTGTTTGATGTTGCTAACCCAATTTCGACATCAGTTTTGCTTTTTTTCCGACTTAATCAGGTTTCACGATGGAGTTTAAGCCATTTGATTTGCCCTTTGTTTATTCATCTTCTGAATCGTTTTCTTGATATTTTTGCGTATTGATGTTTTTTAAATTTTCAGTATTCATTATTTGTTTCAACGAATATTGGACAATATGATGGTCAGCTCCTAGAGGTCCATGTAGGGAGGTACGGTCCTCATATAACTAGATGTGTCCAGTCCTTCAATGATGTAATGTTATTGACACATCAGACTTACAAGGTTTGAAGTGTAAGAGTGTAAATATGAACTTAAACATTCGAGTCTACACTCAAGACTCCAAGTTCCAGCCGTTGCAGAGATCCGCTATCATGTTCTTGGTAATCTTCAGACTCTTAGGGGACATTTCGTTGTCACTGGTTTTATGCGGCTTGAAAATTTGAGTCTGATCGAATTAAGTAATGTAAAATGGTTATTAGATAGGTCATAGTTATAAAATTATCTAAAACAATTATCACCCATTAATCTTTCACCACAGTCGTATTTTCCGATACGTCTTGACTTTTATATTATCCTTTTAATGAAACTGTACGGAAGAAATTCGTGGAAAATAGTTACCATACCTGGTAATTTCATATTAAATTGCAAAATATCAGTACTTGAAGGACTGGAGAAGCATATTTTGCTTCTTAACTGCAAATTGGTTGTCGACATTTTACAAAATTCCACTAATTTGGAAGACGTAATATCTTACGGGCAAGTCACAGACGGTAACTTAAGAATTTGGTTTGCTATTACAAATTCACCTCCACTGATGAAATCGGTAAAATGTAGCACATTTAGCTGAAATAATCTAATATCTTATTCAGTACTAAGGAAATAATGCAACTTGAACTGTGCAATATCTGTTAAAACTTTCATTAAATATCTGATAAGTATTTTTTATAAGGCCTCGTATATGCATTTATGCAATATGCAATCCAATCAACATTTTTTCAAACAAACTTGAAAGTTCAGTAGCAATCATATTGCAATATAGTTCAGTAACAGCAAATTGTATTTTAAGATTTAGTTTTATTGTGTTTCAGTTTATTTCTTGATTTAAATCGAAATTAAAGTCAAGTTAAAGTAGTTTTAGGTGTAATGTATGGTTCTTTGTTTTAGTTTCTTTTTAGAGAAAATAGTGCGGTATTTGTTGTCTTAATATACCTCTTTCCGGCATAAGTGTGTTTTGATTTTTGCTGAGTAACTAGTTACTTAACTCTGTAAACATATTTCCTTGATGTTTGGTTTTTATTGAAAGATTTCAGGAAGTCGGGACATTTCTCTTGTAATAGACCCATTCTCTCTTTCGTGTTAAGGATATAAAATAATGTGAATGCGAAAACATATTGTTTTGTTTTGAAACTCAACTAAAATCTTGAGATACTTTCGTCAAGCAGAGAAGATTGGCAGGAGGAGCAAATTCTTCCGAGAAATGGAGTCTGCTGGTTTACAGATAAATCTCGACTAAATGACAAAGCTAGAGCTGGAGTAGGAGCACGGGATTCAGAGAGTTTTATTCTCTGACAACATGTAGCGGTTCTGCAAGAAGAAATTTATGTTATTTTATAAAATGACCATTTCTGTGAAAAGGGCACAAAACAGAAATAATAAAATAAACATATGACAGTAGGGATGCAATACCTGCACTGAAGTCTAGTGTCGTTGCGTCACGACTGGTGTCTGAGTGCAAGTATGTACTGGATAGTCTAACAAAAAACGGTTGTACAATCAGACTTGTGTGGATCTTTGGCCACGTTGGTCTCCACAGGAATGAGAAAGTGGATCTGAAAAAGATGGGACTCACGACTGAACCATATGAATTCCAACCAATTTTGCCTGTTCCAGTTACCGTTGGTAAAAGGTAATTAAAATTGTTGCTGGAAAGAATTGTGAAACTTTCTAAGGAGCTTCTCTCCTTGGAATGAAAAGAAAGGCAAATTGTGGTAATACTATTGACAAGACACTGTCACCTGTGAGGCCATTCATAAAATTGGCATCATGGACGAACCGATGTGGAGATGGTATTTAGAGGAAGATGAAACTGTTGGTCATATCCTTAGAGAAAGCTCAGCACTTAACAAACTAAAGATACAATATTATCACATGAAGCGAAAGAGACATTTCGAATATACAATATTATCACCTGAAGTCGTCAGACAAGTTCAGTTAACGAGGTTGTTTGGACTCGCAAAGGCAATCGGCTTACAAGTAATCAGGGTGGGATGTAAAGGGCCCAAAAATTCCTAAGCATTGAAGATTAAATATCACCAATTTTTATTCATGTACTCAATGTAAATAATTGCGGTTAATAAAAGTAGATAAAAAGTGGTTTACTCATCTTAAGTGGTAAAAATGGAATAATTTCTATTAATTTTACTCTTATTCCCTCCTGGATCGATCGGCTATCTAATGGTTTTTTTCAGTATCGTTACCAGAAAAAATCTACCTGATGTCTCAGTGTCATGTCCTGACAGGAAGTTGTTACACGTATCAAGTCCAGACAACAGTTTTCTATAAAAGAAGTTAATGTTGTAGGAGGAATCGACTTTTTGGTTGATGTTTTTACATTACTTTGGGGTACTAGAATATATACTAAAAATAAAAAAGCAAATTAAATCTCCATTAAATAAAAAGTGTTAAAACTGAAAAATAAATTTACGCAGTTTTATCTGCACATAAAACAATATACAAAAGCTTACAAACAACATAAACAATATATATAAGTTGACGTAATAATCTTATTCTTTTTAAAGAATATTCTCTCTGATTGCTTCTCTTCTATAGTTAGTTTTTTTATTTAGTGACTGTAATAATCTGTTCCATTTCGTACTGGTTCGATGCAGATTCTAACAATTTAAAATATAATTAAAGAATTTTTAAATTATTTTTCGCTTTTAAGCGCTTTGTTGAAGCAGATTAAATTTTTTAAAAATTTTAGTACGTGATATCAGAATCACGGAAAAAAAATTTTGTTCTTGTAATTTTTTTATCTGTGTATAAGATTTCATATATCTAGGTGAGAACAAAACTGGCAAGTTAAGAAAAATTACGTGTTAAACAACAATAACGTCTAAAGAATCTGGGGAAAGGTATAGAAGAATAATTTAGATATTAAGAAAAGAGGTGAAAAAAAAGTATGGAAAAAAAGTAAAAATTTAAATGAAAATGAAGAAATGGTTTAGTATTTTTGGATAGAAAATACTGTAAAAAAAGGTCTACTGAAAGATTCGGGAAACGGAGAAAATGCAAGAGAAAAATAAATCTCTTAAACAAGAAAGAAAAACAAATTCTAGAGAAAAAATGGAGAGCAACAAAACGTATTTTAAGAAGAAAATTATGAATAGTTCTAATAGTCGAAGCTGAAGATGAAGGTGAACTTAGGATTGGTAATGTTTTACCTCTAGTAGGCAAGTATATGCTTATAAACCTTGTTAACAAAAAACATAGTTTCGTGCCACCACCTGCAAAGTATTTAATCTGGTTCAATTCCTCAAGCTCTTATGTCATTTTATATAGATATCAAAGTTTTTTGTTAACTCAAAAAATAATGGTAAATTTAAAAAGTTGTGTCTAAAAAGTTAACACTATATCAAATCAATTAAGAGAACATAATTTAAAACATAACGAAATTAGTAAAAGAATGGAAGACACAAAAACATCCAGGAAATGACGTGTAGAAAATAAATATAAGAAAATAGAAGCAAGGACATTTTGCTCACAATGTCAGATTTGTTGGCAGAGAAGTGCCAAATAATATTAGAGAATAATTTACTGCAGGTACAGTCTTGAAAGATCAAGTTGAAGAATATTTATTAAAAATTAGTGGAAAACTCCAGATCAGATTTACGTTTTTTACCTCATGGAAATAATATTGAAGATTCAAATTTAACTACGTATTACTATTTTAATACTTAAATTTTTTAGAATAGTTTTTTAAGGTTCAATAAATTTTTCTTTAGAATAGGAGATTAATTTTACTTTTGTTAGAAAGCTGTTAACATATTTTTCAACCCATTTTATTGGTGTTATATTGTATTACTTTATATGTTTCTTTTAATGCCTTGATAATGTCCATTCTGCAATTAAAAATTCATGTCCGCAAAGGTAATGGATTTTCATCTTAATATATCTACATATTGTTTCGTTTAATAATATGAATGATTACGAATCCATCTAAAGCAGTTTTGGTCATTAAAAGGTGATTTTTTGAGTTTAATTACCACAGAAGTATTATAAAATTCTAATTTTATTTAATTTTAAAACAATTTTAAAGCTAATGTTTGTTTAACTGTTAGTTAGTGCAAATTTTAGTGTTAGTTGAGAAAGTATAAAAATTATGATAAATTCTGTGTCATTTTATTGATGCTTTTTGACTAACTTTACTATAAAGTTTAATTTAGGAAGCGTTGCTTACTGGTCGAAAATTACGTGTATCTTTTGGGAAATTTCAGATAAAAGATATCTGAAGCTATAGTTATTTTATTATTTCAACAACAATCTAGACTATATATATATATATATATATATATATATATATATATATATATATATATATATATATATATATATATATATATATATATATATATATATATAAATTAACAAAAACATAAGGAGGGACATAAGAAAGCATAATACAAAAGTGATTAAAGACACGATAGAAGCTAATAAATCAATGAAGGTTCTCAGATCTCAATTGGGTAGGGGCCGGACAAAAATTTCCGGACTTAAAACTAAACAAGGCCAATTAGTTAGTACCCGGGAGGAAATTACGATGGCTGTCCAGGACTTTTATACAGAGTTATACAGTCCAAAAACTCAAGGTCCTTATTACGAAAGAAAGGAAGGAAGAAATGTCGGTTCAAAAGAGATGCCCGAAAAAAATACCGCAGAGTTAATGAAAGCGCTTATTCAAATGAAAAATAATAAAAGACCTGGCGAGGATCGTATAACCGCCGAAATGTTAAAAATAGGGGGAGGAGAACTAAGAGAAAGCGTGAGAATTTTGTTGAACAAGTGCTTAATATATGGAAAAATACCCGAGGCATGGGAAAACGCAGAAGTCATCATATTATACAAAAAAGGCGATAGAAATAACACAAATTATCGGCCAATTAGCTTACTGTCCCACTTGTACAAACTTCTTACAAAAATAATAACTAACAGACTGACGCAAAAGTTGGATGCATACCAACCTTCAGAACAAGCCGGATTTCGCAGGAACTTCAGTACAATAAACCATCTACAGACAGTACACTCGCTTATCGAAAAAACCACGGAATATTATATACCTCTGCATTTGGCTTTCGTTGATTACCAGAAGGCGTTCGATTCTATCGAATCATGGGCAGTTCTCAAAGCACTGGACAATGCTCGGATTGATTCAAGATACTCTGCTCTGATTTAGCATATATATGAAAACGCTTACGTGCAAGTTACAATAGACGAGGACATAAAAACCTCGAGGATACCTATAAAAAGAGGCGTACGTCAGGGAGACACAATCTCTCCAAAATTGTTCACGTTGGCACTTGAAGATGTATTTAGGGGCTTGGACTGGCATGACAAGGGAATTAACATAGACTGAACACGACTAAACCACTTAAGATTTGCTGATGATATTGTTATATTCAGTGATTCACCAAAACAACTCCAATGTATGATACAAGAACTTCATCAAGCATCAGCTAGGATAGGACTCAAAATGAACTTGTCAAAAACAAAAATAATGAGTCTAGAACAAATACAAATTAAAGTTGAAGATAAAATAATAGAAAACGTAAGAGAATACATATATCTAGGTCATAAAATACAAATAGGGAAGGAAAACCAATCGGCTGAAATTCCTAGAAGAATAAGTCTCAGCTGGGCAGCTTTTGGCAAACTCGGATTCATTCTTAAATTCAGTAACACCCCCATAAGTCTGAAAAGAAAAGTCTACGAGTCGTGCATCCTGCCAGTTCTTACTTATGGTATTGAAACAACCTCCCTAACATGTAAAGCCATTAATAAGCTTCGGGTTACACAACGAGCAATGGAAAGGGCTATGCTGGGAATTAGTTTACGAGATAGAGTTCCAAATGAAGAAATCAGAAGAAGAACGAAAATAACAGATGTGAACAAACGAGTAGCGCAGCTAAAATGGAGATGGGCTGGACATATCGCAAGACATGACATAGACAGATGGACATACAAGATAACAGCATGGCGGCCAAGAGAGAACAAGAGAAGTGTTGGCAGGCCCCAAAAGAGATGGCGTGACGACATCCAGAAAATTGCCGGAAAAAACTGGATGGGGATCGCTACGGACCGACAGAAATGGAAAAATATGGAAGAGGCCTACATTCAGGAGTAGATGAAAACGGGCTGATATGAATGAATGAATGAATGAATATATATATATATATATATATATATATATATATATATATATATATATATATATATTATATGTATATAAAGCAAGTGAATGTTACATTTGATGGTCTCATTAACAGTATAAATTAACTGATAAATTTATATTTTCCGTTGACAAAAGTTAAAGAAAAGTAAGCTTTTTCTTACCCTGGGTATCAAAATCTCATTGAAGACACTAAAGGGGCTATTTAGGGAAAAGCTGAAATATGAGACAACAATAAGAAGTATTATTATAGAACTTACAAGAAAATCTACAAAATGACTATTCGGCTGAAAAAGTACTGTTTTCTAACAAAATATATATGAATTCTAAAAATAAAAACGAAATCGTTTGGAACGTTAAAAACTTGAATACCAGAATGCCAAGAAAAAATGTTAAAAATTATTAGAAATTCACTGTAAACAAAGTATCATTACTGGTTACAGTGATATTGATAACTTTGTCAATGCATACTTTGCTGATTTGCCAGTTCAGCTTCAAAATTCAATGGCTGCTGTTCTAGATGATTATTACGAGATACAGAATTAAAATGGATGAAATATGTCTCTGAAGAAGAATTAAAAATAATTCTTAATCTGAAAAACACAAACGTTCCTGGAATTGATCATATTACTTCCAAAATTATAAAAAAGGAAAAGAGCTATTTTTCTGATTCACACCTTTTTGGTTAATTTATCTATATTCCCAAGTGCCCTGAAGACTGCCTTGATACAAAAGAAATTTCTAATTATAGGCCTATGTCTATTTTTCAACAATACCAAATATTTTAGAAAGAGCAATGTGAGATAAAATATTGTGTTTTGAATAAATTTAATATTATTAGTAAGTGACAATATGGTTTTTAGAAAAATCAACCTACTGAGACAGTGTGCTTTTGCAATTTCTGGAATGTTTCGATGAACAATTGGATAGTAGGGAAAATATATTGGTGTGTTTATGGATTTCACTAAAGCTTTTGATTTGATGGTTCATGGTTTATTGTTGTATAAAATGTAGAACCGAGGTTTAAGGGGAAGGGTAAATGAGTGATTATCATCTTATCTTAGTGACAGGCCACAGTTAGTTAATATAAACCACTCAAATTCTAAGACTAAGAAAGTTAAATCTAGAGTACCTCAAGGATCAGTCTTAGGTTGATGTTTTTGCTTTTTGTGAATGATCTGCCTGATATTATTGTTGATGAAAATTGACTACGCTACCTTTAGTAGATCGAGATTTAGATTTATTACATTATAGAAAATAGGTTATGGTTAATACGTTTTAAAAGTGGTTTTAATCTAATCAATTGCGTTTGAATTTGAAATAAAAACGGTTTTTATGAACTTAATCCCACGATAGAATGTTTTTGAAAAATTTTTGTTGATTAGGGTAATTGACTTCAATGCATTCGGTGACAACAATTAAGTGTCAAAGTATATATTTGGCTAGTTATTTAAAATGAAATGGAAAACTGTTATTAGCTTTTCTTCAATATCTGATAGTGGTACAGATAATTTACCACTTTCCAAATGCTTAAAAAATAAATGGGAATGTTTTGAAACACATTAATAATATAAATAGCATATCTACTTACTACTTTCCATTTTTTCGAACTTTTTGATCCATATCCCATGAAATTACATCTATATTTATTATACTTGCTATAGCTATCATTATGGCGGCTAAATGGAAGAGTGCCTGGTGTTTATTCTTTTTGATGATAAATTTTCTATTTCTTGCTCAATATGGCAATTCATTTCTATAGGTGCAATAAAAAATTATAAATAAAAAGAATAAGAAAGACCCAATTTTTAGGTTATGTTTGGAAAAAGTTAACACAACAATGCTAAAAACGGAAAAAAAACTTTGTATGATGTCAAAGACAAGGATAAATGTCAAAGAGGCATTTAAATATTTTTTTCTATCTCTTACTGAATAGGAAAGTTGACAGTTACTAGAAATAAAAGTAATTCTTATCCTTATAATTCTTACATAATCTTGGTCATAGCATTTCCTAAATAAAGAACAGGAGTGTCTGTTATAGTTTAGTGTATATTGGTCAATTATTTTCTCTCGATAGTTTCTTAACTATCATTTAATTCGCTTGATCCAAACTTGTTATCATACAGGGTGAGTCAACGATTGGATGAAGTAGGTTTGTGCCTTTTCGGTGAAATTAACAAAGAAACTATATTTATTGTTTGATACAGTTTATTTTTACCCAGATTTTAAAAATATTTAGGACTCTACAGGGTGAGCCAAAAAACTAGGACAGCATAAAGTTGTATTTTTTTAAATAGAACACCCTATATACGAATCGTATTTTCGATTTAGCTTATAATTTTAAATCTTTTTTATTAAGGGTTTACTATAACAAAACTTTATAGTTTCTGAGATAATTAAGTTTAAAGAAAAAAAGTCATATTTTCAAGCATCAATTCAATCCTAAATAACGTTATCAATTCTATGACAAATATATTCAAATTTGGAATTTAGCAAGGCCAAGGACAAGTTAACATAATTTTTACCTAATATTTGCAATAAAAGCTACAGGGTGTTGAACACATCGGCTCAAATTTGAACAAGTTTAAATGAATAAATATCTTTTTTTTTTTAAATGGTACACCCTGTATATTTTCATGTTATTTAATAGAGTAATAAAAACCCTAAAAGTTTTGTTCAATATATCCCATACCTACTTATAATAGTTTTTGAGATATTTCAGTTTTTCTTATTTTCCATACTTTTTTACAGAAATAGTCTTCATTATCATAGTAGCCATGGCAAAAACAATGTAAAAGAACATTTTTCTGTGTGTCAAATTTATAACTGCAATCGCTTCTTTTGGTTTTCATGTAGTGTAGTTTGGTTTTTTTTGCATTCATCTTATATTGTAAAATGAATTTTCCAAAGAATGAGTTAATAGATATGATTTATACAATAGGAGAGGCTCAAAAAAATTGCCTTCTTGCTGAAAGAATTTACAAAATGAAGTATCCTGATCGACGCCAGCCTAATACCCATACTTTTCAAAACTTAATGCAAAGATTTGATTCTTCTGGTACTGTTGATTATCCAAAACGTAAAGTGGTCAACAAACCAGTAACTAATGAAGAAAAAGAACTACAAGTATTGTTAAATGTTCAGGAAAATCCTTATATTGGTAGCCGTCAGTTAGCAGCATTATGTGAAACATCACAATCCACCGCTAATCGTACTACCAAGAAATATAGGTATCATCCATATCACATGGAATTACACCAAGAATTGCATGGACAGGATTTTGAAAGTCGTGTAATCTTTTGTCGTACAATAAATGCGGAGATTTAATTAAATCCAAATTTATTATGCAAGGTAATGTTTAGTGATGAAGCTACTTTTAGAAGTAATGGTGCCGTAAATAGACGCAACATGCATTATTACGCCACAGAAAACCCATTTTGGATTAGAGAGGTGCAACATCAAAACCACTGGTCATTAAATGTTTGGTGTGGTATTCATCATAATCGAATTATTTAATGAACCACTAAATGGCCATAGTTACCTGAACTTTCTACAAGAAGAACTACCCCAACTGCTTCAAGGTCTCGATAGGGATGAGCTCGACAGTGTGTGGTTCCAGCACGATGGTGCGCCTCCGCATTACCATCGTGAAGTTCGTGCGTTTTTAGACCAACGATATCCGCAAAAATGGATTGGACGTGGGGGTTTCATTGAGTGGCCACCAAGGTCTTGCGACATCACCCCATTAGATTTCTTCCTATGGGGTTATATTAAAAATAAGGTGTATGTTAATCCACCAACAACAGTGGAAGATATGCGAAACAGGATTAGGGATACCTGTAGAACAATAACGCCACTAATTTTGTCCAGGGTCCGAGAAAATCTGCAAAAAAGACTAAATTTGTGCATTGCACAAGAGGGTCGTTTATTCGAACACTTACTAAAAAGAAATAATTAATCTCAGTATTTAATAGGTAATTTTTTTGTTTCAATTTAGTATAAAAGTAAATATGTATTTGCCTTGTCGTTATTGTTGTGTTAATTCTTTCACATTATGTTTAATTAAACTATTGCCGTTGTAATATAACGAATAATGTATTTCATCATATTTAACCACATTCTGTTTGTTTCTGTAGTTTCTTTTTATTATTTTACATGGCTACTATGACAATGAAGACTATTTCTGTAAAAAAGTATGGAAAATAAGAAAAACTGAAATATCTCAAAAACTATTATAAATAGGTATAGGATATATTGAACAAAACTTTTAGGGTTTTTATTACTCTATTAAATAACATGAAAATATACAGGGTGTACCATTTAAAAAAAAAGATATTTATTCATTTAAACTTGTTCAAATTTGAGCCGATGTGTTCAACACCCTGTAGCTTTTATTGCAAATATTAGGTAAAAATTATGGTAGCTTGTCCTTGGCCTTGCTAAATTCCAAATTTGAATATATTTGTCACAAAATTGAAAACGTTATTTAGGATTGAATTGATGCTTGAAAATATGACTTTTTTTCTTTAAACTTAATTATCTCAGAAACTATAAAGTTTTGTTATAGTAAACCCTTAATAAAAAAGATTTAAAATTATAAGCTAAATCGAAAATACGATTCGTATATAGGGTGTTCTATTTAAAAAAATACAACTTTATGCTGTCCTAGTTTTTTGGCTCACCCTGTAGAGTCCTAAATATTTTTAAAATCTGGGTAAAAATAAACTGTATCAAACAATAAATATAGTTTCTTTGTTAATTTCACCGAAAAGGCACAAACCTACTTCATCCAATCGTTGACTCACCCTGTACAGGCCGCATGCATTCTCATAGCGCGCCTGAATCCACCCCTATGTTGACTTTATCTGTTATTAAAATTCGACCCATACACACAATCTTATAAAATTCTACGTTTACTTAATTGTGAAATTGGGACTTTTTTGGATTTGTTGAACAGTCAAATCTGGAAGAAACAAATTTGGGAATGGATTCAAAATTTAGGGTATATATTGTTTTTTTTTTTCAAATATGTCATACAGGTAGAATTTCAGAATTCTATTGAAAATTCATATGGAGATATATAATCAGATCTTCCTTCTCTTATAGATAATATAATAATATATATTTTTTAATGTCAGCCTATAAAACGTACGGTTTAAAGAAAGTAATATTGAATCGTGACTATACATATTATGGATGTACTTCCTAGTTTTTATTGCATTTTTACACTTGCAAGCGTTACAAAATGTTACAAGATGTCGTGACTGTGACATTATAATTTAAACAAAACTACGATTTATGTGGGATTTATAGTGCGTGACAGTTACCGTAAAGCTTAACAATTATTGTAAAATCTTTTGCAGATAAGATAAAAAAGAAACATTAAAATGAGGAATAAGCTAAATAGACATTTTCCTTCTCTTTAAATGGTAGATAAAATTAAAGCGCGTTTTTTTTTAATATTACGTAAATTTATCAAGTATGTCATCTTCACCTTCCTGCTGTAAAATTTATTTTTTTGAAGCAAGTTTACTTCTAAATAGTTAAACATTTTTTTCTTTTCAGAGTTAACCCCCTCTTTAATCTATCATCAATCCAACCATCAGACTCAGAAAGTGTATCATCAACCAATAAAAACTCCCGATATCCTTTAAGTCAACGTTCTCCACCCTCTGGTTGTGAAAAACCGACATCTTCTGAATATGCACGAAGTCCTGATCGAGATAAATCGAAGCCTACGAATCGATATAGATATGGCAATCAACAAGATATTAATGATTTGATTTATACTGGACATTTCGATCACAGAAAAGATTTCAGACGAACAAAGTCGACTACAAGCGAATATTCTCGAAGTAGTCGAGATAAGTCGCCAGAAATCGATTATGACGATGATCCTGTACCGAGGCAATCATCGAGTCTTTCCGATTACAGCGAAAAACTCGTTTCCAGTGGATACATTCACGATACGTTTCGACAGAAATCAACTAGTTCCGGCTCGAGCGGTGATTCTCGTCGGCAAAAGTCAAGGTCACTCCGAGAAAAATCAGGAAGTTCTGGATATGGTGGGAGTATCAGAGGGAGCAGTTTGGAAAATATTTTCAGTGATCGACTGCAATTGGTAGATGAGGCTGGAGCAGTACTGGAGCAAAATCCGGTGTTTGTAAAGTCTATCAGGGTAAGTTTTGGGAGGCTTTAAATATTATAAGTTATTTTGATACTTTGGCGATTTTGGAGACATTCCAGTGTCGAATCCTGTTTTAATACTGATTGATATGTAGGAAAACATGCAGTTGCCAGTTAATTATACAGCTGAATTTATTTTTTTTGTGCGCCAATAAAACACAGTTTAACAATTACAAAAAATTTTGTTTTATAAACTCTGTATGGATAACAAATTTTTGAAGTGCATCCCATAATATAAAAATAAGTAACAATTTGTTATTTCTATACTTTTTATAGGTCAGTCGGTATGAATATTTCTCCTACAATTGGCATATATATATATATATATATATATATATATATATATATATATATATATATATATATATATATATATATATATATTCTGTATGAACAGGTTTGTTACCTTAATCAAGTTTAGGAGCCTGCTCACTAGTTTGTTCTTTGGATATAGATCCTCAAGATTGATCGATCTCTAAGGTGTCTCCAGTGGTGCGTTTTCTTCGTATTTACATTGTGTGTAGATGTTTTCTTAAGCTGCGGTGGCCGGTTGTCACCAGCCTAATCTCCTCAGCTATACTTTGCTGTGTATGTGGCCTTCCACGTGGTTCCAGTGGTTTGTGTGCTTATGAGTTATCCATCAGTTTTTGTGATGCCAAAGACTGGCCCTAAATTCATAAATGTGGTCTTGGAAATTGTTCCGGTTTATCTTTGTCTGGGTTACCTTGTAGTGTTTTGTCAGGATAATAACGTTTTGAAGAAGTCATAAACCAGATTTAATCTGGTGATGAAGAAAATGAGAACGGTTCTGTGCGTCATTTATATTGATTCTGGGGATGATTCTGTTTATTCCGTTCAGTTTTCAACCCATCTCTAAAACAGACCAGGTTTCCTTGTTGACTTCATGTTAGATCAGATTCTGGCTTTCAGTCTATGGAATGGTGTCGGATTAGTTGAAATTATAGGCTTTTGGCAAAGTATTACTGCTCAGCTTCAGTAATGAGTTTGATACTGTGTCCGAGGGCCGGTATACTCTACTTGACCTTGTTTTTATTCCAGCCCGTTTTCGATGCAGAGTTTTAGGTAGGTTTTGCATCCAGGAAAAGTCTTGGTACTTAACCTTGTGACTCATTTGTAATTGTTTATCAAAATAAGTTGGTAGTTTTAACTCGCCAATCTTTATTCTTTTACTGAAGAGTATAAGTGTGACTCTTCCAGGGTTGATCCTAAGGTATTCCTTAGTGCACTTACTCCTTCACTCTAGTCAGAGCTTCGTATATGACTTCCGGTAGTATATCACAAGTAAATATGGCGACTAATCAGAAATTAACGGAAAGAAGTAAAATAGCTTAATAAAACAAATGAAATCAGTAAAGAAACATGGGTTGAATATTTCACAGATTTATTTAAAGCAGACAATAATATAATTGAAATGAACACGCCCGAAATAGCGACCAACGATATTATAGAAATAGAAGCACTCAACGTGCGACTATCACTCTCCAAGTTAAAAAACAGAGAAGGCCCTGGTCCAGATGACATTACAAATGAACTGCTCAAATATGATGGGTACCACTTTACAACACAACTAACCATTCTAATTCGTAAAATTCTTTTCCATCATAAAATTCCAGATGAGTGGCGAACAAGTACTTCAATCTTTATGTATGAAAAGGGCGACAAAAAACTGCCAATGAACTACAGAGGAATAAATTTGCTTATTACAACCCTAAAACTAACAACGAAGACCATAAATAAAATTAATAACATAATCAATCTATCAGATGAACAACAAGGTAGGTCATGCATCGATGCGGTGTTTGTGTTAAGAAAAATAATTGAGAAATCAATTGAATACAACAAGCTAGCATATATATGGTTTGTTGACTTGGAAAAAGCCCTCGATCGCGTCCAGCCTAGATATATATTACATCTTCTCTATGATAGGCAAATCCCACAAAATCAAATTAAAACTATCGAAAATATATTTTCTAACAACTAAGTTCAAGCTAGGATCAACGGAGAACTTACAGATCCGATTCCAGTTGGTAGAGGAACTGAACAAGGGGACTCTTTAAACCCTTTTCTCTTTAATCTTAACATGGATCAAATAATAATGATAGTACGCAAATTGAGAGGATACAGATTGACAGCGAGACTAAGGTCCTATGTTATGCCGATGACGCTTTACTGGTAGCAGAAAATGAAGACTACCTATATATATATTTAACCGAACAGCAAAATCTCTTGACAGGAAATGAAATTTAAGTATCTGGGAGTATAAATATCCGGCTACGTAGATGTCGAAGCAGAGGCACGAGAACAAACTAACAAAGCAGCTAGGATAGCAGCATGCTTAAATAACACCATTTGACAAAATCTATAAGACCATGATTAGGCCAATAATGACATACACTACAGAAATACGACCTGACGCAACAAAAACTCAACAGATGATTGAAAAGACAGAAGGTACTACGAATGATAGTTGGAAAAACGCTAATGAATAGAGAGCGAAGCGAGAACATCAGAGAACTGTGTGAAGTAAATAATGTAAACGAATGGATATTGAAGAGAAAGATGGAATGGAACAACCACATCAGTCGCATGGACGACTTGAGAATAGTTAGGGTAGCGCGCGACAAATCATCCTTAGGTCGCAGAAGTGTAGGACGACCTCGAAAAAGAACAAGCAACTAAAGAAAGAAGAAGAAGATTATGTTATTTGTACTTTTTTAATTACTTACTTAGTAGTTTAAAAATAATAAATTGGATAATCAATAAAGTACAGTAAGAGATGTTGATATTTTTTTAGAGGCAATTAATGTATTAAGAGAGAAAAATATCGTAAATTATTATTCTAATGAAACAGAAAATTTTAATAAATATTAAATAGTGATTCCATAATTTGTGATGAAAATTTTCTGTTTTTGAGATATTTAAACTTATAACATGTAGCTATTTATTTTGAAATGGTTACGGAATCCAATCAGGTGCGTGTCAACACGCATTTGGAGGATTTTATTAACTGTTCAAATCTTTTATTCTCTAATGATCAATAATGCAAATTCTTTCTTTACTAATTCACAAACCATACTTGGCGGAATACTTTCTATTCCAGATTGCTGGTAGAGGTCTGAAAACAACGAAATCAGTGCCATCTCAACATTCCGCTTCATCAGGCGGCGGAACACTTTCCACCATACCTGAAGGAAGAGTGGACCTTCCTGTACCTCAGCCTATTTGGCCAGGTAATTTTACTAAATTGATAAAAATAGAAGCATAGGAAAAATTCCTTGTCATTTGAAGAAATGGTGCTTATTCATCGACATTTACTTGCTTGTTGGATTGTATCGCTACTTATATTTTTCTATGATTTCTCGCGGAAGATGGTAAAAACAGAATAATTTTCTCTTGGTTCGTTTCAGGCCCATTAGACCATAGAAGTTTGCTCAATAGTTATAATTACGATTCATTGGTGGATGAGGCCTTACTGTTGTATACTAGCTTAAATCATCCAAATAATATACCGGGAAGTCAGAATAAGCACGAAAGTTACTTAGATATATCTGTTAAAGATTTGTTGGTAAGTAAAAAATAAATCTTCTTTTTCTTTCTATTTAAAAATCTCATCAAAAATAATAGATTTTACTATAAAAACTAATTTATAGATTTGAGATATCTCATATATAAATTCATTTTTGATTTTTTAAAGTTGGATCTATTGGCCAGTATAAATCAAACTTTGGAAGGAAAAACGGGTACTCCTGAAGAAATGCTCAAAATAGTTACTGAAAAGATCAAATTAAAACTAGAGGTATTGAGAAATTGCACAGAAGAAGAAATGAAAAAGTTATGTGTTAATTTGAGTAATAGCAGCAAGGTGAATTCTGTCCTGAGGTAAGATGAACTTGTATAAAATTCATATTTAAGATCTTGATGATGTCTTAAGGTGGTGCTTTAAGCGTTTTCATCAGGGAAAAACAACTGGCTACTCATGTGAAAATAAAAATTATAGAAAGAAATACGTGCCTTTATTTCAAATGTTATAACTAAACTATTTTAGAAAGTATTGACATTACTTTCTGATAAATTAGAAAATGTGAAGGTTGTCAATTTGTTTCTTTCTCAAATACTTTTTTTAAAATGAATTATCTTACTTATTTATGCAATGTGATATTATTCTTAGTTAATGAAAATATTAAAGCTAAAAAGCAATGTTACATAAACATTAAACTCGGAAGATAAATTTTTGTTGACTGTGTGCAGTAACGGGTCACAGGTTGTGCAGGAGTTATTAAATCATGTCGTTAAATCAGTCTAAACATTTGAAAGTGGCTACAACACTAAATCAATTTGAAATTAAGAGGTTTATAAGTGATTAAAACGTTTTAATACGTTTATACAACTGCTTTGGTTTATTATTTAGTCTATGGCACAAACCTAATAATTTATTGTAATCTATAATTTTGAATAAACCAAGAAAGCGAGGTCCTTCTCATTTAAAAAATTAGTTAAAATTTTGAGAAGTTAATTCTCTTTTCGGATGAAGCCATATTCCATGTAAAAAAAGGTTTCTAGCCAGCGCTTTCGATAATGCAGCACCTCAGAATTCTATATATGCGGCATAATTTTTACAAAGTAAATGTCTGGCGTGCTATAAGTTTCATGACATTATAGCGATATACTTTTTCGACGGCGCCGATAATCAAAATGGTTATTTAGACTTCTTGGAAATTTATTTCTATGCCCACTTGGAATCTCCTTTACTGATGTATAGAAAAGCAATAAACTTTCAACATGATTGGTCCACCAAGAAGTTCTGACACACATTTTCTAACATACTATTTTAGAAAATGATAATATTGTATTGAAAGAACACATATCAATTTATATTCAGTCACTATCTTTAGAACAAGTACGAAATTGTTATCATGAAGTTCTAGATCGACTTGATAAGTTTATAACTAACGGAGTTGAAGTTTTTTCATGAAAATAGTGATATTTTTCATAGACTTAGCCGAACGGCTCTAACATTTCCTTCAGGATAATATTCACTCATCCCCGATATAATCAAATAGCATAAGGATGGAGTTCTGTGAGGGCCATTCCATGTTCTCGGGAACTAGGTGCAGTTCCCATGAACTTCCGGACAGTTTGAGCGATCCCAAGTAGCACTGCCTTTTACATGGCCTTAAACAGCTATTTCTTAATGCCCAATCCTTTGATATTAAATAGAAGATTCTTCAGTACTACGCTGGTTGTTAAGAAAATTATGGGGATCATTCGAATGCTACTCATTTCTCACTGTCAGCTTATTTGTACCTCTAGATCTTTTTATTTGGCAATGTAAAGAGCAATATTCATTTAATAGTGGCTTCATATTTCTTTCGGGAAAAATTAGGTGCGCTAGATACTTGGATGGTCTGCCTTTAAATTTAAGAGATAATCTTTATTTTTCAACAAGATGATGTTTCTATTCATAGCACCTTACAAGTACGGGAATGACTAAATCAACAATTTCCCAGCAAATGGATCGGACGATTTTCAGAAAATCCTTGGTCTTCAAGATCACCAGACATTATTCTAATCGACTTTTTTGTCTGGGATTATTTTTAGACACAAACTAAGTTTTTAAAAATAGTTATTTTATGAAGTTACCTTATACAGGGTCAAAAACAAATAAACTTTGCATCACATGTGACCAAATTTTAATAACCCTATTTGGATTTTGTAGAAAAACATACATCTAATATGGCACTACTTTAAACAAAATATGTCTGGAATGAAGCATTACCAAAACTAAGAAGTTTTATGTAGGTTGTGTCGAGTCTTATTTCACAACAGTGGTGCAATTTACAAAAAAAAAGGGTGAAAAATCTAAATCATCTTATACTGCTGAAATTTTGTTTATAGGCTAACAATTGCATTTAGAAAAACTTTTTCTAATAATTTTTTCGATATTTTGAGATATAACCCCACTTTTGAATTCTTTTTGGAAAAAAATTTGACAGATAATGCTAATGACCTGACTACTGTTGCCTTGGTTAATTTTCATCTCGATCGAAGCAGATATTGTTGTCAATGTCTAATTTCGAATAAAGTTATTATTAAAAAAAAATCCCATATGATGCGGACTTTACTGGTCACATTGTATATTTAGACTAATTATGGTAATTATAATAAGGTTATGGGTAATGATATATTTACGGATTATCTATATATTAAAAAATGTACTCTGCACTTGAACACATTTCACACTTAACCGGTTTAATTTTATTTAAATATTCGGGTACTTATTATTTTGTTGCTTACCCCATCTCTTAAGTATTTTTAAATTGCTTTTCAAATTCCATTTTCATACCTTTTTAGAGCATTTAGTCATAGTTCTTCGAGTGGCAACTCGACTTCGAGCGGTCGTGCCAGGACAAACAGTTCTAACGACGACGACCTGTACCACATTCCTTCGGGTTCTTCCAGTAGTGGATTTAGTGATTCTCCTCCAGGCCAAAGAAGACCTTCTACACCATTATTGCCGCATTTCTATGGTAAGTTTTTTGAGCATTACTGATATTTATATTTCATGAATTGTTATTTCTGGTTGCACATTTGAACTACTAAAATTTACGCTTTAGATTTTCTTAACTATTATAGAACCAATTTACAGTACGTTTCTTAGTAACCGTCAGTGGTCTCCTCGTGTGGCAAATTTTTCCATTATTAATTATTATGTGTTTTATGAAGTGTTTTGTAACAAAAAACGAGTTTCTGAAATTAAATGAAAATTTGGACCAAAAAAGGTTGGGAGAGTCGTGAATTCATTCAAGATGAATTAGGAGGTGAAAGGCTTTCAGACTCCCCCAATTTAGATATTTTTAAACAACGGTTCTCGAAGACTATAATCTAAAAGTTGTTACTATTGTTAAATCGTTAAATATAAGCTAAGTATTCTGACAATTTTACATGATGAACTAGATTGTTGATTCCTGAATAAAAACTCCTTAGTCAGGAAATTTTTCAAAATAATTTGGATTGTTTGGATTTAGACATTAACTTGTTGTCAGATACTGACAGGGGATATCATTTGAGTATTATTGGGATCCAGAAATAAAATTAAAATCTATGCGATGGGTTTATTGGGATACCCTTCTTCAAGAAGGATCCGCTCACGAATTATTTTTGTCGAATCCATACCGCAGTGCACTACAATAAGAGCAGAAGAATGTCCTCCTTTACAACAGCAACATTTTAAGCTATTTCCCATGATTATAATCCCCGTGACCTGGACCACCTTCTCATAGTCCTGATGTGGCTTTGTCTGCCGTTTTCACTTTTTTATTCAAAAATTTGAAAAGTCTCTTCAGAGGACATCACTTTCCAAATGATAACCCGTTGAAAGAGGATATGAATGTCTATTTTGTAAGCTACCCAGCATCTTTGTTTTTTGGTGGAATCAAAACCTTTGCAGGACAGGTGGCGTATGTCGAAGTTAAAGAAAATTATATCGAAAAAAAATAATAATAAAAAAGTCTTTTGTTTCAATGTCAGCGAGAAAAATTTTCTCGTGTTCCTCGTAACGATATTAAAACTGACACGAGGCAGGATTGGTAGTAACATGAGGTGACAATTAAATTCGTTTTAATAACCAAGTGCAAGGCAAGTACTTCTTCGGATAATCTCCATTAATAATAATTTTGACAGGCAATATAATAAATTTTGAAGAAGTTTAAAGCACGATAAAATTTATGTCAGATCTTTCGCTCTAGTTTACTACTTTTAAATCTTTTTTCTAGGTCGAAAGCAATCAATTCTATCTCAACTTTATTCAGATCATGATAACTCAACATTGTCAAGAGGAATTCGTAACGCTCTAATCTACGGCACCCTTTATCGTCATAAAATGCCATCACCACCCAAGACGGTCTCCTGTCAACCCAGCGATGCCATGAATCCTGCCAACACCACGCCCGTTTGTAACGAGGAAAACGTACAAAAGCCCGTAAAAGTGTGCGAAAAAATTGACTCTAAATGTACGACTAGTGATCCAACTTTGAAAAACATCGAAATCGTAGTTAGTGAAGATTTTACCAATAATAGTATTTCTTGTGCCAGAAGCAAACTAAACTGTTTAAAAAATTTTAGCTGTGATAGAAGTAATTTTTTGGTGAAGGGAGGGAAGAAAACTGCAACTGTCCCTAAACGGGGGTTGCTGGGGTCGGGTGATAATAAACCTAGTGTGTGGCAGTTGTATTATGGTGTACGAGCTGAAGGGAGCAAAAGATATGGGGAAGGAAAACCGACGGACGTTCCTGTTTTTGTAAGTAGTCCATTTTTGTTTATGATAAAATACTTAAAAATTTCTATTTTATATTCCTTTATTGAAGTATTGATGCTCCTGAATATTAAGATTTTGCCAATTGTATTAAACTTGTTTGAAAAAATATTAAGCTTATTTACTCCCAACAAAACAATATTACATTTGTTTGGAGGTTATATAAAGTGTTATTTAGTACTTTGGTATAGATATATTTTGAAAATAGCTTACCTTAAATAGGGTCTTCCAGAAAAGCGTGAAGTTAAAGTCTCATTGAACGTCTCTTCAATCCTAAAATTGTTTTAATATAAAATGTAACATTGCCAAATTATTAAATTTTTAAATATTTTTTGTAAGAAATCAGTATATTTTAATACCGACACCATGGTCCTTTTTTGAGTGTAAAAACAGTTTTGCTATGTATATGAACAAGAAAAAAAAGTAATTTAATACCTAATATTTACCTCATTTCTTCTTCTTCATGTACTTTCTCCATTTCGGAGGTTGGCTATCATCATTGCTATTCTGACCTTGGAAGCTGCGGCCTTGAATAGATCAGATGACTTGACGTTGAACCATTCTTGCAAATTCCTAAGCCAGGATATTCTTCTTCTTCCAACAGATCATTTTCCCACAATCTTTCCCTGGATTATGAGTTGCAGAATCTTATACCTTGGACCTCTCATGATGTGGCCGAGATATTGCAATTTTCTCTTTTTTACTTCATATAGGATCTCTACGTCCTTCTTCATTCTTCTCAGAACCTCCAAGTTGGTCACATGTTCTGTCCATGATATTCTCAGTATCCTACGGTAGGTCCACATCTCGAAGGCTTCTAGTTTCTGCTAGCAATGTAAGTTGAGGGTCCAAGCTTCTACACCATACAATAGGACTGGGAATACATAACATTTAAGCATCCGAATTCTTAGGTCCAGGCTCAGATCGCGACAACAGAGCAGCTTCTTGATCTTCACAAAGGATGCACGGGCCTTCATTTAAGAATCAAAAAATATCTAATGAATATGTAGCCATGATTTTCTTTGCTCTATGTTATGTTACGTTTGTATTAGTTTTGACGTTTAAGAACAATAACGTAATAATAATTTTGAAGCACTTGATATTAACTTATTATGAGACAAAATTGTAAGGGAACGAAAGTTCATTGACTAACTTAAGTAAATTCCACTAAAAGGATGAATGCATTTATATCACTCTATATATGGATTTGGACATTTGCAATGTAGAAAATATGTCAGTTATCATAATAAACTCAATTTTATCACTTTTGGGGTAGTTAATTTGGAGTAGTTAATTTGGTTTCCAGTAAATATATAAACACAGACAATTTATGTGACATTATGTATAAACGGTCGTACCCTCTCAAAGACGCCATATATGATGATGATTGTAAAGCATCTAGGATTAAGCGCTAGATATATTTTCAACTTATGGGCGACCCGACGAATTATTTTTTTTAATCTGAGCAAATTTTCGCATCATACGAAATAAATTCGTCTTTATTTTAATTAATAAAAAATTTCTGCAGCTGTGTTTGTAGAATTGTAAACTCTAATAATTTGTAGCTTTTTAAAGGGTGTTTTTTATAGAGGTATAGAACTTTAAGTTGGCAACAGTTTTTTAACTGGCGGCCATTTTGTCAGCTGTCAAGTGATTTATGTTTAGTTTGGTTTGACATTTCAACATGAATAGACTGACGCCTGAACAACGCTTCCATATTGTGCAAATTTATTTCGAAAATCATGGTTCTATTCGAAATACGTATCGCGCACTACGTCCATTTTACGGTCAACATAATCGTCCATCAGAGCAATTAAGTCGATTAACTATGGAACGTTTTCGCACCACGTTTACTTTAAATGATAATACGCATCCACAGAGACGTCGTACAGTGCGTACAGAAGAAGTCATTGCTGCTGTAGAGCGTAGCGTAGAGGAAGACCCGAATCAGTCTATCCGCCATCGTGCACAGGAATTGGATATGTGTCCATTCACTTTATGGAAGATTTTACGGAAAGATGTTGTTTTGAGTGCTTACAAAATCCAACTCGTGCAAGAATTGAAGCCACACGATCACCTAGCAAGGCGTAGATTCGGTGAATGGGCCCAAAACAAGATTGCCGTTGATCCCGATTTTTGTTTAGCGATGAAGCTCACTTTTGTTTGAATGGATACGTCAATAAACAAAACTGCCGTATTTGGAGTGATGATAATCCTCAAGTGTATGTTGAGACACCGTTACATCCAGAAAAACTGACTGTTTGGTGTGCTTTATGGGCTGGTGAAATCATTGGTCCGTACTTCTTTAAAAACCATGCTGGTCAGAACGTTACAGTCAATGGTGACCGCTATAGAGCTATGATTATTGACTTTTCATCAATTGAACAACCATGATGTGCAGGAGCTGTGGTTTCAACAAGACGGCGCAACATGTCACACAGCTCGTGCCACAATTGATTTATTGAAGGAAACGTTTGGTAACCGCACAGTTTCACGTTTTGGATCCGTGAATTGGCCTCCAAGATCGTGTGACTTAACGCCGCTAGACTATTTTCTGTGGGGATATGTGAAGTCGCTAGTCTACGCCGATAAGCCCGAAACGATTGATCACTTGGAGGACAACATTCGCCGCGTTATTGCCGATATACGGCCACAAATGTTGGAAAAAGTCATCGAAAATTGGACCTCCAGATTAGACTACGTCCGAGCCAGCCGTGGCGGTCATATGCCAGAAGTCATATTTATATTATAATGCCAGAAGGTTATCTTTCGAATAAAGTAAATTTCATGTCGATTTAAAAAATTCATCTTTGTTTTATTCCATTTAAAAGTTCTATACCTCCATAAAAAACACCCTTTAGTACAAAAACTTCAAGAGTCCAAGCAAAACGACCAGACTAAGAGAGAGCCTTAGTCACAGTGGATTTTATTTTTTATTAGGTTTATAGTATAGCTATTAAATAATATGGGACAGTAGTAAATCGTGGAAGAAACAGCCACATGCTACCAAAAAAATCCTTTTGCAGAAATTCACGATCAAACACTGTCACAAAATGATCTCTGTCAAGACCCTGTAAAAATTTTTATAAAAAAGTAAGGAAGCATGGTATGAGTATTAAAGTTGAAGTGAAATACTGATTTCGGCTAAAAAATATTTAAAACTTTAATACTTATTCAACGTTGCATTTCAAGACAAAAAAATTTAAGGTTGGCAAAGGGTTAAATGAGACACCAACTTCGATGTAAAAAAAATGTAAGTAATTCTTCTTCAAGTGCCTTCTCTATTGCGGAGGTTGGCAATCATAATAGCTATTTTAATTTTTGAGGCAGTTGCTCTAAATAGTTGTTTTGAACTGCATCCAAACCATTCCCTGAAATTCGTCGTCGTCCCACGCCTCTTCTGCCACTTATTTTGCCCTGGATTATGAGCCGTAAGATGCTGTACCTTTCTCCTCGCATAATGTGTCCGAAATATTGCAGTTTTCTCTGTTTTACTGTTATCTCGACTTCCCTTTCTTTCCCCATTCTTCTCAACACTTCGGCGTTCGTAACTCGATCCACCCACGAAATCCTCTGAATTCTTCTATAGGTCCACATCTCAAAAGAGTTAAGTCTTCTCATTGCCTCTCGATTCAGTGTCCATGCTCCCATTCCATAATATAGAACACTATATACATTTAGTCAGTCGTATTTTCAGGGCTAACGTTAGATCTTTGCTGCAGATAACCTTTTTCATTCTAATAAAGTTGGCACGTGCTTTTACGATTCTGGTTTTTATTTCAACGGTATAGTCATTATTTTCTGTTATTAGGGTTCCCAAGTAAGTGTACTTCTTAACTCTTTCTATGTGCTGGCCACCTACCATTAGAGTTTCATTATTATTGGTGTTGTTTTTACTAATTATCATGAACTTTGTCTTTTTCGTGTTAAGAGAGAGTCCATATTCTCCACTGACTTTCAATATTTTATTCATTATCTTTTCTAGGTCTTTCAAACTATCAGCTATTATTACGGTGTCATCTGCATACCTAATGTTGTTGATCAAAACTCCGTTTACTTTTATCCCGGCCGTTTCAGATTCAAGACTTTCCAATATGACCTCTTCAGAATAAGCGTTAAATAGTAAAGGTGACAATATACGACCTTGTCTGACTCCTCTTCGTATTTCTACATCTCCGGATATTTCCTGTCCAAATCTTACTGCCGTTCGCTGATTGTAATACAGATTTGATATCAACCTTAAATCCCTTTCATCCAAATTTTTGCTTCTGAGAATCTCTATTAGTTTGTCATGCTTGAGCCTATCAAAAGCTTTGTTGTAATCTATGAAGCAGACATAGAGGTCCTGATTGATATCTAAGCATCTTTGAGTAAGCACATTAAAAGCAAATAATGCTTCTCTCGTACCCACCCCGTTCTGGAAGCCAAACTGTGTGTCACTAATTTCCAGCTCCAACTTGGAATGTATTCTAGCGTGTACAATATTTAAAAGGGTTTTCAAAGTATGTGACATGAGACTGATTGTTCGATAGTCACTGCATTCTTTTGAATTTGCTTTCTTTGGTAAACATATGAATGTTGATGTTAACATTTCTCGGGGGATAGTTCCTGTCTCGGGGGATAGTTCCTGTAAGTAATTACATTAAAAAAAATATTCGCAGCGTTTTTTGGGACACCCTGTATTTGCTAAACCAATTTCAAAAGGTACGCCGTTTAGCTGCAATGAAATATTTTAGTACTAAATGAATACTGTGTATACAATATTGGATGAGTGGTAGACATAGTTTGGATTTCTATTATTTTTAAAATTAACATTTATTTAAAACGTTTCACCTGGTAAATATTTCCAGTCACCATCAGGTGAATAGAGTGTTCACCAACCACTATTGTTTGGCTATTTTAGGTTCAAGAAAAGTGTCTTTACATTTTCAACGAGCTTCATAGAGGTAACATTTTTACTTGATTTTGATAGACTCTATCTTTGAGGTTTAAAAACCATAAAATAAATTAAATTTTTAGGATAATTTACAAATTACAGTTCTAAAAACCTCGGACAATTAACTAATCATCATTTTTATTAACAAGTTAATATCCGTAAGTGATGAATTTACTATTTTAGGGCCGAGTTCAAAATTTTACAGTCACGAAGTAATCAATATCGTCATTTATCAATGGATTGTTATTAAATGCTTGCTGCAAAACATTATTTATTCTTTAATGTACGTTTATAATATGTGCATACATTTCACATATAATATGTATGCATTTTACAATAGCTATTATTTTAATTAAATTAATGGTTACATATTACAAAACGATAACTGTTCATTATTTAATTAACAATGCAATTTTTTACCCTTGGGGACAGTAAATGACTTATTGTTTTAAGTTTTTTTTATTTGTTGTATTGTCTTTTAATGTAAATAGAAAGACGGATGCTAATTTTGATTTTATTCGGGATGATGATGAAATTTAAATGAATAACGCCAGAAATATTGCTGTAATTTAATAATTTGGCGATTATAAAATTTGTATTATGTTTATTTATTGGTAAAAAAATAAGTATCTAAAAATCATAAACTTTTGGTGTTGATATGAGTAAGTCTTCAAATGTAAAAAATCTCGGAATCAACAAAGGTAATAATGTTCACAGGTAAGCACTGACTTCTCAAGCGTGCCAATTTTTTTATTTTTGTTTATTAGACAACATTGGAATCACGAACTTGACATATAAAAGTGGACTGGTCATTTAAATAATTTTTGACCCCCCAAACTGGTCGCCATTACATGACCATTTTGTATGGCAGCATTGAATTTCCCGCCAGTTTCTCATATTAGCATGAATGTGTCGTGTTTAAATGTCAGTTTCATTATTCTAAAGGTCTAGACAACAACTATTTCTTTCTATAGTATATTTAAAACAATAAATAGATCTTCCTTATTTTAGATGACACTTTAATTGAGAATATTGAATAAAAATCAGGAAAATTAAGTGTTTATGTAAAGTACATTTATCTTGAATTTCTCAGTTTTAATATGTTTCCTTAAAATTATAATTTTTCAGTTCAAAGTAATTTCTCAGTCTTTTGAAAGAGCGTAAATATTGAACCGAGAAATAAAAAATAAGTTTTATTTTACTTTGCAATATATTATAGAATATGTTGCAATATATTATAGAATATTTTGCAATACATTATAGAATATTTTGCAATTTTATTATTGGTATTAAATATTGGAGAGTCCATTGGGTTTTCGTAGTGGATGAAAGTAAAATAAAAAAATATTTTCATATTTTTCGGCCGATTCTAAACAAAAAGTATCTCTTATGATTTTCCGTTCGATGAATAGTTTATATATATATATATATATATATATATATATATATATATATATATATATATATATATATATCTGTCTATATATATATATATATATATATATATATATATATATATATATATATATATATATAGACAGATAGATATAGATATATATGTATATAAAACTTTGGTGGAGTCATGTCTCTTCAAAGGCTACGAAGCCACACTGGGTTCCCCGACAATAATATGTCAATATACAGAAAACTATGTGTTATAAAGGGTAATAAAAACTTTTTGCTGGTTAATTACACAAGTGTTAAAATAGGTTCATTTAGCGCCAACCTAATTAGTTGCAAATGAAAATTAACTAGCAACCAGTTAGTTGTAGCGATTATGATGTAACTTTCTCTTTTAACAGGTATTTATGCTATCGATATCTCAAAAATTGATCTTTGACGGAATCTAGCAAGCAATCAACTAATGCTAATTAATATTTCTACAGCACCTATTATATTCATTAATGTGATATTTTTAAACGTTTTTAAATTTCCTAAAGTTCCTGATATTAAAGCAGGAAGACATCAAATTTTAAATTAAGTATGTGTAAATGCAAGTACAAACAGTACGGAATTAAGTATGCTGTAAACAGAAGGTTAGAGGTGGCAGAATCACCTAAAATATATTTACATACCAATAAATCAACGACAGGGAAATTACCAGACGTTTGCAATTGTCTTGGGTATCATCTGGAAAACTGACTTATATCTAGAGAAATAAGGCGATCCCATGAGACTAAAACGAAAAGTTTTTGATGCTTGAATACTACCAGTGGCAACATATGACCTCGAAATAATTGTCTTAACACAAATAAACGACAACAAATTAAAAATAATGCAGAGAGCGATAGAGAAGTCTATGTTAGACAAAATTCGCAACGAAAGAATACGTCAGATGACTGGGGTCCAAGATATCATTGCAAGGATTGCAGAATTATAATGGCAATAGGCCGGGCATATTGCTAAACAGCCAGATAAACGCTGGACAACAAAAATCATCCGAGAGCGACTTAGAGAAACAAAGCAAAGTGTTGGCTGATGGGAACTGGCAACAGAAGACACCAAGTAATGATAGCGTAACCATCGTCTATATCTCTCCAGAATCAACAGAGATTAGAACAGATAAAGACGACAATGTATGACAAGGACTGGAGAAATCACAATCAACAGTTCTTAGAATTAACCAACAAGTTATTAGGAAAGGGCAATAGTGAAGAAGCAAAGGAAAATTAGCTAGAAGACAAACTGCGGACCACTGTTCAGTTAAAAGATGAACAAATGAACATCCTGTCTAACAAGCTAGAAGGAAGTACAAGAATAATAAAGAGGATATAAGAAGAGAATGTGTCTCTCTAATCTCGGAGCAACTAGCCAGAATTACAACCTGGCACTAACAACAAAAAAAAAACATAAAAATTCAAGAACAGGACCTGGAATTTCAGAACTCTAACGCTCCTTAGAGCGACGACAAGTACCAAATCCATGGTCCTAAATGGAGAAAACCTTGAAAGAGAAAAGAAACACAAAGTCAAGTATAGTGAAATATTTCAAAATTCAAAAATCAACCACATAGGCCTGGAGTACACAAAGACCATCCCTGAAGGCATACAAGTATATTCTAAAAGAATCGAAGATCATAAGAAATTAAGGTGACTACTAGAAGCATCATGCCAATGCCCCTGATACTTGCCGTCTTGCCCAAAAGGGAAAGCCACATACGTAATCATAAAAGTCCAATTTACTTCCAACTGAAATTGGAGTTTATTGTGCAGTTAAAATTATATAAGCTTTTGGTGTCAAAATGGTTAAAATAGTGCAACCTATAAATATTACATGATTTAATTAAAATATTATCAAAATAATGAGTAGACTATCTTTACAAAAACTCATTCATAAAGTCGCTAGGATTTCCGAGACCTTAAAATAGTTCCTTACAACAAGGGTATGAAACTGAAATATTATTAATGATTTTCATTCAGCAAATAAAATTCTTGTTTTGTCGTTTGATAGCTAATACATTGACAGATATTAGACATGGTTAATATGGACTGTTTAAATGATTTCGTTTCTTGTTTCATTGTTTTCAGATAAGTGTTACGTGTTAAATAATTTTGTAAAATAATATCGAATCGATTAGTGCGTCTTACACCAAAAATATATTTCACAATCTTTGGGATTTTTTATTTTGAGGTTATAAGAAAAATCTTTTTTATGCCTTTGAACTACCGAATGAAAATCATTAGCGACAAGGTAGTTTTATTGATAAGTTATTAACAGATTGTACACCGAAGAAATCAAGAAATTGACAGATTTTGTATTTCAGTGTATATTTGAATTATTACAATCAGCCAAGCGCTTTCGGTCTCTCTATCGGACCATCCTCAGGGCTCAGACCTTGTCAAAGCGCACACCTCATACTATGACTGTGTGTGGCATAACCTCACCCTTTTGGGTTGTTATTGAAAAAGGTTTATTGTTTTAATCATGTCAACGTGCACAGTGTATTGAATGTTCTGGTTTTAATTTTAATTTTAAATGTTTCCAAAAAAATTAAAAAAAAAAAAAAATAAATTTTTTAAAAATTTTTTTAATTGTATACATCTTGTTCTGTGTGGAGGCTAAGCTCGCGACTTTTCTCAAACTGGCAGGGTTGAGGTGTGCCCTTTGACAAGGTCTGAGCCCTGAGGATGGTCCGATAGAGAGACCGAAAGCGCTTGGCCGATTGTAATAATTCAAATATACACTGAAATACAAAATCTGTCAATTTCTTAGTTTTATTGATGCCGATCACATTAGAAATATGCCAAGGGTCTTTCAACGCATTCGGGAAGAGTGGTTAACAAAATGCTAGGCTTCCAGGTCATTAAATGGTGGACAAAATTTGCCACTACATTTACTAGTTCACTTATTACAAATTATTTTTAGTTCTGGTCTTTGTAAAATCCTTCTTTTGGTTGATTACATTTAGGATACATTTGATTATATTTTTTCATTGCTCGAGAACAATTTCTCTACACTAGATACACTTCTAACATAACGCATTTTTCTAAAAGCGTAAACACTATTTTGTAATATTTATAACTGAAAATCTAAAATTATATTCAATATGTAAAATTGCATAAAATTCTTGCTTTTTCTGACAGCAGACGTATGGAATGAAATTTTTGTTTCAAAAATATATAGTCAACTTGCCTAAAAGATATCTATATGCTAATAATCGGTTATTTTCAATTTAAACCCAATATTGCTTAAGCTATTCTGTTACATAATTTACAAACGTAACGGTAAAACTTATGCAGGTTATTCTGTTTAAAAAATGCATTTTCACCATTTATTCGGATACGCTATGTTCAAGTGCTACTTTGTTAATTTGACTTATTCTGTATCTATAATAATAAAAGAGCTAGCAATGGCGATGTTGACTATTTTTTATACTTTAAAAATCATATATTTTAAATTTCGTTTCAAATTTCGTTCCAAAAAGCCAATACTTGTCACTTGACAGCTGGGACGTCACATGTTTCCAAGCCTTGGTAAACTGATAACGTGATATAAAGATGAGTTATAAGGTTTACAAGTATTGTGGGGTGCCTCAGTGTGAAAATGCGACAATTAAAACACCTTCACAAGTTCGAAAAATAATAGGAAAATGTGGCTTCAGCTAGCCCGCAGGGATACGCCACTTGTGCCTCATTTTGATGTAAGTTATGAAACATTTGTTTATTTTTCTTTTGTTGAAAGTTATTATTTTTCAAGTTTTCAAAGATGAAAATTGGAATTTTGAGGTTAGAAATAAAGTAATCAAAGTTGGGTAACAAAGTTTTGTACTTGTTTTATTTCAGTTGCCGAATAATATGGAGCACTATACAGATTACTATTATGCATTCATTATCGGTGGTAGAAATTCTTGGTATAGTACTTACATGAAGGTCTTCACATTTTCTAAATTCAGCAGATCAGAAGTTAATCTTTGTTGTGATGAAACTGACCACCTTAAAACAATCAATTCTCGGTAAATTCGAACTACTTGCCTGATATAAATCCACTCTCCATAATAGGAAAACTTCTTAGAATTGTTTTTAAAGGGAATAGTAAGCAAATTTCGAAGAAATTGCACGGAAGTCACTATAAAATAATGTTAACCAAATTACGTAGCCTTTGATAGCGATGATGTTTGCGAATTGGTCTTCATTGTCACGTGACACTTAAATAAAAATTAAATTGTTTAAAAATAAAAAAAAAACATTGTGTTTTTTAAGATTTTTAGTATGCATAATACCATTTCGCAGCAAAATTATATTTTTAATTGAATGCAGTCAACATCTTTATAATGAATATTTAATTTGGTACACCCGATATCTTGTTTTTAAAATAAAAAAAAATTACATAATTATGTTCATATTACTCAGGGTTTAACAAAGAGCACACGCCTATGGTGTAATAGTAATTCCGGTCATAGAAATTCCAGAGAATGATTTTTTCTAAAGATCGCCTATTGGTTGTATTGGACATTCTCTGCCGAAGTTATTTATTGGTTTTGATCGTGGAAAATCATTGCATGTCTGTGTTATTATAGTGAGCTACTATTAATATTTTTTTATCGAATAATATTAAAGTAAATCATCATTTGGAATCGCCGGAAAAGTCCGTCCTTTAGTCATGATTAATATTATTGTTATTTAAAAATAACCTAAAAAATTAATTTGTTATTGAATATTTTTAAAAACAACAACGATTAAAGATTAACGTAATAATTAACGGTAGATAAATTCAGCACGTGTATTAAATGCGTTAATTTATTTTTGTTAAGTAACATCCAAAATGTCTTCCGGTGTATTGGCGAACCTTAATAACCTATTAAATAAGAAAAAGCACAGTTACCCAATATATATGAACATTATTAGAAAATAAATAAAAGATTTAATAAGCCTAGTCATACCCAGCGAGTAACTTGTATTTACGGAAGTATAAATTAAGATTAAATGCGATGCCGACTGGAAAAAATAAGCAGAGAAAGTGCTGCCGATTCTCGATTTTAGATGATTTTCACACACGAATTTATCTCTTTTTGTCATATGAGATGTACTCCTGAGCCATTGTTTTTTCAAATTAATTATCCTTGTGATTTATGATTTATAGAATTAACACGTGAGATTTTATGTTTAAAAGTGGTTCCGCAAATCATATTGTTTCATTTATGTAGTTTGGAAGTTCTCATTGGAAGCTTTATACTGTGTAAATTCATATTTTATGGCCATAACATATACAGGGTGTCTCTAAATGATCTGTACGAAATGCTAGAAACAAATACCTGAGGCTAAAACATGAGGATCTAGACCAGTTTACCTTAGTCCAAAAGTTATATTTTTTAAAATCTTTTTTATAAATATTTATCTTAATAATAGCTTGATGTGCGCTAAAATTTGTACTTTGGGGCTTTTGAGGATAAGAAATCAAGATCAGATTATAGTTTCGATCCAACAGGCTAACAACAATAAACATTTACATCTCAACGAGCTAATAATGATAATAATGTAAAAATGTATTGACAAAGAACAATAAGAATAACACAAAGTTGTTTAATTAAATCTTCAAAATGGCCTCCGTTTTTATGTACACAAAAATTAATTCTACGGAGAAAGCTGAACTCTGCTCTTTCAATAATCTCTGCAGCTAGGCATAAAGTATTTATTGAATTTTGTACTCGTGCCCAGAATTCGTCGATTTTTACAAGTCTACAGTATAACATCTGTCTAATCTCCATAAAAAGTAATCCATGGGTATTAAATCCGGTGAGCAGGATGGTCGATTTGTAGGAGCATTATTTTCGTATACAGAACCATCGATTTTGAAAAGTTTCATTTAAATGATTTCTAACATTTAATGTGAATTATGGGGGTGCACCGTCGTGCATGAACCACATATTTTGTCTGATAGCCAGTGGAAGATCATCCAAGAAAAATTGGCCATTTTACAAGATGTTCTAGTTTCAAACCATTTAAACGAGGTAGTGGGATGACAGTACCAATAATAAATCTATCAATGATCCCTGGCCATACGTTAATTTTAAATTCAGCTTGATAATGGACAACATTTATTGTATGCGGGTTATTGTCAGCAAAAACATGTTCACTATGTAAATTTCTCATAACTCTCCTTATAAAGCAATACTCATCGGTAAATACATTTTGTGCTCTCTCTTCATAATAAATCACCAAAAGCCTAGTCTCAGTTCGAGATTGAGAAGTAAAATCTCTTGTACTGTCTTGAGGTGGAATGGATACAACAACTATTCTCTTAAAGTCCTTTTTAGTTGTATCTGTAGAAACTCTAGGTTTCAAACTTCAGTGCTTGGTGCTTAGATTCGGATTTTCTTTAACTTGTTTCAATTTTTTTTCCTCAACATCCAGTATTCTAGTCCTAAGATTTCGTTCACAATCCATTGTTGCCGGAGTAAAACTATTGGTTTCTCGAAGATACTTTGCAATAGCGGCAAATGTTTGATGTTTTGGTACTCTTACTGACTCCTGACTTGAAATTAAACGATGAAGTTTGTTAGATTGAATAGCTTGACAATACTCTTTGGTAACTAATGACGAAATTTGTCATTGTTAACTGATTGCTTTGTAAATTTTTATTGTTGCTGGACTGTTGGCCCTTAAACACGTTCCAAACTTTGTGGACTAGTCTTAAGCCCGGATAAGGTATAAAGGGGGGCTACGACGGGTCTCATTACCCAATAAAACATTTTAATTCGATTATTTCAAAAATGGCTGCTCGAAGCGATACCTACTAGGTATAACATATGGAAAAAATATGGCTCTTTGTAGATTCCTTAAAACTTACTGTAGATAAGCATCTATCGTCAGAACTACGCCGACGACCTAATCATTTTGTGTCCTGGTCGCGATATTAGGGACCTAGGGGAACCAATGATGGGGCCCTTCAGATCGCATAGCGATGGTGCCACAGTGAATGGCTCGGAATAAACCCGGAGAAACCGAGGTGGTACTCTTCACAAAATGAGAAAATTGGGGATACTTTCCACAGTTACATTTTCGGGAAGGACTCTTCAATACAAGGGAACAGTGTAATATCTGGGAGTAATTTTGGACACATGACTGATCTGCAATGATCATATTGAGGCCCAAACCAAGAAGGCGATAGATACTTTCTGGGCTTGTAAACTAGCTTTTAGGTGCACATGGTGGATGACACTACAAGTGCTATTTTGGATATACACTATGGTGATCCGCCTCATGATAATGTACGCCGCTATTGTATGGTGGCCTAGTACAGCAAAGTGTAAACACTCTCTTCAACTTGACAAAGTTCAAAGAATGACTTATGTGGGAATGTTGGGTGCAATGAGGACTTCACTTATATATAAAGAACGAGGCCCAGATGGCTACTCAGGTGTCTGGAAAAGCGTGGTGGAGAGATGTCCATCAAACCCCATGCAAACTGATTACATCGCGCCGTTTTTGAAACTCAACCACTTTTTTGAGATATTTCTGTCAAGTAAAGAGGATTGGGGGGGGGGAGAAGAAAATTTTCCGAGAAATGGGTCTTGGTGGTTTACAGATGGATCTCGACAAGATGAAAGAGCTGGAGCCGGAGTTTACGGCTGGAGCACGGAAGTCAGAGAGTTCCACTCTCTCGTACAATATGCGATGATTTTTAGAGAGGAAATTTATGCCATTCTGCAGTGTGGCCACCTCTGTGAGAGAGATATAAACAGGAATAGGGTATCAAACATATACTCAAACAGTAGGGATACGATAATGACACTGAAGGTCAATGTTGTAACTTTGTAATTGGTGTCTGAATGTAAGGATGTCCTGAACAGTGACAAGAATCAGCTGCACACTCAGACTCGTGTGGGTCCCGAGTATCTAGAGCATATGCGGGAATGAGGAAGGGGGTCGCCTGATAAAGACGGGGTCCTCAATTGAACTATATGGACCCCAACCAATTTTATCTGTCTCAATTGCTGTTGGTAAGAGGGAATTGAAATTGTTACTGGAGAGTAAAATCATTAAATCGTGAAGAGGAACTTTTGGTATGAGGTGTACCAAGGAACATATAATTGGATCGAGCGCACCACTTAAAAAGTTGCGAATTGTGCTGGGGTTGTTGACAAGACATTGTCACCTGAGGGGACATCTTCATAAGATTGGTGTCGTAGATTACCCGACGTGCGGATGGTGTCTGGAGGAGGATGAAACCATGTTTTCAGGGAGTGCCCAGCATTCAGCGGACTGAGACAGAGACATTTTGGAGATACAGGTTTGTTACCGGAAGCAGTTAGGCAAGTTTTATTAACGAGGCTGTTTGGATTCGCAAACGCGATCCCTCTCGAAAGACTTGTAACTATGGTGGGATGTAAAGGGCACAACGAGGCTTAGGTATCGATGATCAGGTATCACCACCTTCTGTACATTCATTCATTGTCAGAACTGATAAAGATACAAAGAAAAAAAGTGATGTGATGATCCAACTTAAGAAAAAAAATTTGGTATTGTTTTTCACTTTTTGTTAGTGTAACAGCGATATTCTTGCTATTTTTAATATTGTATCCCAGTGTAAGTAGAGGGTCGCGAGGCAAGCAAGGTCACGAAAATTCAACTTCATACATATTCCTAAACAATATGTTAAAATGACCTTTGTACAACTAAATTACATCCTAATGGTGATTAGCATAAAAAATAGTTTTTTACAGGTGTGTTAAATTCAAATAACCTAAAATCAAGTTACAAAAATTAAGTCACCACGGATGTAATTTTGTTACTAAATCACAGATTAAGCAGATGCGACAGTTCGGCGGTGCCTAACCGGAACCACCCAAATCAAGTAATACCAATTTTGCTTTCTATATTATATGCTTATTTAATATTCATATCAATGTCTAGTCCGAATATCAGTATCGGGAAGTAAGCAATTAATTCGTCATCTCGCATTGCATTGAGAGTAAAAATAACTGCAGGGATAATATCACCATCGGTATCTCACTAAAAATGGTTCAGCTATAGTTCAATTAAATGATCTGGCTCAATCCGAGCCCGGCCGAAAATAAATTTGGTTACATCTGATTAATCTGAGGCTAAATATTATTCTAAATTATTTTTTAGGAGAATAAAGAATATAACAATAAATTTGGGCAGACTGCCGTTTTTTTTTTGATTCCAAGGTTTTAATTCTTAATTTTCTGATATAAACGTTTGCTTGTTGACATCTATAACATGTGTTATAACAATATAATTACGGTGACCAATTGGAAGATCCAATTTTCATAGCAACCAAATTGAGTTCTGGTTATAAAAATTTAATTTGTCTTGGTTTCAACTTTTTAATTTATCTAAACGAACAAATGTCATGTATAAAAATAAAAACCGTGGAAAATATATTTTAATTGGTTTAATTTGTGTGTAATTATATAGAAATTTTTTGTATATATGTATCCATTTAAAGGATTTATAAATACAGGATGTCTCAAAAGAAAGTACACATTTGTTTTGCTTATTGCGTGAACGCAACTATTCCGAGCGGCGCGGGGGGGTATGCCAATCGGTAGCCTGGCTCTTGGGAATTTAGTCGCTATGGAGCGTTTCTCGGGAGCGGACCGTGCTTTGTGCGTACGTGAGTTTTACAAAAACGGTAATTCGGCGACTGTAGCGCGTAGAAAATTCTGCAATTTTCGACATATTCGTCACTTAAATGATGCGCCAAGCGCTTGGCTTATTGGAAAATAGGTCCAGAAGTTTGAAGAGACCGGCTCAACACTAGATAAATCAAAATCCGGGCATCCGAGGTCTTCGAGAACGGTCGAAAACGTAGAGAGTGTTACTCAATCTGTTCGTGACGACCCAAACGTTTCGATTCGTAAGCGTGCTGTTGCTTTAAATGTGCATAGGTCATCATTATTCCGCATTTTACACAAAGATTTAAAGCTGAACCCTTATAAAATTCAGTTGATGCAAGAATTGAAGCCTCAGGATGCTGGTCAGAGGCTGGACTTCGTAAACCAGATGACTGAACGCTTTTCAACGTTTACCAACATCTTCTTTTCGGATGAAGCCCATTTTCATCTTAATGGCATGTAAACAAGCAAAATTGCCGCTATTGGAGTGCAAACAATCCAAAACACAAACATCAGAAACCTCTACATTTGCCGAAAGTGACTGTATGGGCTGCGATGTCGGCGCGAGGAATTATCGACCCGTACTTTTTTGAAGATAAGAGGGAACGCACAGTAACAGTGACTTCAGAGCGGCATGTGGAGATGTTAGACGACTTCTTCGTGCCTGAACTGCAAAATTTTCCTGGCTATAACCAAAGAACATGGTTCCAGCAAGACGGAGCAACTTCACACACGTCCAACATGTCTCTGCCACGAGTGCGTGAAATTTTTCCTGGCAAATTGATCTCAAAGAAAGGTGACATAAGTTGGCCTCCACGCAGTCCTGATTTATCACCTATGGACTTTTTCCTATGGGGTTATGTCAAATCAAAAGTTTACGCCAACAAACCGACTTCTCTGGCACAATTAAAAGAAAATAACCGCAACGAAATGGCAGACATCACGGAGAATACCTGCCGAGCCGTCATGGGCAATTTTAGTGCTCGATTAAATGAATGCCGTGAGCGCAACGGATTACATTTGGACGATATCATTTTAAAAAAATAAATTCCCAAACAAAGTATTTTAATATGTAATAAACATTTTTTCAATAAAGTCCTGACTTTTTTTTAAATCGATTTTTTAAATGTGAACTTTCTTTTGAGACACCCTGTATATAAATCCGTAAAAATACCATTAATAAAAATCAATAAATAGTTTTTTTTTGCAATAGTTTAGACCTTTTAATTTGCGGAGTGGGGTGGGGGTGGGGGGGTTTTAAACTTGAATCAAAGATTAGGAGACTTGTTTTTAAATCTTCAAATATAGAAAATCTTTTTGTAAGTTCAAAATTAGACGAACATCTATTGGCGTAAAGTCGTTTAATAGTTTGAGGGAACTACAGATATTTTTTTAAAATTAATTGATTACTATCAAAGATTTTTATAGCGTTATCATTATTTTTGTTAATACCAAATATTCGAGATATTTGTTTTAGTAGATTGCTATTTATTTCAAGAATTCTCTTTTTAAATCAAAATGCTGCTAATGATAAGTTCAAATAACTAAACTAAAATACTTAAATAATTATTTTTTGGTCCAAATATCTGTTTTTAATAACAGCCACTAAAACAGTGAAAAATAAACATTAAAGAGTTATTTTATATGAAACAGAGTTCTAAAAAAATTCAACCCGCAGGCTCCGTTTAGTTTTAAAGAATATTCGAGCTGTCCTATTTTCGCACTATTGATTACATAAAACTCCGTATGTACCCATACTAAGCTTTAGGGCTTAAGAAAAGTATACAGGATGAGGTAAAAATTATGTTAAAATTTATTTTGGTTGTTCTTATTAGAGAACACATCATGTTTGAATTTCAGAAATATTAATGAAGGAGGTGGTGTCATAAATATATATATATATATATATATATATATATATATATATATATATATATATATATATGTATATATATATCTAACTCTTTTATAAATAACCGCCAATTAGTGAGGGAGATATTAAGTAATGAACATAATTTAGAAAACGCTTTTCTTTATGATAAATTTTGTTAATGAGAGTATGTATACAAGGTGATTATAAAATTTTCTGCTATTGCTTATGAAGGGATTTCTTAACAAAAAATGAGATAAATAGTTTTTTTCAAAATGGTTTCATTCTGTAGTCGTTTCTGAGATGAAATATGTTGATTTTTATTTTTTTGTTTTCTCAAAACATCTTCAAAATGGATTTAGCATTAATAATGATGTGTTATGAAAAATACTTATCTACAGATATATTACGTATTTTAGCATCAAAATGAATTAAAAGTTTTTGTCTATTTTATATAAAGGGTGTTTTTTTATAGAGGTATAGAACTTTTAAATGAAATAAAACAAAGAAGAATTTTTTAAATTGACATGAAATTTATTTTATTCGAAAGATAACCTTCTGGCATTATAATTTAAATATGACTTCTGGCATATGACCGCCATGGCTGGCTCGGATGTAGTCTAATCTGGAGGTCCAATTTTCGATGACTTTTTCCAACATTTGTGGCCGTATATCGGCAATAACGCAGCGAACGTTGTCCTCCAAGTGATCAATCGTTTCGGGCTTATCGGCGTAGACTAGCGACTTCACATATCCCCACAGAAAATAGTCTAGCGGCGTTAAGTTGCACGATCTTGGAGGCCAATTCACGGGTCCGAAACGTGAAACTATGCGGTTACCAAACGTTTCCTTCAATAAATCAATTGTGGCACGAGCTGTGTGACATGTTGTGCCGTCTTGTTGAAACCACAGCTCCTGCACATCATGGTTGTTCAATTTATGAACGAAAAAGTCAGTAATCATGGCTCTATACCGGTCACCATTGACTGTAACGCTCTGACCAGCATCGTTTTTAAAGGAGTACGGACCAATGATTCCACCAGCCCATAAAGCACACCAAACAGTCAGTTTTTCTGGATGTAACGGTGTCTCAACATACACTTGAGGATTATCATCACTCCAAATACGGCAGTTTTGTTTATTGACGTATCCATTCAAACAAAAGTGAGCTTCATCGCTAAACAAAATTCGCTTATGAAAATCGGGATCAACGGCAATCTTATTTTGGGCCCATTCACCGAATCTATGCCTTGCTAGGTGATCGTGTGGCTTCAATTTTTGCACGAGTTGGATTTTGTAAGCACGTAAACTAAGATCTTTCCGCAAAATCTTTCATAAAGTGAATGGACACATATCTAATTCCTGTGCACGATGGCGGATAGACTGATTCGGGTCTTCCTCTACGCTACGCTACGCAGCAATGACTTCTTCGGTACGCACTGTACGACGTCTCTGTGGATGCGTATTATCATTTAGAGTAAACGTGGTGCGAAAACGTTCCATAGTTAATCGAATTAATTGCTCTGATGGACGATTATGTTGACCGTAAAATGGACGTAGTGCGCGATACGTATTTCGAACAGAACCATGATTTTCAAAATAAATTTGCACAATTTGGAAGCGTTGTTCAGGCATCAGTCTATTCATGTTGAAATGTCAAACCAAACTAAACATAAATCACTTGACAGCTGACAAAATGGCCGACAGTTATAAAAGTGTTGCCAACCTAAAGTTCTATACCTCTATAAGAAACACCCTTTATAAATTAAATGTGGCTGTTTTAAAATGAAGAACATTTAAAAATGTTAAATTGATTTTTGCTAATTGCTAATATTTCTTATTAAAATTTAAAGAATGTTAAGCAACTTGAACTCTGTAATAGTAATTATAAATCACAAATCAACTTTGATATACTTTGTACAATTGAACTGGCGAAGATTTAGACATAATCACTAAGAAATTTATTTTGTGTAAAATTAAGGAAATGTGGTTGAAGTCGAACTGAAGAATAGAAATACACAATTCAGATGTTAACCAAATATGACCTCCAACTCTCAGAAGGAACAGAAGTAAACTACCTGAGTAATTAATATCATTATTTTACGAAAATATGAAAATGTAGCTAAAGCTGAACACGAGGTGCAATATTAAGAAAAGTTGGGATGGTAACACTTAATATCTTTAAAAAGGTAGTCAAAAGCGAAAATGAACTCCAGCTTTCATAAAGAACAGAAGGAAAGTGAAATCGTACGGGTCAATGGGTGACGGGGTTAAGAATTATTCCGAACAATTGACCAATGGCAGAACTTTGAATGATTCATTGTCAAAGAGACTGAGACAATTTTTATTTTAGTCACTATCTTGATTAAAGGGAATTCTTTTGTAAAGGATTAAAAATAGGATAAAAAAATACAAGTTTGGTATTTTTATTGTATTTAAGAAATTTGGAATATTGTTTAAAGGAAAATATTAAAATGTAGAAAATATAATATAGCTGTGACGCGTGATTCCAACAGATGTCTCTACCAAAACATGTTAACATCCTGTTTAATATAAGCAATAAGAGATATTTTAAAGAACGAAAGCATTCACGGCTTTGGTCAAGTTGAAAATCATTGTTCTTGCTTTTTGACTGTGTCAAATTGGAATTGTTATCCGATGTTTCGCCTACGATTGCACGATGCATCATCAAAGATCTTTACTCCACGAGATTAGAACAGTAAATGACCATCGAGGAGCAGAGGAGCAGAGCCCGGTACTTATACCTGACTGGTAGTCAACGAAACGTGATACAGCATTATGATCGATATCCACGTGTGATGTAAGACTGTAACCTGTATATCTATTAATGTTATTATTATTTTTTTTTAAAGTAGGACGCTACTTTTTGGTTTTAGTCCATTCAGCCATGCAGCCAGTCACACTTTATTATCAATTTTCAATTACAAATTATACTTAGAATCTAACTAAGCCTAAGGACAACCACAAGCACCCAAGCCGGACCCAGGATTCGAATCCGGCATCTAAGTGGTGCTATACCACTATCATACGACCGCACCACCAGATGGGCATTAATGTTATTTGGATATTTACAAATTTCTATTGATTCTCTAATTTTACGTTTAAGAACCAGATACTGATGCTAGCACCGTAGTTTCTTTTACAATAACGGTGTGACCACACCAATGCTGGTGTTCTGCTACTGCAGATTGTTTTTTATTGTTTGTTTTAATATATCTTTTATGTTTCTTAAGCTTGGTGTATATAGGTCGTCCTGTTTATACGGAAACACCGACAAGTTGCCAGATTGCTCCGAAAATCAAACGTTCGGACATTTTTCAACACATGTAAGAAAGTTGGACAATGTTTTAAGTTACCAAAGGCTGCAATATCATTACAAATTAAAGGCGTAGATAAGATACCTTGCTCTTGTGATAAAGTGTATGTGAGTGAATCAGGATGGTCTATATCCACTAGGCATAAGGAATGTGAAAGATGTATTAAAAAGGCACAAATTGTACCATTTGCAGTAGCTGAACACCAGTATTGCTCAGGTCCCACATTTAATGTAAAAGAAACCAAGGTACTAGCATCAGTATCTAGTTAATTAGAAAATCAGTCGAAATTGGTAAATATCCAAATAATATTAATAGAGATACAGGTTAAAATCTACATTACATATGGAAATCGATTGTAACGCTGGATAATCTCACGCTGAGCACTAGGTGGGTATAAATACCGGACTGTTGCTCCTCAATGGTTATTCAGTGTTTTAATTTCGTGAAGTAAAGATCCCTGAAGATGTCTCGTGTAATCGTAGGCGAAACGTTGGATAATAATCCAAAAACCATGATTTCCAAGAGATATTTTACTGTATTGCTTTAATGGACTACCCTATATCTATTACCAAAACAAAATTATTCTCTTTAGCAAAAAAAAATAAACATAAAAGAGTTATTTCATTCAAATAATTTGACCCGCAGGGTATTTCTGTCTAGTTTTAAATACAATTCGAACTGCCCTAGTTCCACACCATTGATTACATAAAACCCCATGTGTACCCATATCAATTAGCTTTATAGTTTAAGAAAAAATGTACAGGGTGCGGTACAAATTATGTCGTAATTAAAGTTTATTTTGGTTATTTCTACCGGCGAGGCGGCGCGGCGTCGACTGAACAGTAACAGCAAATTACTCAATATGATTTTTTCTCTTTGGCTATTAGAAATTGTAGCTTGCACTAGTTGATATTTTGTTGATGTCAGTTTTAGTAGGTAACTAGTTCACGTATGATGTGGTATAGTTTTTTATGTAATGATTTTTATTACAGGTGTCGGCTAATATATCACATAAATGATGGATTTCTTTAAGATTTTTACGTATATCATGTAGGTAAATGTAAGTAAATAAATTAAGATAAACTATACTAAAAGTTTATTTTTGGTTACATTACAAATTGTATTTTTTATCTTTGAAAATATTGACCTAAATAGTCAAAATTAAAGTATATTAAATGCAGATATATTTATATTTTTCCAATTTAACCAAAAATTTTCAAATTATTATTCAGTTCATTTAATTGCAACAAACAAAAATATGCCAAAAATATTTTCAAAATATTGAAAAGCGTTCCTAGACACGGAATAATCTTACTTTTCCGTCGCTTCTCGGCAGTCCTAGTTATAATACAGGCATCAAAAGAAGAAGAAATAGGAAAAAAGAAGTCAACGAAGAAGTGGTAATCAATTCTATAACAGCAGAAAACTGGAAAGAATACATGCAGAGCCTTTACAATAACCAGGAGTATAATAATGAGGACATCCAAATAGATTTAGATTAGGTAAAACCGTTGATGGAAGACGAGAACATAAAAATAGAAGATGTACACGAAATGCTGACCAAACTGAAAAATAGAAAAGCTCCGGGAACCGACGATATTTCCAATGAAATGCTTAAATATGGGGGCCTTGAACTAGAAAAAGCACTAATAATGCTATTCGACAAAATTCTGTCAACCTGCAGTATTCCAGAACAGTGGAGGAACAGCCTGACTATACCCATCTTCAAAAATGGAAATAAGAATGACCCCAACAATTATAGAACAATAACACTACTAAATAGTACAAGCAAATTATTAACAAAAATCATGACTTCAAAACTAACGAGTAAAATTGCAATAAGTGAAGAACAACACGGATTTAGACAGAACAGATCGACAGTTGATGCGATTTTCATAATCCGACAGACTATTGAAAAATCGATAGAATACAATAAACCTCTTTTCATCTGTCTAGTGGATCTTAAAAAAGCGTTTGATAAAGTTCGACTTAAAGACGTCTTGCAAATACTTCAAGAAAATGGCGTGAACCACAACTATATTAAGGTAATTGAAGAGCTAAATAAAAACAATAAGACACGCATAAAGACACAACAAGAAGTAACAGAGGAAATACCTATCATGACGCGAATACGACAAGGTGACAGTATGAGTCCATTTCTCTTTAATTTAATTATGGACAAGATAATTGAAAATGTAAAAGAAGTCATGGAGGATACAAAATGGGACGAAAATCTTTAAAAATCTCATGTTTTGCCGACGACGCCTTACTGTTAGCAGAAAATGAAGACGATCTGCAACGACTACTATGCCGATTCCAGACCACATCAAAAAATTTAAATATGGAAATATCTACAGAAAAGACCGAAACGATGGTAATTTGAAAAGATCCTGTCAGTACTAACTTATGCATCGGAAACTCGAGCCGAAACATCTAAAACAAAAAGTATGCTACGAACGGTTGAAATGAAAACGTTAAGCACAATCAAAGGAGAAACCCTAAGAAATCAAATAAGAAGTTCCAAAATAAGAGAAGAGCTCAAGGTGCCTGAAGTGGTACGGTTCATAAAGTCAAGGCGCAGATATTGGAGGGAGCATGTGGAGAGAATGGGCGACGATCGATGGGCAAAATGGGCTAAGAACGAGATACCAAACACTAGAAGACCCACTCGTCGACCTCCAAAACGATGGCATGAATGTTGGACATCAACATCATAGAAGGCTTAATATAGCAGAAAAACAAGACGTCGTCTTAAATAAAAGAGGAAGAAGAAGAAGAAGAAGAAGAAGAAGAAGAAGAATCAAAAGATTTCACTGGTTGTTCACATATGATTGTCGTAGAATTCTAGTAGGAGATGTGTACGGTATTAGCACACTTAACACATTATCGTATTATTTAAATATGTTAAATTTTTTTAGTGGAAGACTCGATTTTAACGACACTCTTCTCAGACTATATCTACAAATATACTTTACAACTAAACAACTTATTTGAAAAAAAATATCCTTAAATTTGACAAGTTGCTTAAAACTCACCATTACTCGCTATAGGTGTTAAACACAATTTTCAATATACATTGTTTTCGGTTGTCGTAATGTAAATAAAAACCAGTTCAGTCGAGCGTACAGAATTACTACCAGATAACTATTCACTTGTATTGTGACAACATTTGATCATAGACTCCTGCAAAAGGAATATTTTGGGTAGCGTTTGTCGTTTCATCTATAATCATACTGCTGTCCCATATTAATAGCTATTCTAAAATCCTACAAATAATTATCACAAAGACAAAGGCTCCCTGGAAGTCCGGTCGCTCATCTTCGCTTTTGTAGTTTTAGTTCTAAACAACTTAAGGTTATTTAGGCTTACCACTATCATAACTCAGGACTTCAAGATTCGGGAAGTCTGCTATCTAGCTGATCAGATCTCGCCTTTTGTTTTGAAACTCTCACAACAGTGCGTTCGCGAGTTTAATCGCGTGAAGGTTTTTAATAAATCAAACAAGGCAAGTTTCTCAAAACACTTAAGTCTATTAACAAAAATAAATAGGAAGCGAAATTATTTACAATGAGAAACTTAAAATTAGTAATGAATAATAATATCAAGATACTAAAATAATTGCGCCTGTTGACCGTTCTATTGGTAAAAATGTAAAACCCAATTTAGAAGATATACCCTTCTAAAATATTAAACAGAAAAAGGAATAAAAACTCGAAAAAACAACCATTTATATTACTTAAACAAACAGTACCAAAGTCGCTCTTTTTACCCAGTGAAACAAAAACAGGATATTCTCTTAAATTCCCTAAAATAAATAAAAAACAAAACAAAGAAAACCTTCATTCCCGCCGAACACGTCACGTAATTTCCTAAGAAAAGAACTCTCAAGACCGACCACCGACGTTATCGAATCTTAGATTGTAACTGCAGTTTATTATTTTTTAAATGGCCAAACTTCCATTTCCTCGTCACCCCGCAGGTTCCCGCTGGAAACCATATCACCCCATGAAACCCTGTAAACGACCATTGCATTCATGAAATGTAGAGGGCGTTAGCTATTCTACATCGAATACTTAATTCCCGAATTGATCTAGATTGGAGCATCCTAATCTTATTTTTTTATACAAAAGGGTTAATATAACTATTCTAGGTCTTTCTATAACGAAAAAGATAACCATTGGAAAAAAAACCTGATTGCCATTTTATTCAATTTGCTGGTATTTAAGTAATTCCCTGTTGCAATCAGGAAAACAGTAGCTATGTTAATTCTTTGTACATGTTGTCAAACGATATATTCCATTATAGTGATTTTACTTGATCATTCTTTTGTTTCCTAATAATGGGAAAATCGTTCAATATTTTAATACATTTTAACGGTATTTGGACATATCACATGTTAAGACCTCCCTCGGCACTTATCGCTTCAGTTTTAATTACATAACAAGGATAGTTTATATATTTGTAAGTAAACATTTAAACGATTCAAAAGTAATAAAGTTGAGATTAGGCTTAAGTACGATAATTTTCCTCTTTTTTGTAAAGAGTAATACCTTGGCCCTGTCCAGGTCTATTCCGAGCCCTTCATTGTGGTACGATCGCTCCGCACTTCAGAGGGCCCACATCATTGGTCACCCAGGTCCAGGATATCGCGACCACGGCTCAAAATGAACAGGTCGTCTGCGTAGTTCTGACAATACCTACAATGATTTTTAAGGAATCTAAAAAGAGCCATATTTTCTTCATATGTTATACCTAGTAAGGTAGGGTCTCTTCGAAGCAGCTGTTTTTGAAATAATCGAATTTAAATGATTTGTTGAGTATTAAGATTCGTCGTAGCCCCGTGTTATACTTTATCCAGGCTTAGGACTGGTTCACGAAATTTGGAACGTGTTTAAAGGTCAACAGACCAACAACAATAAAAATTTACACAGCAAAGTGTATCGTCAAAACATTCAATCTATTATTATTGGTGAGTTGATTTTTTTTAATAAAAACAGCGTTTTTTCGTAAAAAAGGTAATAAACGATAGAGTTGTGCCCTAATTATTGCTCGTGTGACATTTTAGTTTCGATATTTCGACAGCTAGGGAATTTTAGCATACTTAAAAGATAACTTTCTATGATCAATATAATAGTTTATTGTTTTTTTTATTCGCTATGACTTTTTACAGCAAAGAAGAAACCGTTTCAGCGCAGTTGAGTAACTATAAGGTTATATTTTTCATTACTATTAATGATTTTGTAAACAGTTATTAAACTTGTTGAAACAATTGTCAAAGTAGAGTGGCATACCTGTGCGGTAATGGGAGAATCCTATCCCGAGAACAATGACGGTGACTTCAAATCCATATGGTAAACTTTAAGTAGGTTGACAGTTGACAGATAACCTATAGTAAATAACAGTTTTTTTTCATATAATCAAAACACTTAATAAACTTAGAAAGAACATATGACATAAATGGCAGCCCTGAGTCGTTCTAATTTATATACCTTTTATTATTAGTATCACATTGGTATAAACTCCAGAACCGGACTTTAAATATCCTTTGCCATCTTATATAAAATTATTTCACTTAAATTTAAATGCATAAAAGAGTAAAGGTATAGAAAAAATCTTTTTGTGTATTTATTTACATAAGAAGTTATAAACAAGTTCAAAGCAGTTAAATAAAATAATCATTTTAGCAATTTTGGGCTAATTTGGCGCACAAAAATTATTTACTGAAATTTAATTCAAATTTAATTTTATTCGGTATAAAATGCACGCTAAATCAAAACACATGACATCACTTTTAAACTAATAAGAAGCTGATAAAAATTCAATATCAAGAGGGAATAATTATCAAGTGGGCTGTGCTTATGGTATATTTATATCCCACATAGTCTCTAGGAAGTCGTATTAAATATAAAACTGAAAAAAAAAAACTTGTGTCGGTTATTGGTTCTAGCAACAGGTTATTAGGTTTAACCTACTTACAAAATTAACCTATAATAATCGGTTATTTGTTGGCAAATATACAATACAATAACCGGTTATTTCTACTCATCGCTACATTTAAGAAAACAGCATTATAGTTCTGCTACTACTGCACGGCATTCAGCGTTTCTCTTTTGGAGTTATTGGTAGAAGTGGTAATTATAACACAGAATACCAGGTAAATTTGGTTTCTAAAATATTTTTTTAAATTTTTTATATTACTAGCTTTGAATATGAGAGTCGCCAAAAAAATTAATAAAATATTAATTTTTCATTTAATAAAAATTATAAAACTGATTTTATTTATATTATTTTTTAATCTCATAGATTTGCTATGGTTTTCATATGTGCTAAACAATGTAAAATTATTGACACAATCTTTTTTTTTATGGAAACTTAAAAATTAGTTGGTTCTTATTGTTTCATTGGAATGGTTCTGTCAATATTGTTATTAATTATACAAAATTTCAATGATTCAAAAAGAGAACGTCAAAATTTCTATAACAATTATTTTAATATTAAGTATTTAAAAACCATTGTTATAGCATTATCATACTGCTGTGATATATCACATGTGATTAGAAGTTTAAAAAAATCTAAAGTAATACTCTGTTTTTCTTTATCAGTATAAGAAACTGGTCAAAGAATGTAATTTGTTTAGAAAGAGTCATGTAAGAGAGACTCGCCGTCTCCATTCTCCACCACAGGGCAGGTATGCTGCGTCCGTTCATCAATTTTGACATTTGTTTTGAATATGTTTAAGTAACTGTGTTACAAAATCATCAACGGTAATGAAATACATAATCTTTTAACTATTCAATGCCACCGGAACAGTTTCTTAATTGTTATAAATAAAGCTGCAATTATTTTTCTTGTATTTTTTCTATTGGTAATAGAAAGTTTTTTTTAAGTCTCAGGCTTAGAAAGAGACAGAGGTGTTCAATGACGTTTGAATTATCGTACTTACGTTTTTTATCATATTGGATAGTCCAGCAGGCATCAGTGCGCTGAGTTCTCAAGTAATCAGCTCCAAAAAGGATCTGCGAATGCCTAGAAGAACTCAATGAATTAGGTAAGAATAATAAGGTCACCCACCTGTGGGTACCGGGACTCACCGGCGATAAAATAGTGGAAAAGCTCGCGAGAAATAGGACTGAATCACCTTTTCTGGGGCCCGAGCATTTCTGTGGGATTAATGTAATGCTGAAAGAACTAAAAATAGAGAAAGAGAGCTGGATGCCAATTATTGGTCAGACCTGCAAGAAATGAGAGAAGCAAAGGAATTACCACCAGAAGTTAGAGTTCTGACAGGAATCTTGTCGGGGCATTGCCATTTGAAGGGACATCTTAAAAAACTCGGATTGGCAGGAAGAGAAGGGTGCAGATTCTTTGAGGAAGAGGATGAAACCTGTATTCACATTCTTTCAGAGTGCAGCACTTAGAAAACCCTAGAATGTGTTTCTTGGGAGCACAGCAACTAGAAGAAGGGGAATTACTCACTTTAAAGCTCTCCAACATCCTAAGGTTCTTAAGGGAGATTGGACTGGAGGATCTGCTCTAGTCGGCAAGATATCCCTAATGACTTGGCAATAGATGGGGAACACAATAGATCTGTTAGGTCGCAGTGTACTCACCTCCAATTTCAGACACTTACAGGTACACATCGTACTTAAAAAGAGAGGTATTCCTCATCAAAAACGCTTTGTCTCTTTTTTAGCCTGACCCAACTTGCTTTTATGGGATCCTCAGTCTATATACTTAACATTTATGTCTATATTTTTAAGAAAAAAATTACAATTTTTTTACGTTAGAAACGGTATATTTTAATAAAACATCTACATGCCAATAATATTTTATAAAAATATAAGGACTTCGGAGGTAAACCCAGTTTGGTTTAGACCAAAAAAGTGCGTCGTGTCCTTACAATAAGTTAATAAAAAAATATCTGTATGAACAAATTGATGTATCTCCGCAACAAAACAGTCGTTATCACTATACAGGGTGATTCTCCGGGAACTTTATCGATCGATTGTGGGAAAACTATAATTAGGAAGAATCTGAAAATTTGACAGAGGCTAAAATATTTTCAAAAAGGCGGTACTTCCGTTTATATCGGAAGTATATATCAACTTGCTTAATTTAAATGGAATACCCTATATATTATTGCATTTTTAACTTCTACGTAAACTTCTACACATATTTATGTATAATGTTCTATACTTAAGTCTCACCGTTTTGGACATATTTAAATTTGTATGTCAAAAATGACGTTTGCGGACCAAAACTTTCCTATAAATTTTTCCAATATATAAACGTCTTTATTATTTAAATTGGGTTAGTTTTCTTGTAGACGAAGATCGACTTTAGTAGGCTTTTTACGATATTTTCAATATTATTAGTACAGAGTGGTCAAAAAAGAAAAATAAAAATAATATTTAAAAAATCGTGAAAAGTCTATTTTATCAAATAGAAAGCACCTATTTTTATAATTTTATCATATTAATCATTAAAAATAAGGGTAACTTTGTATAAGGTTATCTATTTCAAAAATTTTTAATTTTCAAAATATTGGCAATTAAACATTTTTCTATTGTAAAAATGCTATACGGCTTTTAAGTTTTGTTATTAGTTGGCCATGATGGCGAGGCATGGCGAAAATAAAACAATAGAACCCTACAGAATTGTTACTATTTCTTACCATTGACATCCGTTAATAATAATCAAGACGGGGCGATTAAATTACACGCACGAAGATTATTTAAACTTATTTAATATTTATGGAGAATGTGATAGAGTTATTTCAAGAACATGCGATACATTCGCGATCCGATATCCGAAGAAACGGAAACCAACACTACCAACTGTTAAAAAGATTATAAAAAAGCTTAAGAACTTTGGATCTATAAAAGCTAAAAGAAATAGAAATTTACCAGTTATGAATAAAATAAAGTTAAAAAAATTATTTGAGTAAATGTTCAAATTCACGCCCTTGAACTTCTAAATATTTTTCGCACCTAAGCAGGAACAGATTATGCGTGGCTCTTCTTATTGACTGAGAATTAAGTTTTTCAAAAGCTTTTCTGACGCGCTGCATGCAATCTTCCATAGTGGTTAGTACTTTATTTTTGATTTTCCCTCAGATAAAAAAATTAAGTACTGTTAGGTCGGGGGAGCGAGGTGGCCAAAGATATGACCCAGTCTTGACTATCCATTGATCATAAAACAAGTGTTGCAGATGACTGTTTACTAAATGACTATTATGTGGAGGCGTTTGATAAAATAAATTTGTGGCGTGTTGATAAAATAGATTTCTACGATCAGCCAGCGGCAACTTATCTAAATAGTTCATTTCCAAATTTCTCAAGATGTCGAAGTAGCGCTCACCTAAAGTTAAAAAACGTATTGTGGATCTAGAAGTTTTCAAAAATGGCTAACTTACCATTCAGATTATCTTGGTAGAATTTTAGGGCGATGACGCCGTCATTTCTTATAGCACAATACACGTTAAACTGCCAAGACTCTTGAAAATTTAATTCTCTAAATAGATGTACGTTTGAGTCCCTACTCTTCGTGAAAAATTAGTGCCTTTTAAATGCTGTACTATACAATATACATAGGGATGAAAATTGTGTTTCCATAAAATCCTTAAAACTGATGTTTGAGATAATCCAGACTGTAATGCTACTTGCCTTGTAGATATTGTCGGATATGCGGCGAAATATCCTAAAACTGTAGTTTCAATATTTTCATTATTTACAACTAGTTTATTTCTATTTCTTTCTGCTTTTATGGATCCAAAGTCCTTGAAGTTTTCTATAATGCTTTTAACATTTGGCGGTCTAGGTTTCTGTTTCTGTGGATATCGGAACGCGACTGTACCGCATGTTCTTGAAATAACTCTATCACATTCTCCATAAATAATAAATAAGTTTAAATAATATCCGTGGGTGTAATTTAATCGCCCCGGCATGATTATTATTAATGAATGTCAAAGGGAAAGAAATACTGATAATTCTGTAGGGTTCGATTGTTTTATTTTCGCCACGCCTCTCCCTCATAGTTGACTAATAATAAAACTTAAAAGCTGTATAGCATTTTTACAATAGAACAATGTTGAATTGCTAATATTTTGAAAAATACAAATTTTTGGGATAGACAACCTTATAAAGGGTATTTTTTATAGAGGTATAGAACTTTTAAATGGAATAAAACAAAGATGAATTTTTAAATTGACATGAAATTTACTTTATTCGAAAGATAACCTTCTGGCATTATAATTTAAATATGACTTCTGGCATATGACCGCCACGGCTGGCTCGGACGTAGTCTAATCTGGAAGTCCAATTTTCTATGACTTTTTCCAACATTTGTGGCCGTATATCGGCAATAACGCGGCGAATGTTGTCCTTCAAGTGATCAATCGTTTCGGGCTTATCGGCGTAGACTAGACACATATTCCTACAGAAAATAGTCTAGCGGCGTTAAGTCGCGCGATCTTGGAGGCCAATTCACTGGTCCGAAACGTGAAACTATGCGGTTACCAAACGTTTCCTTCAATAAATCAATTGTGGCACGAGCACATCATGGTTGTTCAATTGATGAACGAAAAAGTCAGTAATCATGGCTCTATAGCGGTAACCATTGACTGTAACGTTCTGACTAGCATCGTTTTTAAAGAAGTACGGACCAATGATTTCACCAACCCATAAAGCACTCCAAACAGTCAGTTTTTCTGGATGTAACGGGGTCTCAACATATACTTGAGGATTATCATCACTCCAATTACGGCAGTTTTATTTATTGACGTATCCATTCAAACAAAAGTGAGCTTCATCGCTAAACAAAATTCGCTTATGAAAATCGGGATCAACGGCAATCGTGTTTGGGGCCCATTCACCGAATCTACGCCTTGCTAGGTGATCGTGTGGCTTCAATTCTTGCACGAGTTGGATTTTGTAAGCATGCAAACTAAGATCTTTCCGCAAAATCTTCCATAAAGTGAATGGACACATATCCAATTCCTGTGCACGATGGCGGATAGACTGATTCGGGTCTTCCTCTACGCTACGCTCTACAGCAGCAATGACTTCTTCTGTACGCACTGTACGACGTCTCTGTGGATACGTATTATCATTTAGAGTAAACGTGGTGCGAAAACGTTCCATAGTTAATCGAATTAATTGCTCTGATGGACGATTATGTTGACCGTAAAATGGACGTAGTGCGCGATACGTATTTCGAACAGAAGAAGAAAATAAATTTGCACAATTTGGAAGCGTTATTCAGGCGTCAGTCTATTCATGTTGAAATGCCAAACCAAACTAAACATAAATCACTTGACAGCTGACAAAATGGCCTCCAGTTAAAAAAGTGTTGCCAACTTAAAGTTTTATTCCTCTATAAAAAACACCCTTTACAAAGTTACCCTTATTTTTAATGCTTAATATGATAAAATTATAAAATAGGTACCTTCTATTTCAAAAAAACATGACTTTTGACAATTTTTTAAATATAATTTTTATTCTTCTTCCTTGACCAGTCTGTACTAATAATTTTCAAAATATCATAAAAAGACTACTAAAGTCGATCTTCGTCTACAAGAAAACTAACCCAAATTAAATAATAAAGATTTTCTTCTAGGAAAAATTTATAGTTAAGTTTTGGTTCGCAAGACGTCATTTTTAACATATAAATTTAAATATATCCAAAATGGCGAGACTTAAGTATAGAACATTATACATGACATATGTCTAGAATTTTACGTAGAAATCAAAAATGCAATAATATATAGGGTATTCTGTTTAAAATAAGCAAGTTGACATCTACTTCCGGTATGCCGCCATCTTGAAAATATTTTAGCCGGCTGTCCCTCATGCACATTAGAACACTATTAAATTTTCAAATTTTTCCTAATTATACTTTTCCCACAATCCATCGATAAAGTTCCCGAAGAATCACTCTGTAGAAATACTCAATTTTTTTAAAGGAAAAAAACCAACGAAAAAGTTATTTTCGCAATAACTATTGCGTAAAAAAATTAAACGATGATTTTATATTTTTTTCGGTTATTTGCAGTAACTAATTAATACAATGAACGGCACCATAGCTCAATTTGTAGGTTTTCTCACTATCTATACTTTATTATTTAAACTGTTTTACCGTCTTCAAGCGTTCATAGTTAGTTCTTGAACAATTCTATCGATGAGTGTTGCCAACTGTCATTGCTAGTATTGTATTTGCTCCGCTGTAACTTCCAATAGTGGATTACCTCTTACCACGAAGTGTCGGAAATACATCGAGTCAATTTTGTACCGATTGTTCTATAAGTTTCCTGATTTTATTCCTAGCTAATCTTAGACATCTAAGAAAACGTTCACAATAGTTATAATTTATGTTCTTAAAAAATTTGCTGTACCACAATAATCCACGTACACCTAAAACATTAATGTAATGCGCGTGAAATACGTTATACAATTTAACAAACTCATTAGATAATCAGTTATGATTGCGAACAAATATTTGGCATGTTTATGATTGCTTATTATGTTCTCGCGACGTGATTTTTAGCCGTGCTATATGATATTGTGAAATTTTTGTAATTTTTTGTGTGTTATAATAATTTTAGGAAGATTCGTAGTTAAGTAATGTGTGAATTTTTTTCATTTACTAAATTTTAAGTAATGCAAAATCCTAATGAGGAAATGTTTTTTGTTTTATAACTAATTAGTTAGAATATAAGTGTATAATTTTAAATTTAGTTTCTTAACAATTAAAGATAAAGATTTTTTAGAAACTTTAATTATTCTAAATTTTTAACAAACAGTATATAATCTTAAAAAATGGTGTTTACTTCATGCATTTTTTACATTTCCATTAAAAATAACACAGCACTACCTTAATTTCCGTTTGTTGGATCCGAGTAGTTTATATTTCGAAAATAATAAACAAAAACAAATGTCTATTATTGAAAATTATTTTATTGTTTTTCAAAATATTTTCTGCAATGATCATCATTTTTTTTTTTCATATTTGCTGGCTTAAAAAACATGCAGTGCTCTCATATGCAGATTACTGATGCGACACTTAGTTGAACTGCAAAAGACCGCGGTTAGTGTGCTTGCCAATGGCGAGTGATGTGACATTTATCCTTCGTGTATCGAGTTTTGATATATTTCTATTTTTATTTTGCCGTCGCGCCATCATTTGGCGGTTTTATGCAATATTGTAGGTTTGGGTTGCTCTAATGTTATTAAATGATCCGTTGGGATGTCGCTACTCGTGTCTTGTCTGCTGTTTTTTCATTTTAAAACGCGACATGATGGATTGTACCGGACGTAATGGCCTGATGAGTCTCCTATGAGGACGAAACAGCTCTGTCGTCATTTTCCGGATTCGCAGCATTATATATATATATATATATATATATATATATATATATATATATATATATATGTATACAGGATTATTTACCATTATACGGCATTGCGGCCAAAATACGTGACTTTCAAAAAGTTTTACTTTTGGGAAATATGGGTTCTAATAGAGTTATATTTTAAAATTATTTTCATATTATACAGGGTGTCCCAAAAAAAGTGCCTATTTTAATAAAGTTTATAGTATCTAAACCTTAAGGGTTTTTAAATAATTGAAAAAATCTAATCTAATTTTCGTGTTTCAAATACGTAAGAAGTATTTCAGTTATGTACTCGAAATTTACAGTGAAGTGTAACAATAAATCATATTTTATATCTCAATTATAATAAATTCGCTATATTATACAGGGTGTCCAAAAATTAAAACTAATCAAATAAGAACTTTAAGTGGCTATAACTTGATGAATTTAAATAGAACGCTATACTTTTTAATTTACCAGAAAATGTACCTTGTAAATACCTACCGAATAGTATAAGGGTAGCTAAGTCTGCGCGCTTTCACAGAACACGCCAAATAGTCATTTTCTGCAGCATTTTGTGTTTTCTGAATAGACGTTCTAATGTATCTAGTTGCCTATGGCATTTAGAAACATCAGATAATTCATTTAATCTATCAGACTGCAAAGCCTGTTGCTATAATATCGGTAATATTTTTTGTAACTGTGAAATTTCACTTATTCAACTGAATTATTTGAATATTGTTGTGTTGTTGCTTTGTCAAAATGAAGATTTATCTCAAGGAAGAGTGTATTGATATGATTTTTATCCTTGGAGAATGTCATCAAAATTGTTTGTTGGTTTCTCGAGTCTATGCTTAAAGGTTTCCTGAAAGAAACCATCCTAAACTATTCGTGAGACTATTAAACCAGTTTCAGGAAAGTGGAAGTGTCAGTTATAAAAAACCTGTTATAAGAAAACCTGTCACTGAGGATGAAGAAAACGTTTTTACTGTACTTGGTTCAGTGATCCAAAATCCCAATATTAGTCGTTATCATATATCCGAAAATACTAACATTAGCCAAGTCAAGTGTTTCACGGATTCTTAACAAATACAGATTTCATCCTTATAAAATCCAGCTTTGTCAAGAGCTTCATGGAAATGATTTTGACAATCGAACTGAATTATGCTTATGGGTGTTATATAAAATGGCAAAAAATGAACACTTTTTTGATAATGTGTTGTTTAGTGATGAATGTACTTTTCATAACAATGGTTTCGTAAATAGACACAACTTCAATTACTATTCTGATTCAAATCTGCATGAATACAGAGTTATGAAAAACCAAAATAGGTGGTTGGTTAATGTGCAGGGAGGAATACTGGGTCCGTATTTAAATGGACCCTACCCTTTAAATGATTTGATGTTTCGCGATTTTCTTTTACATAAACATCCAGTGTTAATAGAAGATGCCATTTTAAATATTACAACAACTAAGTGGCTTCAACTGGATGGAGCTCCGCCTCATTATTATCGCGAAGTTCGGCAATTGTTAAATGAAACTTTCGAAACAGGTGGACTGGGAGACACGGATTTTCAAATTGGCCCCCGAGATTTCCGAAATTAACTCCACCAATTTCTTTTTATGGGGATACAAGAAAGGAATTGTCTACAATGCGCCCCCGACAATACCACAAGATATCAAAATACGCATAAGAGTCGGTTTTCAAACTGTAACCCAGCAAATGTTGGATGGTCGATATCTCGCACCTCTACTATAAATATTTTGCTTCTGCTTTGTGCTATCGTCAATATGTTATTACCGTTATTGCTGTTATAGCCTGTTAGACGACTATAAATTGCGTTTCGAGTTTCTGAAGATTTGTAAAGATTTTCCTGATTATTATTCTGTAGTTGTAAATTACTCGTCATTTCCAAATGCCATAGGCAACTAGATATATTAGAATATCTATACAAAAAACACAAAATGGTGCAGAAAATGGTTATTTGGCGTATTCTATGAAAACTGTGTGTGAGACTTAGCTATAGAACACCCTTATACCATTCGATAGGTATTTAAAAGTTACATTTTCTGGTAAGTTAAAAAGTATAGCATTCTACTTAAATTAATCAAGTTATAGCCACTTAAAGTTCTTATTTAATTAGTTTTAATTTTTGGACACCCTGTACAATATAGCAAGTCTATTATAATTGGGATATAAAATATGATTTATTGTAACACTGCACTGTAAATTTCGAGTACATAACTGAAATACTTCTTAAGTATTTGAAACATGACATTTAGGTTAGATTTTGTCAAAATTCAAATTATTTAAAAACCCTTAAAGTCTAGGTACTATAAACCTTATTAAAATAGACACTTATTTTGGTCAGAAAATCCAAGAAAGCAATACTATACAGTGGATTTTATATAAAAAAGTAGAACTTTGATACTTTCAGAGCTTTTGGGACACCCTGTATAATATTACAATAATTTTAAAAAGCAGCTATATTAAACTCCCATATATCCCAAAAGTAAAACTTTTTGAAAGTTACATATGTATATATATACATATATATATATATATATATATATATATATATATATATATATATATATACATATATATATATATATATATATATATATATATATATATATATATATATATATATATACACACATACAATATGTCATAATGTTTTTTCTGTGTACTGAAAGGAAAAGTTAAAAATATAAAACCGCAATTAAAAGAAAAAGATCATCGCGCTACTTTCGAATACTCATTTGTGATATTGTTTTGGCCAATATCGGTGCAAATGTAGGCAACTGGGACAAGTTAATCAATGAAAGTGAAAATGTCGAGTATTACAAATGTGCCGCTAAATTCTTACGGTAACGGGATATCACAAGGAGAAGTTAATAAAGATCTGAACTCGATAACATTTAACGTTACTGATTCACCGTAATATGCATTAGGTTAGCGTTAAGGCTAATTTTAATAGTAGCTGTACTTATTCCGACTTCTTTGGAATTTTTATTCCGCGTATTATAATCAGCAATATGGGATATCATCATGATATAGCCTGCGATCCAATTACAATTTAGTTTGATAAATTACGCATTTAAACCAATAAGTATAGTAAAAAATAGCTGAAAAACAATGAAATAACATCTAGCTTGCTAAAGAAAACTATATAAAGTGCATTTGTTTGAATAGTCTCGGGTTAAATATACTGAAAGAGGGGTGAGATAAACTTGATCTCATTAGTGCTCTCTTCTTCTAACTTAATTTCCTTCTATTCTCTTCCACACATGGTATAAAATGGTTGCTACATAGTACATAGATCATGAAGTCGGTCTGAGTATCTAGGCAATCTGCTCTAGAACTAGTAAAAAGATAATCTTCTAGGCAGTGTAATAGCCATGAAAGTGTTTATTTAGTTTGATTGGTTCCCTCTTTGGCATTTTCTCATTATTTTAGCCCTATTATTTGTTGGTTGTATTTTAGGATTTGACAGCACATGTGCAATAATTTTGAAAGATACATATAAATATGGCGAGTCGCGCCCTTGACGAGCGTGCCAAGAATTTTTCCGACTTCAAAGGCGCCAAAGGAGATAATAAAAACGTCTGAGATACAAGTCAATTTTATCATATTTCAATTGTTCGCGATTACCATGACCTAAGCTCTTATTGATCTAATTTCTGTCTGTTTTTGGTGCGAAATCAAAGAAATTTTTTTATCTAGTTGGACGGTTTGATAGCATGCTATCTCGAAAAAAAATATTTTGCAGCGAGACAGACGACACGAGAAATATGATAAAATTGGCTTGTTGTATCACAGACGCTTTTATTATCTTCTTCGACGCCGCAAAAGGCACAAGAGTTTCGTGAGAATTTCATGTGGTGCGCTCGACATTAATCGAAGTCAGCAAAATTCAAAGGAGTCTTGCTGCAGACTCGTCACGGGCGCTGCTCATCATGTTTATACGCACCTTTATCGCTTTGGGTGCTCCAGAAACAAGAATAGCCATAATTTTATATAATGAATTTGAAGACAAATCAATGATTTGTGGCTTAGGCAGAAAATTTGGTGAGAGACATGCACCTCATACATAAGTAGACCTAACCAAGAGAAAAAGTATTATTCACATTATTTCATTAACAAGGAAGTATCTGCCTTTGATTTTGATGGAACTTTATTATATTTTAGAGGACACGAAAATAAGAGATATGAATTTTTTTTATCGGCGGAGCTTTATTGTGTTTCAAAAAGTAAGAAATTTCTACTTTGGTTTATAGAGATATATTAATGAGAACTGGAGATATTTTAGGGGACGATTTCACCTCCTTTAAAATGAATTTCCGCCGATAAAAAATAAGTGTCTCTTATTTTAATGTCCTCTAAAACTCAAGTTTCATGAAAATTAGGGCACCTTTTTCAGGTAACATCTTTTAATCATCCATTAAAAAAACTTCCATACGTTTTCTTTTTTGAGATTGTTTACTTTTTGATTCTGGTTATGCCAGCCATGAGCGCTGATCTGAATGAATTTATCCAAGTTACTCTTGCTCTGCGATTATATCCTTTATTCCCGCAATACTAGGGAAGCGTTACTTTTTTACAGGTTTGGGGCTCAACAAAACTATTTCTATAACTTTCGAATAGTCAGGTATGTTCGGCCAACAGCTTCTAATTTCCTAATCCTTGCAGTCACATGTGTGACTGATACTATTACAACAATGTTATGTTAAATGATCAAGACACCTCTCGGGATGTGAAGTTCTTCTCTGAAACTTTTGCACATAACCTGTTTTTCAGACATACGTCCATACTACGTCAGTTCTGTGGTAAACATGATCTTCCATGCTTTCCCAGCACAAAAAAATATGCGGCATGAACAGGGAACTAGTTTGTAATTTTTTTTTCATTAATTATTTAAAAAACTAATAAAATTGGGACCATTTTCTAAATAATAATGCTTAAATTAGAAAATCTATACAAATAATAATTTAATTTTAAGTTCTTATACGAGTTTTTATTTATTTTTTTGTCTATTGTTGCGTTTCATTTGTTTGTTTCTACAATTCTGTTTAAAATTTAGGGAGTTTTTTTTTTAATTTTTACTCTTCCACAACATAAGTTTTCAAAACGAGTACATTTATATTTTTAGCCTGTCTTGGTAATGTGGTGAGGTTAGTGACTTGCCTCGCGAGCAAACGTTTCTAGGTTTGAGCCTTGGTCTTAAACGGGTGTACGTGTGTGAATAATATTTGTTTACCTTGTCACTATTACCTTAACAGCGGGTTGTTAACAGTGAATAAGTGCAATTGTCAAAAATGGATTTTTTTAAAGAATCATATTCAATATTTTGCTAGCTGCTAAAAACATAAAGTCTATTACATAAAACGTCTTATTTTTTATTTGATTCTATGGCTTAATATTATTTAATGAAGAATTAAATTAATCGGAAAAGGTTGAAGTATTTTTCAATATATTTCCTTTGTATTGTAACTGGTAACAACATTTCTGAATACTCCAAAATTTACTATTATCCAGTTGCTTTAAGCTACTTTTACTTAAACCAAATTCTAGATATATAATTAATATTCTACTCCTCTCTTCCAGAAAACTATATTTAAAGGAATTGCGCTGCATTCTATGTGGAAAAAAGTTATGAGTGGCTCATTTCATTTCTAATTATTTGTTTGTTTTATATTCGATAAGCTCACAGGATAATAAACTGATACATTAACATTTCCAAAGAACATCCCAAAAAAATCTTGTTAATAAGATGCCAAAAGTTTCATATCACAATCAACCCATACACCTTTCGATGTATATTTTTTTGAAACCGAGCTGAAGTAGTAAAAAAGCAAACCATAAATTAAGTAAATTATTAGAAGCACCATAAAGTTTCCATAGCTCTAAAAGGTCTTCAGAAAGTCAGACAGACGATTCCATAAACATATTTAGTTTCTTTATTTACGATAAATATAAGTTTAACGTTATATTATTTAAAATGATTGCCAAAACTCTCTTTAAAAAATTTACTCTTTATCCAAAGAAGTACTAACTGGTATTGCCCAATCGTTTTACTTTAAATATCGTAGTGTAACCTGTATATATAGGTGACTAAAACATTCAAGTGATATGAAACACGTACTGTGCATAAATACTTGTTGATATCTTTCCCATGGTTACTTAAAATTTGCCAATTTGTTTCTATTTATAGAATTACATTGGTTAGTTTTATTGTTGCTGTTTGTAATCGAAGTTTATACGATAACCAAGATCTCGTAACAATGTTAACAAGCATACTGGGTGTTTTTTTCGATGTCAAACTCAAATTGTAAATAGTTAATATGATAAATATCATAAATATAAACCAAAAGTTTGGCGGTATATTGTGCAGTCATAATTTAATACCTAATTAAAAAATTCAAAGCTGATTGTCTATTAAACTAAAAACCGTGTTATGTGATATTAGTTTTGGTTAGTTAGGTGACTAAATTACCACAAGAGAAACAAAATACGTAAAATGGCTAGAAATGTGATATTTTTGTATCAAATAATAATTTAATAAGTGTGGTAAATACAACAGTCGCATAAGCGTGAAAACTATGAAAAATCTTGGTTTTGTAAATGTAAGGAAATATTTTATTTATAACTTTGGACAGTTTAACAAGTGTTTTTTTCTAGTTAATGTTTTTATTTTGTTTTTCTTACATCTACAAGTAAAAGGCAGAAAAATTATTTTAAAATAAATCTATTTACTTGTTCAGTGGTTCAGTAGTGGACCTCATTTTTGACATATGGTCTGCTTCCTCGTTCTTGTGTAAATCTGAGTCACCTGGGACCCACAGGAGTTTGATTGTGCTAAAATTACAGTCTTGCTATCTGAGCATATGTCTAGTGTCTTATTTCTGGACATGTCCCTCTCACAGCGATGGCTACATTACAGAATAAGACTTTGTTGACAATACACCCCAAAAAATAAAATTAAAAAAGCAAGAAGTGGTAAAAATTTTTTCTTATTATTTTTTCCCCATAACTTTTTTCTAAGTGAAGTTAGGTATAGACATTGCTTCATGAAAAAAAAATGAGTTCCTGTAGAAGTCTATACGATGAAAACTAACCGAGATATGGGGTCTCGAACTTTGATACTTTTCTTAATATTAGCAAATTCTGACATTTTTTTTTCAAATTTGCTCCTACAACTTTTTTGTAAGTGAATTTAGGTGACATCAAGCCCGTTAAAATGATCCCCTTTTTCTGGCATTGTTAAAAAGAAAACCTCCAGTTTTGTCAATAAAAATATTTTACTTTTGCAGAAGTACTAAGATATACAGGGTATCCGGGAAAATATGGGAAATCTATTTATGAAAAGTTCGTATAAACTTTTTTCGTATAGGACTCCTCTTCCGAGATATAGGCTCCTAAAGAGCTGCAATGAAACCAAGTTTTTACACATAATTATTGAACCACCTGGTATATTTCAATTTTTTTAATATGATGTATACCAGGTAAGATCCTTCAAATTACTAGCAAAGAAAGTGTTGTGAATTGGTCACAGCTGTAGGGACGGACTAGCTGTAATACTCATGACCCCATTTTTCTTACACCTTTTATGATAAGAACTTTGAACAACGTTTTTTTTATATATCTTTAACTATTTACTAAAAATTAAGTAATCTTCATTAATGTTACTAATCCGAACCGTTTTCGAAAAAACGTCATTTTATTTACACTGTTATTCCCCTAACTTCTGTTGGGTTGAATATGAAAAAGGGGAATTTTCCTCTGTCACCATAGTTTCAATAAAAATTTAAACCAACTGCTTAGTTAAAAACTTCGTAAGAGGGTTCAACATGGGTTCCATGAAGTCTGATAAATCCGCGGGCACGACGAATTGAGGATTGCTGAATTCGCCACATTAATTCAGCATTGTTCCTTAGTTGATCACAATAAAATGTGATTCTTCGTAGAAGTTCCTCCCTCCTATTGACCGAAGTGGAAAAAACCACGGTTTTCAGGTGTCTCCACAGGTGAAAATCCAACGGCGTTAGATCGGGAGATCGAGGAGATCAGACAATACGTCCACCTCTACCTATCCAAAGCTTTGGATAGAAGTTCAGGTGTTACCGCACAGCAATGCTGAAATGAGGTGTTGCCTCATCGTGCATGTGGTCAGTGATCTACTGAATCGTTCTGGAGGAACTCCAAATAAAGTTCTCCATTCAGTCGCGCCGGCAATACGAATGATCTAATCAAAAAATTGCCATTGATTCCTGTCCAGACATTAGTAGATTGGAACTAATGTTGATAATGCGAAACAATAGTTGAATGAAATTTTAATCAGCCCATAGATGTGATTTATGTAAATTTATGATAACATTTTTGATAAATCCTGCTTCATTCATGAAGAGAATCGTCCTAATGAATTTTACATTATTTCGTTGCTGATCCAATAGCCAGTTTGAAAACTGCACTCTACGGAGAAAAACTTCAGGAATCAGTTCATGCACTTTTTTCAAATGGTATGGATATAACAGCTGTTCATGAAGAACTTCATGTACTATAGTTTTCGACGTAATAAACTACGCTGATAATTTTCTAGTGCTCGTTGAAGGAGTGTCATATACAACATTTAAAATGAGATAAAATTCTGAAAGGAAAATTCATTACCTACAACTTTTCTGTAGCCATTTATCTACGAAAAATGCATAGCACTTTTTAATTTAATCTTATTTGAAAGTAAATTGACCGTATAAAACAATGAAAACACTTTAACATTATAGTTCCTTTCTAAACTACATAGTCAATAGCTTAAAAACCATACGAGGATCGTCTCAAAAGTATGTTAAACTATTTTTTTTTTAATCCGTGCGGTTGCCGGAAAAAGTTTGGGAGTTTTAGAATCTGCGTCTGGCTCTAGTGGCAGCACTATAAAATTCTTTTGCGCTTGCAGTCGGGCTCCAGCCACTATGTAGACTCCACTTGCTCCTACCGCCGATTGTGAAGATCGTGATGTTATTCATTCTTGGAGGATAAAAAGTAAAAATACTACTATAATTCATCGCGAGTTGTATATTCTTTATGGTGAAGACGTTATGTCAAGGCCAATGGTGGCCGTTGGCGCCAATCATTCATTGAAGGAAGAGTAACATTACACGATGGACAACGAAGTGCTTACCTCTCCACTGACCTTGCATCAAGTGACCTCCACCTGTTTCCGCAGATGAAGCAACATCTTGGGGGAAGACGCTCCACAAACGAGGATAATTTGAAACAAGAAGTTGAAAGATGACTAACGAGTATACCGGCCGTATTGTATGACTGAACTGAAAAAACTTTGACCACTGTACCAAAAATGTATTGAAAAACAGGGCGATTATGTAGAAAAATAAGTTTACTTTTCGAAATATATTTTTTCAAAAAAATTTTTACTTTTATTTACTTCAAAAAAAAAGCGTAACTTACTTTTGAGAAGATCTTCGTACATTTCTGCTTAATGCATGTTATCCGAGAGAGTCATGTGCTCTTACCAAACACTCTAGCTCTAGCTTTTTCATTCTATCGAGATCCATTTGTAAACTATTAGGATCCATTTCTTGTATGAAGTCATCATACTTTACTCCCCAATAGTCCTATCATCGCAAGTAGAGTGAAGACATTTTTTCTTTCCTTAAAACACGTTTCGAAAGCTTTTATGAAATATCTAATGGCTAATTTGATAGTAAAATTTTTAATCTGCATTTAAAATATATACTGTAGCTGAATAATATATACACCCTAAGCCAATGGAAAACACGCTATACATAACAATGTGCAAATTTTAAAAGCATCAAAAAATATGATCTCATAAAATATTTATTAAATTATTCAACTTATTGTTTGACTGTCGTAACAGTCATTTAAAATTCAGATTGCTTTCTTTTTCCATTTCTCATCATATTCATAAGATAATCAACTGCCAAAAGTAAAATTGAATATATTAAATATTATGTCTTTGTTATCACTTTTTTTATTGTTAAAATATTTTAATGAGTCATAGGGCGTTGGCACTATTGTTAATTTGCTTACATGATTATTGATTAGACCTGCTCTTACATCACCTTTCTTTTGGAAATTTCGTATTATTTTTTTTATCTTATTATAATATCGATATACAAATAAATATGGGGCTTAGACAATGATGGTTTTGTTTCTTTGTATTTACGTAATTTTAACATTTGTCGTAGTGGTGTTTCTCTTGACTCAACTTATAAATTATTGCTTAGAGGAATATACTTATCCTTCAGTATTTAAGGTTTCTAGAGTGGTTCCAGCTTATAAAAAAGGTAATCGCGAGGGGGGGAGGGTATCAAATAATCATCCTGTTTCACTGGTGCTTTAATATAGTAAAATTTTTGAAAAAACTCCTAAAACTAGATCATTTTGATTTGAATATTTGTTGAATAAATAACAATCGCTCCACTTAACAGACTGATTTCAATTATTAGAGACGCTTTAGTATGCTGTTGCCCTGCTGTGTGATCTAACAAAAGCATTTGACTGTATTTCGCCCGACTTACTAATACCCAAACTGAAAAAATTGTTAACTTGCTTTACTCCTATTTGACAAACCGCTTTCAATAGGTAGAATGAATGAGGGTTCTGATTCAAAGTTAATATTGTATGGTCTGTCTAAAGGGTCAGTATTGAAGGTGCTTCTCTTCATCATTTTCATATTTGCAGATGATACCACAGCTACTTTGAAGAGAAAAAACTCTCCTAACCTGAATAAACTTGTTATACTAGAATGGATAGAGTTTGTGTTTCTTAATTCAAAAAAATACGGCAATTTTTATAAAAAAAATTGACTGAAGGATTTAGCAGTTGAAGGCGTACAAGTAACTTAGACCAATTGGCACCTTGTATAAAGGGATTGGATGATATACAAATTTTTTTATACAGACCGATTTGTTTCTAAAAATTGAGGATATGTTTGGTTTTGATCAGTTAAAAAGATATGTCTTTCGTAAAGTTACCAGAGAGAGTAGTTGGCTATGGCGTGTTTTATAGTGAGAGGGGTATCGCATGGCAAACATTCAGAAGGATCTTCGTTGTTAAGAAAATAAGAGTGAGATAATTTAAAATGACTGATGGCAATTCTCTTCCATATTATGTGATCTTTTCTGGAGAGTTGAGGAAAATTATAGATACCCAAAAAATTCTTTTTTGTACAGTGTAACTTATTAGAGTTCTTGGGTTTCCCATTTATTTTGTGCAATGTTGTGGAGGTTCTTATCTAAGTGCTTATTGTATTGTAAAGTTGAGCAGAGAGAGAAATGGGGTTCCTTCAAGTGTCGCAGACCTGGTTTATGTATCTGCCAATTCATTCCCGTCGATGCCAACATGGCTGGGGGCCCACATAAAATATATAGAAAGATTCTATAGGATTATCATTTTTAAAAGGTCATTGATTTATGATAGGGTGAAAGATGTTATGGGATAATATGTATTTAAGGCAGTTTGGGGAATCTGAGATGATTAGATGTTTATTGCTTGATTATTTGTCTAATGTTTTGTTTGATGGCAAATAATTCGCCTGAGAAGAAGGAGGAGAGGTGAGTTCAGCATTGTTTTACTGATGGAGGAGTCTCCGGCTGAATCTAACCCTTGGTCGAATTTAGAGCGGTCCGTGAAGGATAATTTGTAGTTTCTATGTTTTGTATCGATTAGGTTTAGTAAATGTTGTTTGATGACAGTACCTAGTAAATACAGACCGTTGTTATTCTGTTGTTTCAACCTTGAGTCAACATTTCAATTATTATTATTACGTTACGAAAATGTAGTAACAACCACCTGTGTTTACTGGGTATTGTGGCAGGAGTGGTATTGTTTTAAACATCTTATAGAAGGTCGAGATTGATTTCAATGGCAGGAAGGTCCCAAAGAGAGAAAATGTAGGAGAGGATGAAAACAGGAACGAAAAATGGAAGTAGGAACACTTATTACGGTTCTTATTTTTCCTTTTTGTATCGATTAGGTATAGTAAATGTCGTCTGATGACAGTACCCAGTAAACACAGGTCGTTTTTATTATGCTGTTTCAACGTTGAATCAATATTTTAATTATTATTATTACTTTAGGAAAACGTAATAATAACAACTGTGTTTACTGGGCAGGAGTGATATTGTTTTAAACATTCTATAGAACGTCGAGATTGATTTCAACAGGAGGAAAGTCCCAAAGGAAGAAAATCTAGAAGAGGATAGAAACAGGAACAAAAAATGGAAGTAGTAAAACTTGTTAAGGTTCTTATTTTTACTTTTTGCCTGTGGAAATCTATATCGTGTAATGTTTATTCCTAATTTTAATCTTTTAATCATGTCTAGCTATCAGTGTAAACGCGTTGTTTCTCATGTTAACAGTTTTTTCCTACTGTAAGGTGGGTCGCGAAATATGCAAGGTCACGAAAATTGAACTCTTCAACTACAAAGACACCGCCAAAGTTGTCGCATCTGTGAGATGAAATAATCTGTGTTATTAATATACGATTATATAGAAATTTGTTTATCTTCCCAATTTGTTGTTTAACTTTGTTCGGTACTGTATGTAACGTTGTACGTTTATGTTTTATATAATCTTCAAAACAGAAAAATCGTATTTTTTACAGGAATTCTCGTGAGAATTTACGAGAAATCCTCGTCTCAGATTTTGCTTTTTGTATGTACAAGAAAGTTCCTCAGCAGCGACGGTTTGTATGTTTGGGTTAAATTCGAAAAGTGTTGAAAGAATTTTGATTTAGTTTTCATTAGAAGTTAAATCGTTTCCTCAGTATTATATTAGTATATAAGACATAAGTATATAACAAAAAGTATTATTTCCCTATTGGTAAAATCTTTTTCGACGAGTGAAATTTGTATACATTCCACCGACAATCATTCTATATGCATAAAAGAAAATAAGGTTAAGTGTATAGACTTATACTTAAATAAGAATGTTAATTACAAAAATTCCACAAGAAAGCCGGTTAGCCCAAGGTGCAGCACCAGCACCAAAACACATACCTATCGAAAAAGTACCAAAACAACAAGTTATTGCAAATCGACGGCTCTCAGGGTCGAATTGCGTTAATTTTGGGCGCCGATTTGACCACATTAACAACAAATGGTTGCGTAAGTAAATCCAGTACCCAATGGAGCTAGTCCGTTCCGTTGCAAAGGCGAAAGAACGTCCTTTGAAGGTCGACGCTTGATAAAAGATCGAACAGTATTTTTCGCAACGTTTCATACCTATTATTGATTGCATGTTTGACAGTATTTATTAAATAAAAGTTTATGTTGAAGGTTGTAGACGGTGACGAATGTATAATAGTAATCAAATTGAGAGATGGATTTTTTGTTAATTGTATTCCCTAAAGGAATTTTGTTACAGGGTTGCGAAATGAGTTTAATATATTTTAATACGTGTTTCTCTTGGCAAAATAAAGAAATATGATGTTTCTCTCTCATATTTTATTTCTTTTCCGTGTAAGAGGGTGCACAGTTTGAACATATGTATATATATATATATATATATATATATATATATATATAATTTATTTTTGAAAATATATATATATATATATATATATATATATATATATATACATATATTCAAACTGTGCACCCTCTTACACGGAAAAGAAAAGATATGATGGAATGAACTTTGCAATTACTGTTCGCATTTTACTTCATTTATGGAGTTGCATATAGTTACGTTTGCTGAATGTGATTTCAGCACTACAACGGCATAATATGGATATATCCACTGCTATTGCATCTCACACGGAGATATCGGTGAAAACCGCATAAATATATATATATATATATATATATATATTAAAAAAACGTGCAATGGGTCAAAATATTGATATTGATACACCCTTTCAAATGCGGTGTGGCCTTAAAATAGCGCCTACAAAAGGGCGATATATATAAATAAATAAATAAATAAATAAAGTTCTTGTCCGTGCAATATATAAACAGAAATAAAATAAAATCTTTGGCTTAGCGGACGTGAAATGTGTCAATCTGTTAAAATTTTTCTGTAATATTTTTTGGGTATAGGTTCTTTCATTTGAAAATCAAAAGACTACAATTTTTCTGACATTTCGCTCTACATAATGAACTACTTGAAAGTTATGGTATATTTACTTTTCATCTTGAAATTGTCTTTGTGCTATATATATATATATATATATATATATATATATATATATATATATATATATATATATATAAACAGAAATAAAATAAAATCTTGGGCTTAGCGGACGTGAAATGTGTCAATCTGTTAAAATTTTTCTGTAATATTTTTTGGGTATAGGTTCTTTCATTTGAAAATCAAAAGACTACAATTTTTCTGACATTTCGCTCTACATAATGAACTACTTGAAAGTTATGGTATATTTACCTTTCATCTTGAAATTGTCTTTGTGCTATATATATATATATATATATATATATATATATATATATATATATATATATATATATATATATATATATAAACAGAAATAAAATAAAATCTTTGGCTTAGCGGACGTGAAATGTGTCAATCTGTTAAAATTTTTCTGTAATATTTTTTGGGTATAGGTTCTTTCATTTGAAAATCAAAAGACTACAATTTTTCTGACATTTCGCTCTACATAATGAACTACTTGAAAGTTATGGTATATTTACCTTTCATCTTGAAATTGTCTTTGTGCTATATATATATATATATATATATATATATATATATATATATATATATATATATATATATATATATATATAAACAGAAATAAAATAAAATCTTTGGCTTAGCGGACGTGAAATGTGTCAATCTGTTAAAATTTTTCTGTAATATTTTTTGGGTATAGGTTCTTTCATTTGAAAATCAAAAGACTACAATTTTTCTGACATTTCGCTCTACATAATGAACTACTTGAAAGTTATGGTATATTTACCTTTCATCTTGAAATTGTCTTTGTGCTATATATATATATATATATATATATATATATATATATATATATATATATATATATATATATATATATATATATATATATATAAACAGAAATAAAATAAAATCTTTGGCTTAGCGGACGTGAAATGTGTCAATCTGTTAAAATTTTTCTGTAATATTTTTTGGGTATAGGTTCTTTCATTTGAAAATCAAAAGACTACAATTTTTCTGACATTTCGCTCTACATAATGAACTACTTGAAAGTTATGGTATATTTACCTTTCATCTTGAAATTGTCTTTGTCCTATATATATATATATATATATATATATATATATATATATATATATATATATATATATATATATATAAACAGAAATAAAATAAAATCTTTGGCTTAGCGGACGTGAAATGTGTCAATCTGTACTATTCTCATGTTAAAAAGTGCGGAGCATTCCAAAGTATGGAAAGACTCCGGGTCCGACAGATGGCGACAGCGCTGTTTCGTCCTAATATGGGACTCGTCAGGCCACCGTAGTCGGTACAAACCATCATCTCGCCTCTGTATCCTATAAAGCTGAAGTTAAGATTAAAAACAGCAAATAGGACGACAAAGGCGACATCTCGATAACACAAGAACCACATCGATTGACAAAATTTGTAAAAACCGCCATGTGGTGGCGCGACGGTTAATAAAAATAGAAATCTGTAAAATCGAATACACAAAACGCGCTGCCCAAAGGATAGGGGTCGCATTATTCGGTACAAAGCAACTAGGCTTGCTGCTAGATTGGCAACGAAAGCCACGTGTCGCACCCCTATCCTTTGGGCAGCGCGTTTTGTGTATTCGATTTTACAGATTTCTATTTTTATTCACCGTTGCGCCACCACATGGCGGTTTTTACTAATTTTGTCAATCTGTGTGGTTCTTGTGTTATCGAGTGAACCATCGAGATGTCGCCTTTGTCGTCCTATTTGCTGTTTTTAATCTTAACTTCAGCTTTATAGGATACAGAGGCGAGATGATGGTTTGTACCGACTGCGGTGGCCTGACGAGTCCCATATTAGGACGAAACAGCGCTGTCGCCCTCTGTCGGACCCGGAGTCTTTCCATACTTTGGAATGCTGCGCACTTTCTAACATGAGAATAGTACAGATTGAAACATTTCACGTCCGCTAAGCCAAAGATTTTATTTTATTTCTGTTTTTATATATATATATATATATATATATATATATATATATATATATATATATATATATATATATATATATATATATATATATATATATATATATATATATATATATATAAACATAGTTCAATTTTTGTGACCTAGCTTATTTCGTGACCCACTATTACAGCAGAAAAAATTGTTAACATGAGAAAAAAAACGCGTTTACATTGATAGCTAGTGATGACTAAAAGATTAAAATTAAGAATAAATACTACACGATATAGATTTCCACGGGCAAAAGGTAAAAATAAAAACCTTAATAAGTGTTAGTACTTCCATTTTTTGTTCCTGTTTCCAATCTTTCCTAGATTTTCTCCCTTTGGGACTTTTCTCCCGTTGAAATCAATCTCGACCTTCTACAGTATGTTTAAAACAATACCGCTCATTAAACACAGGTCGTTGTTATTACATTTTTGTAACGTAGTAACAATAATTAAAAATTTTGTCAATCTGTGTGCTTCTTGTGTTATCGAGTGAACCATCGAGATGTCGCCTTTGTCGTCCTATTTGCTGTTTTTAATCTTAACTTCAGCTTTATAGGATACAGAGGCGAGATGATGGTTTGTACCGACTGCGGTGGCCTGACGAGTCCCATATTAGGACGAAACAGCGCTGTCGCCCTCTGTCGGATCCGGAGTCTTTCCATACTTTGGAATGCTCCGCACTTTTTAACATGAGAATAGTACAGATTGACACATTTCACGTCCGCTAAGCCAAAGATTTTATTTTATTTCTGTTTATATATATATATATATATATATATATATATATATATATATATATATATATATATATATATATATATATATAGCACAAAGACAATTTCAAGATGAAAGGTAAATATACCATAACTTTCAAGTAGTTCATTATGTAGAGCGAAATGTCAGAAAAATTGTTGTCTTTTGATTTTCAAATGAAAGAACCTATACCCAAAAAATATTACAGAAAAATTTTAACAGAAGGTTTAAAATAGAAAAATAAATTATATATATGTCGTTTTCTTTTTAACCGTTTTCTACTCTTTCCTTTTTAAATCATCGTACTATCGTTGTTTCGGTCTTTTCATTATGCTTCTGTTTTGTGCTATCGTCAATATGTTATTACCATTATTGCTGTTATAGCCTGTTGAACTACTATAAATCGCGTTTCGAGTTTCTGAGCATTTGTAAAGATATTCCTGATTATTATCCTTATAGTTGTAAATTACCCGTCATTTCCAAATGCCATAGGCAACTAGATACGTTAGACAATCTATTTAAAAACACAAAATGATGCAGAAAATGATTATTTGGCGTATTCTGTCAAAACGCAAAGACTTAGCTATAGAACACCATTACAGTATTTGATAGGTATTTAAAAGGTACATTTTTTGATAAGTTAAAAAGTATAGTATCCTATTTAAATTAATGAAGTTACAGCTACTTAAGGATCTTATTTGATTAGTTTTAATGTTTGGACACCCTGTAGAATATAGCAAGTTTGTTATAATTGGGATATAAAATATTATTTATTGTTACACTTCACTTAAATTTCGAGTACATAACTGAAAATTAGGTTAGATTTAGTCAAAATTCAAATGATTTAAAAACCCTTAAGGTTTAGGTACTATAAACATTATTAAAATAGTCACTTATTTTGCTCGGAGCATTCAAAAATGCAATAATATACAGGGTTATATTTAAAAAAATACAACTTTGATTCTTTCAGACCTTTTGATATGAAAATAATTTTAAAAAGTAACTATATTAGACCTCCATAAATCCAAAAAGTAAAATTTTTTAAAGTCACGTATTTTCGCAGCAATATTTCGTGCCGTATAGCTATATTAAAAAAAATCGTGCGATGCGTATTAAAATACGCTTTCAAATGCTATGCGGCCTTTTTAAAACTTTCAAGATGGCGGCAAAAAATGGTGCGTGTTTTCGAAATAATAGCGGTATCACTAGACAAAGGCGACCTAACAAAAATTAATGACCTGAAAATATATGGGTTGGGGTTAAAGTGTTCGTATTGATACCCACTTTCAAACGTCTTTTAACCTTTTGAAACTTTTCAAAATGGTACGGTTTCCAGCAAATTCCTAGGATGGTTTGCAAAATGTGGCTGGTGAAGATACTTAATATCATTAAAAATGCATGCTTTGAGGCTCAATATGTTTGTAAAAATACTCACTTTCAAATGTCGCTGTATTCAGAGCATTCTCAAGATAATTAGGATGATTCGGACCTACTAATACAAATTAAAGATCTCAAAGCATATGCTGAATTGAAAATATTTCCAAAAATACCCTCCTTTAAACATCGGTTGGCATATTGAAATTGTTTAAAATGGCACAGTTGACAGCTAAAGTGCAGGATGTTCAGCAAAATATGATTGTAAACAAAAATTAATGGCCTTAACATGTATGCCTCGAGGCTCAAAATGTTCGTAGAAATACTCATTTTCAAACGTCGTTTGGTCATTGAAATTCTTTTAAAGGGCCTCAATTCTCAAGGTGATATCATCGCCAAAATTGGCCTTCACTATGTGTCTGTGGGATAAGGATTACTACCTGGCCAAAACGAAAAACAGAGAAGTGAAGCAAATCTCTGAATCTCAATAAAATCAAGCTCTTGTGGGACTCGTTGCTTCTCGAGTATGAGGGTTTGGGAGCTCGGGTTTGTGATCATTGAGTTTTGTTGCTCAGTTCGTTTATTTTCTGTCATGGTTAAGAGAGGCTGTCTCTTTGGGTATGTAGGTTAGTGACCTTGCTTGGGTTTGCGGCTATTGAGCTTCTACTGCCCCTCTCAAGAAGTTCTTCTTCTGGATTCTAGATCTGCTACTAGTTTTTACGAGTATCTCAAGTTGAAATTTTGTCTTGCATGTTGATAAAGTTGGGATAAATGAGTAGTTAATCAGATATTACACTGTGTTACAAGGAGGTCCAAATATACTTTATTTTTCGTCACGTAATATATGGCCGGCCCCTTTTTGACGGGAATTGTTGCCATTTTGAATAATTTTAGACGGCCAAAGGACCTTGGAGGGTGCCTATTCCTGCGAACATTTTGAAAGTCATTAATTTTTGTTTGCTGCCATATTTTGCAGATGATCCTGCGTATTTGCTGAACTGCTTTACAGAAAAAAGAAAACCTTACTCTAGAAGGTGTTGAAAATGAAATTTTTGTCTACAAATATTTGACGTTGTCAAAAGTGAACTTTTTCTGGTCGTTTGGAACTTCAAGTGTCCCCAAAATTGCTGGAAACATTTTAAATGTGCAAAAAATATAAAGACCTTCTTTTCGTTTTTTTCTGGTACCTCCAAAAACTTTTAGGAGTCGAGTTTCTAGAGATGGTTAAAATTCAAATATCGAAAATTCGTTTTCTTGAGAATATTAAATGCTTTTAGAATTGTAAGTTTTGAAGGGTTTGAGACTTTTAAGAAAGGAAATTACGCATCTTAAAGGGGAGTTTCTTTTTTACTTAGTATGTCTGAAAAATTTTACAGTTCGCCAGTACAGAAGTTATATTTAAAAAAAAGCCGATTTTTTGCGACTTCCAATGCCTATAGAATCAATCAAGATCTTAGCGTAATTTTCCTCAATTATACATTTTCTTTCCTTTTAAATGCTTCGTTGTTTATCTCTGTAGCTCTTTTCTTTCAAGAGGTATTTGATTCTGTCTCAAATTCCCTCAAATTAGTTCACTGTGCTGCATGGCAAGTAGGTTGAAGTTATAGAAGCTCATTATACGAATCATCGGAATCCCTCAAGATCGCATTTTGATTTGTTGATGAGTGATATCATTATAATTCCTGACTTTGCACTGAACTATGGTAAAAATATATTTTGTTTAATAAAAGAAAGTTTACTTTAAAAGAAAACTTTTCCACTGCCCCTCGTAACTCTTAATTTAAATACTCACTTATTTTGGCTTCGATCATACCCTAGATTTAAACAACAATAGATTTGTTTGAAGACTTTTTATGGTCGGTGGAGGAGACGCTTTTTTGATGTTTGACAGACATAAAAATATTTACCTATCTTGTCTTTCAGTTTAATTGCTTGTCGTGGCTTTTTTCGGTGTTTTTACGTGTTAGATATTACTATAAACGCGAAGTTTACAATTAATATTAACAAAAAGAGTATTTAAAAACTTATTTTTATCGGTAGATATTGTTAGATATTGTTTACATATTGAAAAAATAACAATAATAATAATTTAGGCAACCATATATTCATACTTTGTTTCCAGAAATGACGTACCGATGATACTCGTTTAAATAATGCAATTAGAAAAGGATAGCATAAAATTGGTATGTCTGTACCAAGAAATTAAATACCTACTGTTTATCAACACTTTTTCAAAAATAAATAAAAATATTATTACGTTATTCAGCGTTCAAACAACCGGGCCCTAGTTCTGACGTTATGCTACTTTTACAGGGGTATGTTCGAAGTATTTTGGTTTATATTATTAAAGATATTATGATGACATTTTATATCAGTGTGAATACAAAAAATGGTGCTTTATTACAAGTACTCGTATGAAAATCTTGCTGAAATCGAGAAACGGCATTTTAATCAGTTTAAAACGTTTGTGTAAGCGTTTTGTTCCCAAGCTTTCAGTGAATTTAGGACAGGGGATCGAGGCAGCCTTGCCTCTGAACCACCAAGAACAATCTGGTCAAAAAAATTAATAATTCCATATACATATTTTAGAATGGTTACAATAAAGCTGATGACATAAATTTGGTTAAACATCCTGTATGGAAAAATATCAAGGATACCAATTAACTCTGCTCTATTGCCTTTCTTAATGATCATTATTGACTGAAGATGAATATTTTAAGGTTAAGTAAATTCTTAACAAAAATTCCAATCGAAAATTTTATTTTAATATATTTAAATCCTATAAAATTTTCAAATTTAACGACACATTGAGATGGTCATCTAAGGTTTATGGTAATAATGACTATATTATGGATATTTTTCAAAGTTTGTTTATTAGCATATGGTATACTACAATTTTGTGGAAAGTAGAGTGTAGTAGATTATTTAACTCTTGGTAAAAGTACTTATTGCGTAATTTTCTTGTTATATTTTGCAAAAAAAAAATTAGCTGTTGTAAGAAGGGGCGATACAAATCTCACACTTATAATTTTATTTACTGTATCTTATTAGTAGGAAGGAAATTCTAAACAATTACTGGATATATTCCCCTCGGGGCCGAAAATAATCCCATGATCCAAAGATCTCATAACCCAATAACCCCATGACTGTATAACCCCATCACCATGATATTTAAATCATTACACTCAACTCTCATAGCGGAAGAAATTGTAATCGTCTCAATTTTTTTAAACTACAGCTGTTGAGGTCCGTGACACAATAACTCTTTAACCCCCTGATTCCATGAACCCATGAATCTATAACCCCATAACCATGTTACTAAAATCGTTACACTCATTCCACTATAGCGGAAGAGCTTGTCGTGGCCTCAATTCCTTTAATCTATAGCTGTTGAACCTCATGATCCCATAACTCCATGACTCTATAACCTCATAACTATGTTACTGAATTCATTACACTCAATCTTCCATACCGGAAGAACTTGATGTGGCCTTAATTTGTCAAACTATAGTTGTTGAACCCCATTACCTCATAATTCCGATGATTTCGGTCACATATTTATGAAGTTATAGAGTCGTGGAGTTTTGGAGTAATGAGGTTTTGGGTTCATGAGGTTATTAGGGGTTTAACAGCATTGGTTTTGAGTTGGTAGTGTTCTATAATACTTAATAGTTTGAGTTTTGGTTTTTTTTTGAAGTCATGGCAAAACCCTGACGTGATGGAATTTAATGGATCGCAGATTCGGATTTAACGACCCTGAAAACATATAATAGGCATAATCAGAACCACGAAAATGAATTTTTTTTTATTTGGCTGGCAAAAACTTCTTTTGTGCGGCTATGTACAGCCTGGCCAGAACTTTTTTATGTGGCTGTGCATATCACTGTCCTGCGATTTTGACTATGTCAACTATATGTTTTCAGGGTTGCTGAATTTGAATCTGTGGTCCGTTAGTTATAACTTCAAAAACCCCAAAACTCACTCTATTAAGTATTATTCAACATTGGTAACCGAAAACCAATGCTGTTAAATTCTTAATAACCCCATGATTCAAAGATCTAATAATCCGATAACCCCACGACTCCATAACTTTATGGCTCTATAACTTCATAACCATGTTACTGTAATCATTGGGGCTATGAGATCATGTCGTGAAACAGTCATGATTTGAAGAAATTAGGGCCATGATAGCTCAACAGCTGTAGTTTGAAGAAATTGAAATGATTAAAAGTTCTTCTGATATGTGAGATTGAGTGTAATGATTTTAGTATCATGATTATGGGGTTATGGGGTCATGAAGTTATGGAGTTTTTGGATTATGGAATCTTTGGGTCATAAAGTCTTTGGGTCTTGGGGTTATTAGGGGTTAAACCACATTAGTTTTTGGTTAAAAGCATCCAATTATTGCCTTAATTTTGAGATTTTTTGAGGTTATGGCAGAATCCTGACTTGATGGGCTTTAATGGACACCCGATTTTAGTTCAGTGACCTAAATAACAGTTTCTATAATAATTCTACATGTATTTAGTACAAGAACCTGTACTTTTTCAAGAATGACATTTGCAGGCCTAAACATAACTATCTCCTATATGAAAATCTTAATTATTTAATTGGAGTGGTTTCCTTTTAGAAAGTAATATACTTTTGTGGACCATGTTGATATTTTGATAAATACAGGGTGATCAAAAACTGACATTAAATATTAACTTGAAAAAATTGATAGAAGTCAATTTTTTTAAACGCAAACCCCCTATTTTTATAATGTTATCATATTTAGCATTAAAAATAAGGGTGGCTTTGTGTAAGGTTATATGTTCCAGAAAATCGCAGTTTTCAGGTTTCTTGAAAATTCCGTCATCTTATTGAATGAGGTTTTGAATCACCTCAAAAATGGGAATTGTGTCTATTTAAAAGTCAATTTTTCGCAATTTTGCCTCATCAGTCCAAATTATGATGTCCAAAAATCGAGGATGGTCTTGTTTCATAGTTAATATAAATTCGCAAAATTGTACTTTTCGGTAAATTAGTATCTCTTAGGTGCTGAGCTAAAAATATTAAATAAGGGTGGAAGTTGTGTTTCAACAGAATATTAAATGTTAGTTTTTGATAACCATGTATTTATTTATTATGAAAATATCAACACAGTACAATAAAATAGATCTCATTTTAGAAGGGACCAACCTTAATTAAATAATAAAGGTTTTCATATAGGTGAAATTGATAGTCGTGTTTAGGCCTGCGAACGTCATTTTTGACATAAAATTTAAGATATGTCAAAAACAGTTAAACTTAGGTATAGGACATTATACATAAAATATGTCTATAATTTTGCGTAGAATCTAAAAATGAAATAACATGTAGAGTATTTCATTTCAAATATGCAAGAAGACTTCATTTTGAATATATTTTAGCCGAATTGCCTCCGACTTTTCATGCATGCGTTTTTCCAGTCTAAAAAATATGTTTCCAACAAAACCGTTTTGCTCACATATTTTACAGACTATAATCTATCAAAATATGCAAAAAACTTACATTCTTTAAATTTCTAGAGTAGAAAATCTTAAATTATTACAAAATTAACATTCTATTTCAATTAAAATAAGATATAAGTTTTTTTAATATTTCACACTCGGTGAAAATTGGAAATAATTACAAGAAATACTCTACAATCGTTATGAAGATCTGAGTGCTCACAACAGAGTTTTGGATCTGTATCTCTTAGACTATTTAAGATATATCTGAACTTAGGAACCAAAATTACAATGGTACTAAAATGCCTTAGTTGGTTCTTATTTGCAGAGACACTGTTAAAATTTAATTATAAATATTATTAGGAACAATAAATAATACAGGGTGTCTCAAAAGAAAGTACACATTTGTTTTGCTTATTGCGTGAACGCAACTATTCCGAGCGGCGCGGGGGGTATGTCAATCGGTAGCCTGGCTCTTGGGAATTTAGTCGCTATGGAGCGTTTCTCGGGAGCGGACCGTGCTTTGTGCGTACGTGAGTTTTACAAAAACGGTAATTCGGCGACTGTAGCGCGTAGAAAATTCTGCAATTTTTGACATATTCGTCACTTAAATGATGCGCCAAGCGCTCGGCTTATTGGAAAATGGGTCCAGAAGTTTGAAGAGACCGGTTCAACACTAGATAAACCAAAATTCGGGCGTCCGAGGTCTTCGAGAACGGTCGAAAACGTAGAGGGTGTTACTCAGTCTGTTCGTGACGACCCAAACGTTTCGATTCGTAAGCGTGCTGTTGCTTTAAATGTGCATACGTCATCATTATTCCGCATTTTACACAAAGATTTAAAGCTGAACTCCTATAAAATTCAGTTGGTGCAAGAATTGAAGCCTCAGGATGCTGGTCAGAGGCTTGACTTCGTAAACCAGATGACTGAACGCTTTTTAACGTTTACCAACATCTTTTTTTCGGATAAAGCCCATTTTTATCTTAATGGTCATGTAAACAAGCAAAATTGCCGCTATTGGAGTGCAAACAATCCAAAACACAAACATCAGAAACCTCTACATTCGCCGAAAGTGACTATATGGGCTGCGATGTCGGCGCGAGGAATTATCGGCCCGTACTTTTTTGAAGATGAAAGGGAACGCACAGTAACAGTGACTTCAGAGCGGTATGTGGAGATGTTAGACGACTTCTTCGTGCCTGAACTGCAAAATTTTCCTGGCGATAACCAAAGAACATGGTTCCAGCAAGACGGAACAACTTCACACACGTCCAACATGTCTCTGCCACGAGTGCGTGAAATTTTTCCTGGCAAATTGATCTCAAAGAAAGGTGACATAAGTTGGCCTCCACGCAGTCCTGATTTATCACCTATGGACTTTTTCCTATGGGGTTATGTCAAATCAAAAGTTTACGCCAACGAACCGACTTCCCTGGCACAATTAAAAGAAAATATCCGCAACGAAATGGCAGACATCACGGAGAATACCTGCCGAGCCGTCATGGGCAATTTTAGTGCTCGATTAAATGAATGCCGTGAGCGCAACGGAAGACATTTGGACGATATCATTTTTAAAAAATAAATTCTCAAACAATGTATTTTAATATGTAATAAACATTTTTTCAATAAAGTCCTGACTTTTTTTTAAATCGATTTTTTAAATGTGAACTTTCTTTTGAGACACCCTGTATAAGGGAATGAAATTCTGCATTGAACAAATTCTTTCGTAGAAAAATATAATGACAAAAGCAGTAAAATTTATGTTGCCATTTGCAGCAATACCATTTCTTATATAATTTGATTTCATTACCATTAGTACAAATTCAATAAATATTGCTATAAAATCGTACTCAATGTAAACAAATATCTTCTTTGACATTTACCGCTGACATATTGAACTCTTACACATATCATCCGTAAAACATGTTGTATTGAGTCGATGCAATTTTATTAAGTGTCGGTTCTTAAAATAACTTTAAGGCAGAATAATTATTACGATATGCTGTCGTCATGAATGGACATCATTTTTGAAATTATTTAATTTGATTTTATAATATATGATTACATACATTTTCGTGTGTGTAAACAGAAATGATTAATTGCAGCAAACATATGATAACTTAGTATGAAATGCATATTGTTGCAAGAGAAACATTATAAGTGACTACGAAATGATTTTTAAAACTTTTTTTAAAATTATTTCCATTCGCTGTATTTAATTTTTTGAACACATTATTTTTTCGAAGAAAGACGGTGCAAGACAAGACGTTCATAATTTACACAACACATGAAGCTCGACATACTCATATTAAGAATGCCAGTTTACTATTTACCTATTTACTTAATTTATATTTAAAATATTCTTATAAATATTTAGAAAATACAAGATTACGTTGTGGGTGACGTAATGTTCATTAATACGCCAAATAATCATTTATAAAAAAACATTAATATATTACGTTTTTAAGACTGACTAAAAATTATAAAATAATTTCTTTTAGCCCCGTACAGATTTATAATCCCATACAGATTTCTAACTCCATACAGATTGTCATGGAAATTTGTGATTGTGAATTTTTAATAGCTATGAAAATACTTGTAATAGTACGAAGTGTAGAGAAAACTCACACTATAGTTTGTATCATTTGCTGTGCTATAAAATTGTTAGTGACTTAGGTGAACTATTCATGCATTAAATATTGTTTTTTCGTTTTAAATGTTACAAATTTTTTTATAGCTATGAAAAATTCACAATTACAAATGTTCAGGACGATGTGTATGATGAATCTGTATGGTATTATAAATCTGGATGGGGATAGAAAATAATTTATTTTACCTTTTATTAATTTTTTTATTTAAATAATTATTTTGTATTTTTCAGTCTTGTGTGTGTGAAATTTTATAATCGAAACAAGTTTATTTTAGTTTCTCTTCATTTGATCATATCTGAAATAGAAAATTGTTATACTTACCTACCAATAATATATCTATTTGTTTATTTCTTATTTTGCTGAAAAATAAAATAAATAATTAAAAAAAATTATTTTGAAAGATTTTTAATTCAATATTAAAGCAAATAATGTCTGATTCTTCTTAGTTACCAATTCTAAATATATCTCTCACTTACGTCGTTTTTACTTCTTCTTTCCTAGGCGTTGCTGGCGTTGGGTGGCTGTCTCCTTGATCATCGTAAATATTGTGATTAATGTACTATTCATTGTTAATATTATTTTTTTTTATTTTTTCTCCTTCTCCCTCCACGTCTTTATTTTTTTTATTATTATTTCTTTCGTTTTCTCTCTCCATTTATCACTGAACAATATATTTTTTTGTTAACTTTTTCAAAATTTTTATTTCATTCTCTCTCTCTCTCTCTCTCTTACACGTTTAATTCTTCAATTTGAATTCTGTTCCAAACTTCTAAATAACTCGCTTTGTTGTCTGTCTTTTTGTTATCTGTTATCTAGTTCTGCGCCATATTTAAAGTTTAAAGTCTCTAGTTTATCAATAAGTTACTTTAAAATCAATTGCAAAATTGATATCGAATAGATAAACAAATAAACAGACAGACAAGAAAGTGAGTTAATATTGCATTGTTATTCAGTTCTGAGTTATCTTTCAAGTCTCGAGCTAATCGGGCAGTTGTTTTAAAATCGATTGCAAAATTTGTATCGAGCAGACAAACAAACAAAGAGAGACAAGAAAGCGAGTTAATAAAAAGGCGGTAATAAAATATTACCTTTTGTTATGGTTACATTTCTGTTATCAGTATTGGAAAGAATTTGAAATATGTTGATATTCTTTTATATTATGAATTATTTACAAATTGTCATTTTCGGAGGATTTCCGATACCCTCTAATTATAAAAAATGATGCTAGGCTAAAATAATGTACGGGGTGTGTAGATTACGTAATGAAACTAGTAATATAGCGTTGGATCTGGCAAACTTGAAAGCCGATACTTGGAAGCAGGATCGGGTATATTTTTCTGAATTTAAAGCTCTTGGGGAGGGGGAGGGATAATCGCAAGTGAACGCCATTTTCGACGGGGGAGATGCTAACCGCATTCATATTTCTAGTGTAAGGGAACGGCGATCGCCCTCACCGCCCCCTTTTCCTTGGAATCGCCACTGCTTGGTGTGGCGGTAGGTGAATATCGGGTATGCATCTAGTAAGAGTTTAAACTCGCGAGAATCATTTGGTTGTCCACGGCCAGTTCAAAGGTATATCACAGATTCACCTACCGCCTCTAGAAGTCCCGCATCCAGAGGATTGCTAGATCGAACGCTATGTTGCAAGCCTTTTTACTTAATTTACATATTATGAATTTTGAATACAGTTTATGTACTTCTAATATTAAAACTTAAATTTTTATGAAATTGATTTTATCTGGCACAAACTTTGACAAATTCTTCGATAAGCTTCAAAGAGAGATTAATTTTTGGGTAAAAAAACTTTCTATTTTACTATTATACTTTTCCATATTAATAATTTGTAAAGCTAGCAGAGTTATAGCTTAAAATGCGCGTTTTGTTCATATACGGGATAAAATAAAGACTTTTAATATCTAAGGTTTTTAGCTTTTCTTTGCTTGGTAAGATGAACATAAAACACAGTTAAATCATTCTTACCGTGATTACAGATAAGGGAATTGTTGCTTACATGTTTTATGGTTTATCCTATGTATTGGTATTAATAGTGGTTGGAAAAGTACCGAGACAGGCACTTCGAATTGCTTCCACATCCACCGTATCCTTCAGATTTGGTTCCCAGCGACTAATTGCGCGCTTGTGCGCTCTTTACAATTACATGCTAATATGTTTATATTTTACTCATTTTGAAGAGTAAATTCAATTTATTACCCTTGTAATGTAGCAAATGTTATATTTACTATATATCCCATCTCAGCTTTTTCAACTAGATCGTCTTATTGATGATTTATTAGTTTTATTTTATCGTTAATATTTTAAAATCCATCCCCACTAGCCTTTTATTAAAATATTCTAAACGATATTGCCTAGAAATATTTTAAAATTCTCACTATGTATAAGAAAATTAAGGATGAAATCTAGAATCAAAATCTTGGAATCAGCAAGAAGAATAGTTGTCTCGCGAAACAAATTTTTGAATTTTACAAATTTCGTAATAAAAGAGAACGACGTTCCCTTATTTTTATTTTTAATTTAGATTCGCTTAAAAGTTGGTCTAAATGAGTGAATGAAGAGAAAACCCTTTTAGTAAATTCGGCTGTTAAAATTTTAAATTACTAAATCAGAGCTTATACATTAAATAAAATACCTCATTCTGCAACAGGTATACTTGATCTTTTTGCTTTTTCCACTTTCTCCGAAAATGCCGGAGGATGCTACAGGCCTTGAAATACCTTTGGAGGAGCGATGGTGCCAAGTTGTTAATTTGTTTTGAAAATTCAACTTAATGATTAACACGGCTAGATAAAATTTATTTATCCTTAATCTATATTTATATAAGCAGTGTTGTTCTGATTGATTGGCTGACTTATCAATAGACAGCTCAAACTATTAAAGATAGAATAATGAAATTTTGAGAAAAGGTTGGCAACACCATGTATGCACACATTTAGAAAATATTTTTCAAAATTTGCCCTCTAAAATGGGTAAATTGTCATTGGATAAATTCATTAATAAGTATCTCTTTATTTAGTAAGGATATGAAGTCGATTTTTCTTTCGGAAGATAGCTCATAACAATATCTAAAAACTAATTCCTTGAATGTTCGATATTCGCATTTTAAATCGGGAAAAAGGTGTAAGACGTCGATTTTACGACTGTTCATTAAAAAGTAATTTTTTCTGCAAAAAATTACGATAAGGATATATTTTGCATGTGATGATTTAAAAAGTAATTTCTGCATTTCTTAAATTCCTTTTTTTATAGTTGAAAAAAGTATTTGTGTCATTATTGCCTAGATTTTGTTATTAGCAGCGTTGCCATATCTCGCTCAATTGAGCGAGATTTCGTTGTTTTTCTTCCCCATTCACTCCCTCGTTCCTCTTTATTAAATCTCGCTCGTTTTAATACTTTTGTCACTGACACACAAAAATTACAGCTGGTGTAATGGCTGAGTTCTTTCAAATTTTCTTCACATACGAAATTTTTTAAACAAGAAAATATTTGAAAATGATACTATATATTTAGTTATTAAAGCAATAGATACCTTAATAAACTCTGTAAGAGCAGTACTGGTAATTTAGTGAATCGCTTGGCTATTTTAATATACGTGGCATCACTTCTAATATTTATGTGGTTGACTATATCCTATATAAATGCAAAGGGAGTTGAAGATAATTGTTCCTCATGATTTTATCAAACTTCTTTATTTCTAATTAACATAAAATAATGTTAAGTGTTCTACGTGCATTAATATTAAAACGAAAGAGAAATCAAATAGCAGTACATGCTATCTACCTAACTGCGAAAATTTGGTTTTCATTTTCTCTCTTTATCATCATAAGTTCGGAGTGAAAGACAAAGCATGTACTGCCATTTGCATTTTCTTTTTCTACCATGTAACTCGCGCAATGTTTTGAATGCAGTTTCTAGTGATATAGACTCTCTGTCTCGTATTTGACAGGAGGATTCGTTCGAAAAAACATGGGTTTGTGGCAACACTGGTCATTAGGTTGTAGGATGCAATTTGCAGAACAGTATAAAATTTATTTCACATTGATATCATAAATAAAAGTAGAATAATAGCGAAAAAAGTAAATTAAATAATGCGGCGTAATATATTAACCTCCCAAAACCGTTCCTCTCTCTCCCCTCTCCTCTCCCGTTTCCTTAGACAGCTGGACACAAAAATGTCAGCTATTTCATGGTATAGAGCGCAAACTGCTTAAGACACCTATATGAACCTCCCGGAGGGTGGGGCTAAGAATTAATTGCTTTTATTAATCAGATGTAGTTAATTATTTGTGCGACTTTTTAATAATCTTTGAAAAATATAATAATGTAAGGTGAGTCCCGAGACTCAAAATTCGATTTTATTCATCAACATAGTCTCCTTTTAATGAGATAGAATCATTCTAGTACCGCTTTTACATTTCTATAACCCTTTTCCTAGGACGATTTCTCTAATCCTTCAAAATTAGTTTTGACAATCACCGGAGTCATATCTACTTACAGCGGGAATTTTTTTCAGGTTTACGAATAGGTAATTGTCGCAAGGAACGAAATCTAGTGCATATGGTGGATGCGAAAACAATTCAAAGTGCAGCTCATATAGTCTTGCCATGATTGTGATCGACTTGTGACACGATGCAGTGTTACTTTTTTATTTTTAATTTGGAGCCATTTTTTTCCGATTTGTTCCTTCAAAGGCAACAACAGTGGCATGTAATATTCGCTATTGATGGTTTTTCCTTTTTTAATATAGCCTATGCATATTATACTACGAGAATCCTAAAATACAAACATCATAATCTTGTCAGCTGATTATTGCGTTTTTGTCATTTTGGTTGGCTTCATCCTCCGCTGTCTACTCAGCTGACTGCTGATTTAACTCCGGAGTGTAGAAGTGGAACCATGTTTCATCCATTGTTACATATCGTATCAAAAAATCCTTTTTATTTCTCTTAAACAGCTTTTAACACTGCTCTGGATCATCCACACGTCGATTTTGGTAAAGGCAGTGCTTTCTTTGGACAGAGCTTCCCCATACCCAAATACTCATGTAAAACCTGACTTATTGGTTTGTTGATATCTTTACCATGCCAGCTATCTCACGTAATTTCACTTTACGGTTGTTTGAAACGATTTTGTGGATTTTTAAAAAGTTTTCCGGTGTAACAGCATCATTTGGGCGCCCAGAGCGTTTAGTATCATTTATATCTTTGTTTTATCAACGTATCAAATTAATTTTTTCCGTTGTTTTGAAAATATCAGGAGGTGCGTCACTAAAATTTAAATATCTCGATGACTAATGATCAAAATTTTATCAAATTTTGACACGTATCGTTTGTAGGTTGGTAGTAAGTAAAATCATATGGATATGTCATTCGAGTGGCCACGAAATTGTTACATATCAAAGTGATCTTGTTTTTGATATTAAAGAATACTTATATTTAATAAGTAAAAAATACCAGGAAAATAAAATATAGTTGCTTTTGTAGTAGAACATACCTAATTAAGGATTTTTTCAGACGAAGTCCGGCAACCTTGTGTGATGACTGGTATTTAATAATGCCAGTAGCAATTTTCTTTCATGCATGACAATGCCGATTACGTAATTGTTTTGTAACATTTCTCACATCTGAAACGTGCTAGTCCTCAGATTGCGGTCGATGCGTCTATTTGCATAGACGTGGTACCGTTAATAAATGGTTTGCGAAGACGTCTTTCTTGCAAATAATAAACAAACAGTTGGAGTTTGAAAATAAAAAAGTTATTGTCCCGTTATATATATATATATATATATATATATATATATATATATATATATATAATATAGGAATTAATTTTTCTTGAACCATTAAATATATTTTTAATTGGTTATTTTCTTGGGAATATGGTTCATTTTTATATTGAAACTACATATATAAAGTAGTCATGCTTATTGTATATATATTTTTATTTTTCAGGACGTTTCGATTCTTTCGAATCTTTTTCAACTGAGGGTTTCGGCGGATGCTACACAAAATGTATATTTTTAATATTATTATATATGGAATAAGAGGTTAAAAACTTACCATTAAGAATAGATATTTTTGTTTTAAACAAAAATTAATTACATCACAAACCAATTATAATCACACACTCTCTTGTATATTAACTTTTCAAAAGTATTTTTAAAAGTCCAGCTTTAACCCTATAACTGCCTTGACTTGACTGAATGTGGAACCCAGATGGTGTATGTTTTAGGTACTCTAAGTGGCGTAAAAAGTTTGGGTCTTTTAATTGAAGTGATATCTTTCTGAAAAAATATCGTGATTCAATTTAGAAGAATTGAAAGCGGAGAATTATTCTTATTTATTGTTTTATCTATTTTAGAAATTCCCTTATATTGGTTTATTTTATTATGTTGAAATAAATTTGATTTAGATTATTGATGTCTGTTTTGTCGTTTACGGCATTCGGATTTTTTTTATTGCGATCATTTCGTAAAATTCTCGTTTTCCTTTGTTGGTTTCAGTTTTCAAGATTTTTGTATTTTTATAATCAAAGGTGTGCTTGTGTTTCATTTCGTCTTTTTTTAGGGCTGTAATATTTTTTTTTGTCATATTTATGTTCATTAGACTCAAATTTTCTAATAAAGGATCATATGCAGACTTTACTGATGACACTATGTACTTGTTTGTCTTAATTATAATGTGTATTACTTTTAGACATCAACTACATTTTTAAAAATAGTTATTTTATGAAATTACCTTATACATGGTTAAAAATAAAAACTTTGCATCACATGTGACCAAATTTTAATAGCCATGTTTGGATTTTGTAGAAAAACACATTCAATATGGCGCTACTTTAAACAAAATATGTCTGGGGTGAAGCATTGTCAAAACTAAGAAGTTTTATGTAGGTTGCGTTGAGTCGTATTTTACAACAGTGGTACAATTTTAAAAAAATGGGCAAAAAATCTCAATTATCTTATACAACTGAAATTTTGCATATGGGGTAAAAATTGCATTTAGAAACACTTTTTCTAATAACTTTTTTCGATATTTTAAGATATAACCCTACTTTAGAATTTTTTTTTGGAAAAAAAATTGACAGAAAATGCTAGTCACGTGACTATTATTTTTTTTGGGTCTTAGTCTAAATATGAAGATCTTTTCCAATTTACCTTGTCTTGTTGAAGGTTTCCGAAATATGGGGTGTCATAGTTATATGTTTTAAAAAGTTTTTTTGTTAATATTTATCTTAATAATGGTTTGATTTGCACTTAATTTTGTACTTTAGAATTTTTTAGGAAGATCTGGTCACAGTTTCGATGCATATTGCAGAGGGCGCTACCAGCGGCGCTTCGCTTGCGTCTAAAGCTTGATAATGATTTTGTGTCTCGGTATATCAAATTTATAATTAAAAATTCTCATCCCTTAACATCTTTTATCCAAAGAGTTATAAGTAGTTGTCGCTTTGAGAAGTTGTTTATGAGATATTCGAAATCGAGGCCCTCCTTCAGAGGGCCAGTTCTAAAGTCCAATAAAATTGGAGTGTGTTTAACAACTACAATCAAAATTTACATAACAACGAGCTAACAATGATAAGTATCGTTATTACTTACAAAAAAGTATTGTCAAATGCTTCAATCCAACAAATCTTTAACCTGTAATTTTAAAAAATCATTTAATTCTTAAATCTTTCGGTATGGTCAAACAAGAAATGGTCGAGAGATGGTGAGAGACACAGACAAAGATTTTCCGATAGTTGCGTACCAATTAAGTAAACATTTGACGCTTCTGAAACGTGTCTTCGAGAAACCGGCAACCTTGCTCCTGCAATGATTGATTATGAACTGAATCTTACAACTAAAATACCGGAGCTTGGAGAAGAAATTTTAGAATGAGTGGAAGAACATCTGAGTCTGAATACCAGATACTTAGGTTTGGAACTTAGAGTTTCTAAAGATATAGTAAATAAGACTTTAAGAAACCAGTTGTTGCAGACAGTACAAGAGGTTTTATCTCACGACCTCGAACTTCTAGGCTTCTGCCGATTCATTTTTGAATGGAGTGTTGTTTTACAAGAAGGGGAATGACAAACTTACTTAATGCACATGTTTATGCTGACGAGAACCGATATGCAAAAAAGGTTGTGCGACAGTGCATCTCACACTTCAAATTAAGTGTTAGAAATCATTTAAATGAGAATTTTCAAAATCGATGGATTGGCAGAAGAAATGATGGTTCTGTCGGATTTAATGCCTATGGATTAGTTCCTGTGGGGAACTCTTAAACAGATATTATACTGTGGACCTGTAAGCACCAAGAAGAATTGTGAGCACGAATATAAAATTCAGTAAACACATAGATGATGAAAAGGATGCAGTTCAACTTTCGCTGTAGTATTAATCTTTATGTGCATGAAAACAGAGGTTATTTTGAACATTTACTTAAAGTTTAATTAAATAATAAATAAATAAAATTTCTTTGTTCTGATTTGTTATTGACTTTGTGTGTTATTCTTATTGTTCTTTGCCTTTTTATGTTCACATTATAATGATTGTCAGCTCGTTGCCATGTAAATTGTTATGTTTGGTCTCTTGGCTCTTAAATACTTTCCAAATTTCTTGAACCTGTCTTAAGCCTAAATGAAGGGTAAAGAGGGGCTACAACGAGTCTTAGAACGTAATAAAACATTAATAAATTCTTTAAAATCTTTGAAACTTAATATACGGTAGATCTGTAACAAAGGCTGCTGTAATTCCGATTGCAGCAGACTTGCTTCTCTCGTATCCGCATTAAATGTTGAAGTGTAATCACGAGTCGAACAGGAACTCATCAGCAGAAATACAATAAACTTACGTAACTGCTGCGAGTTGACTGCTGGATATCTGCTGCAATTACGTAGTACGTGTGAATACATGCCTTTTCTTCTTGATAACATCTGCGTAATTCTGTTGCTAATTCATTGCTTTGATCGTGGCCATGGTAGATCCAATGTTAAATGCAGATGCGGGCGATATATATGAGGGATTGACTTATATCATGTGTGTATTGTCAGTCGATTTATGTAAGTATGCGCATATACACAAACATAGTTTCCAAGTTTAATAAAATTTTTAGAAAAAACTCGGTCATTGGGTCATCTTAAAACATATAAGCTGTCTGTACCAGAAGGCGCCTATTTTTAACTTTTAATTGACCTTTGAATTTTTTTCTAAATAACAAATTTTAATAAAGAAACTATTTAAATTGATGATCTGCAAGGTTTCATTCTTGATTACAATGTCGTTGACTGGTGATGACAATTAAAATTTAAACAATAAAATGGTAATTTAAAATATTTTCGTAATTAACTATTGAAAAATGGGCATTTTAAAAGATGACAATGACAGTGATCTTTAAAAAAAATTAAAGGGGAAGGTTAAATAAGATGCATAATATATTTTCAAGCGTAGGATTAAGGATATACCAAATTCAGCTCATCTTATTGTGCAAAGCAATATTACTTAAATCGATATAAATTTGCAGTTTTATTATTTTCTTTTGCATATCTTTTTAATGTTTCTTCATCAGATTTAATTTAAAATATATCTTTAATAAATAACAGAAAAAAATATTCCCATCTGGTTTAATTTTGTATCTGCTTAGACTACAATATAATAACAGTTTCTTGGTTATTAAAAACCGCATGGGCTCTGCGGGTATGATTAGGATTCTAAACAGTTCGGGAGATTAGTGGGTTTTCATAGCCGATGACGATAAATGGTTCCACCAAAGTTTTATATGTTGTTTTGACCACCTGATAACAGATATCGAGGGTGGATTCTTGAAAAATGGTCCGATAATTTCTTATAAAAAAAAAATTGTTGATTACTAAAAAAAATCGTTTTTTTTTTGTAAAATAAAATTATCGTGTTCCTTGATCCAGCAATTCAAGTCAAGAACTATAAACTGGGATTGATCTCAATACGAAAATGTAATGTTCTTATTGCATTTTAACGCTAAAAATAACTGAAGTTCCTTATGCTATTGTATTGTTTATTTTACGGTAAGATGCTTATAATTAATAAATAAATATATGACCGACCATTAGAATATATGACCATCCATTAGTAATGTGATTTCAACAGACTACACAAATCCTTAGTTTTTCCATCCTATCAGCTTGACACCGATTTCCAACTTGACCAGGCGGTTCCCCCCCCCCCCCCCCCAAGAGCTTTGAGTTCTGGAAAATTGACCCGATTTAGCCTCTTATACTATAGTTTATCCAAGAACTAGGGATAGTAATAAATCATTTTTTACCCTTTTCTTTTCTTCGCAAACTTTCTTTAGTCCGGTGTCTTTGGCAAAATGTGTTAGACACATATATTTTTCAGGGAAATTAAATTGAATTATCAGAAATTTTATTGTTGCAGTAAATTTATAAAAGCTTATAATATTTAAATATAATTAGATTTACGGTAGTCCTCAGTTACCTGCGGCAGTAGAGCAGGTATGTTGGAGATTTCGGTAACAGTTTTGTTCCTCTTTCTAATTCTTGAATAGAGTATAGGAATTTGTATGCTTGCGATCACCCCTCCCCTTCCCAAGAGCTTTGAGTTCCGGAAAATACAACCGATTCTGCCTTTTATATTAGACATGTGTATGCTGCTGGCATTCCCCCTCTCCCGTTGACAACTTGTTTTTCTTGCGATAGCCCTCGCCCCAATAGCTTTGAGGCCAGGAAAATAGACCCGATTCTGCCTCTTATACTAGGAATGTGCATGCTGCTCGCATCCTCCCCCCGTCGAAAACTTGTTTTTTCTTGTGATCGCCACCTCCCTCTCCAAGAGCTTCACATTCAGAAAAATAAACCTGTCCCTGGCTTTTACACTAGAAATGGGAATGTTACTGGTGTCTCTCTCCCCCCTCCCATAATGTACTTTTGTGATATCACCGCCCCCCCACAAAGAGAGAGGCTGAATCTGCCCCTGTACTTGACAATGCTTTAACAGTTACATTGTTAAGCTCAGCATATATTATTCTCTGAGTTAACACTGCTCTGATCCATGCAAATACTGTCAGTTTAAAGCCCCGTCGTTCTAGAGCATTACATATCGAATCGTGAGTCGTATTGTCGAACGCCATCTTGATATCGATAAAGGTACTTAAGGCAGCTGGCAGTCGATATAGCGCTGGGTCTGTGGATTTCCTGCTTGATAGGCAAATTGGATCTAAGGGATACTGCTCCATTATTCCTTCCTTGATGTATCGATCCAATAACTTTTCCAGTGACTTAAATAAGAAACTGGTCAGGCTGATAGGGCGGAAAGAGTTAGGATTTGTGGAGATTGTTCTTCCTACCTCGGGAATAAAGACTACTTTTGTTTTTCCTCCAAGCCATAGGTATGTATCTCAAGCTCAAACATAAGCGGAATAGCTTCACCAGGTGACTTATTATAATATCGGAGGAATTTTGTAGTAAAGCTGGAAATATACCATTCTTACCAGGTGACTTGAACGGGACAAAGGTTTCCATTGAACATTTCACATTTTACCTTTTCAGCATTCAGATTGACACTTATAAAAATACGCAGTTTCTAGCGACAAAAAATTTACCGAAAAGTAACTCACGTACGTCAGCAATTTGTTAATAAAATTGAGCAATTAAGGCGAAACTAAACTAGTAGATTTGAATTTACGAAATATATTAAAATAAATTATTTCGTGTTTTCGTTATTCTCTTAATCTACCAGTATCTATAAAATTACAAATTTTCTTAAAAATGTGGAAACAAACTAACCTATGGCTTCGGGAACGAATTAGGTTTTAAAAAGGATGGTAGCCTGATCATGGAAGCTAGCTACTTGTGTGCCGTCCTTCTAAGACTGGATTGGTATAATTTTATGCATTAAATAGGAGCTTTTGGGCTATTTTGAAGGCGATTAAATATATATGGATGATTAAGCCAGCATTTTAAAACTTTTTTAGATTTACAATCTTGGATGTAAATTCATTCTGTAGTTTTAGGGATTAGTCCCCATTTTTTATATTGTTACGATTTTGTCTCTTTAAAATCATTCATTGGGTTCGCGGAATAAAACACTACACCTTTCACTAATATTTCCAATACTTATATTAACTACTTCTTAACACAGCTAAAAACACAACTACCTTATTACTACTTCTTAATATCTTCACTATTCAAATACCACTATACAACTGTCTTAAACTCATATTCTATTCCTATTTATAAACTTATGGAATTCCCTATATAAATTTAGAACCTAAAAGTTGAGAACTTTCTAGAAATATGAGTCTTCGATATCATATTCCTTTCGGAGCATTATAATAAAGATCACGCATCACATTGGAATATTTGTATACAAGGGCGTACCAATAAATTTCTCATAGTCGTTCGTAACAATATTGTGTAATGTTAATACGATCGTTTTAAAAATTATTGCCAATTCAGAAAAATGAATTTTACTTGAAAACTTCATGGTGTTTCCAGGGGTGAGTTGAAAGGTGTCTTCGAGAAATCAGTTCTTTTGCTCTTGTGACGATTGACTACGGACCGAATCTTACGACTAGGACACTGGAGCTTATAGAAGAGTTTTTAGAATGAATTGGAAGTTTGAAACCTAGAATTTCTAAAGATACAGTAAATAAGACTTTAGGAAAACAGCTATTGCATCCATTCTATCTCCAGACAGTATAAGAGCTTGTACCTTTTGACCTCGTATTGAGACTAGGCTAATGTCGATTCCTTAACAAACGAAGAACACAAATTTACATAATGAACATGTTTATGCTGACAAAAACTTGTATGTAATGTAAATTATCAACACGAATCGGTAGGGATTATTGACACATATATTATTGGTCCTGTCATCTTACTACTTCGCTTAAATAGTTTGAATTACCTAGAACTGCTAGTAAATTTATTGGATGATCTTCCACTAGTTATTAGACAAAATATGTAGTTCGTGTACGACCGTGCATCCCCACACTTCACATTAAATATGAAGTAATTTATATGAGAACTTTCAAAATCGATTGATCGGCAGACGAAAAGATGCTCCTGCAAATTGGCCATCCCGCTTACCAGACTTCATACCTATGGATTATTTTTTATGGAGAATTTCTAAACGGATGGTATGCTGTAGACCAGTAAACACCAAAGAAGAATTGTAGGTACGAATACAAGATCCGGTGAACACTTTGAACCTACATGCAGATATGATGGAAAGTGTACCGTTCAACTTTCTCCATAGAACTAATCTTAGTGCACATGAGAACCAAGCTTATTTTGAACATCTACTTAAAGTATAAATTAAAAATTTAATAAATAAAATTTTTCTGCTGTTATTCTCTTTACCAGTTCACTTTTACTTGTTGGTCTGTTAAACATGCCCTAAGTTCATTGGACTAGTCCTAAGCCCGCACAAAGTGTGAAGGCTGGGGGGGGGGGACTACAGAGAATCTAAGTATTTAATAAAAATGTTTTAATTTAAATATCTCAGAAACGGCTGCTTGAGGCGACACCTACTAGTTATAACTTTTTTGGATAAAAGATATGAAAGAATTAGAATTTTTAATTTGAAACTTAATATAGCATGGCACAAAAAATATATGAAGCTTTATAAGTAGCTGAAGTTTTACTGGTGGCGCCTCCTGCTTTGTACATCGGAATTCTAATCAGATCTTGATTTCTCATCCTAAAAATCTCCAAAGTACCAAATTTAGTGTAAATAAAGCTATGATTTATATAAATATTTACAAATTTTTTTAAAAAATTACAACTTAGACACCCTGTATTTCAGAAACTATTAATTTTTTGGAGTAAGGGTAAATTGGGCTAGATTCTCATATTTTAGCTTCAAGAATTTACACCATCGTCTTGTACAGATACCTTGTATAAAAATGTTGTCCAGAATTTGCTCCAGTTTTTCAAATTTGTTGTTTTAAAATCCCCCTGCATTTTTTTTCCATCTAAATAAGATGCTGATCATTCTAATCAAAATTAACATGTGAGTAATTATTTAGTTATTGTCATAATGGTTATTTTAACAATGGTTTAGCAACTTACAGACATAATAAAATTAGTTTTTCATGTTAGTGTAAATGATAATATTAAGTAAGTCTTCCGTAGAGCGACGGATTTTCCAAATACCTAAAAAAGCATTTACACAATACGTTACCGCATAAACAAATATTTTATCTGTTAACACTTTCTTGCAAAATAACCGCAAGTTTGTCAAAGTAAGTACCGATGTACTAATTTCTTTTATATTTGTTTATTTAGATATTACGATTTATTATATAATTTTTAAAGAAATATTTATATTAATCGCGATAACAATTCATAAATTATTGTAGGGGAATCCCAAAGTGTTTTAATGTCATTAGATATTTTATTTAATGAAACATTTAAGTCCCAGTGAAAAAAAAAACTGTCACTAGCTAGTAATTTTTTTTCCCCAGACATTTAACTCACCGAGTTCAGTTCATCGATTGTTGAGATTCTCTCCTCTGTTATGTACATTCTTCTTCTTCTTCCTTCTTATATATAAGCATTTTGCTTGTTATTCTTCGTCTCTTTGCCTGGTTTCAATCTATTGCGAGGTTATCACTCCATCGTTTACGGGGTCTTTCGGTACTCCTACGTCCTATTGGTGATTTGTCCCTCGTGATCTTTACTATTCTGTCGTCGGTCATGCGGTTGATGTGTTCGTTCCATTTTCTTTTTGTTTGTAATACCCAGTCATTGATGTTATCGACTTTACACACTCTTCTTATATCCTCGCTCCTATTCCGATCCATAAGTGATCTGCCAGCTATCCTGCGCACCACTCTCATCTCTGTTGTTTCCAGTATTTGTTTTGTTTTCGAGGTTTCTGGTCTGGTTTCTGCAGTGTATGTTAGTATGGGTCTTATTGCTGTTTTATAAATTTTGGATTTAACTTCAATTCCTATATGTTTATTGCTCCATATGGTACTGTTAAAACATGCGGCTGTTCTTGATATTTCTATTCCGAGATACTTGAACTTCATTTCGTGCTGTATAATTTTGTTGCCTATTTCTAGTTTGCATCTGAGTGGTGTTCTAGATGTAGTCATGGCTTTAGTTTTTGACGTTGATATATTCATGTTAAACTTTTTCGCTGTTATGTTAAATTGGTGCAGTAGTCTTTGCAAATCGTCTTCGCTTTCAGCTATTAACACTGCATCGTCGGCGTAGCACAGTATTTTGATTTCCCTGTCTCCCATTTTTCAATCTACGCACCTGCTTTATCAACTCGTCCATGATGATGTTAAATAGTAGGGGCTAAGAGAGTCACCTTCGGATGCTATTATTTACTTCTATTTTTTCGGTCAATTCACCGTTTATCCTAGCTTGAATCGTATTTGCCTGATATATATTTTCAATCGTTTTGATAATGTTTTGAGGTATTTGTCTGTCGTAAAGTAGCTATGTTACATCCTCCAGCTGTATACGATCGAACGCCTTCTCTAGATCGATGAAACACATAAAGGCTGGACGATTATATTCTATTGACTTTTCAGTTATTTGTCTTATAACAAATATGGCATCCGTGCATGACCTTCCCGACCGGAATCCCTGCTGTTCGTCTGCTAAGGAAGTGTGTTCATTAATTTTGCTTGTAAGAATTTTTGTGGTTAGTTTTAAAGAGGTGGAGAGAAGATTGATTCCTCTGTAATTAGCCGGCACTTTTTTATGTTATGTACATGACCATACCAATATACTTGTGTTTCTTGTGTTTCCTGAATGATGATTTTTTCTGCTTTCATTCTTTCTCCCACTATCTTGCATCTAATTCGATTAAACCGCGGGATTCTAGCCGATCGTCTCCAGAAGTCTATTTTAACTGCTCGTAGTTTCTTCTTGTGGCTTTCATTTAATTGCTATGTCTCAGAGCCGTTTTCTATTGTTGGAGATATCCGTAGATTAAAGGAATGGATTAAGTGTTCAGATGTTTTTTTTCTCTGCGTTTATTCTCTCTTCAGTGTCTTCCTCCCATCACCCATTGTTGTTGATTCTTACTCCTACGTATGTATGTTCTTCACAGACTTTGATGGTTATATTATTGTCAAGGTTTAAGTTTTCGGTATCTCCTCGTACGCATATATATTTGGTTTTGCTTTTGTTTACCTCCAGACAGGACTTTTGGTACTCTTTGATTAGCTCTGAGATATGTTTCCAGGTCTTCTTGATTGTGAACAAGTACTACCTGGTCATTACTGAAGTACAGTGTATATAGTGTAAAATTTCTACTGATAGGTATTCCTATTTCTGCACATATTTTTGGTTTTATTTCTGTTTATCTCCAGACAGGGGTTTTGGTACCCTTCGATTAGCTTTTAGGACATGTTTTCCAGGTCCTTTTGATTGTGAGTCTTACTTGATCATTACCGAAGTTCAGTATATATAGTGTAAAATTTCTGCTGATAGATATTCCTATTTTCTTCATCAGTTTTTAAGTGCATCTAAGTGGTATACCTTAAGTAGAAGCACATTTGCTTAAGGCCCTTTGCTACTGGGAATGATTGTAATAGTGTTTGATCTATTTTGGTTTTGGAGTAGCATTAACTGTTTCACATCGATCGATACATGAGCTACCAGCTCTAAATTGGGCCTGTTCTTTTATGTTACAATTGCTGTGTTCACCCTCTAATTTGTTTTACAGAACTTTTCAGTAAAAGCTACTTAGAGTATCTGTTACCGCTATACATATGTAGATGCTGCAGACATCTTTCCTTTCCTTTTTGTGTATCGGGGTTATCCATGATATTCCCCATTGTACGGATGAAATTCCTTTATTGAGTGAACAGAAAAGCTAGCATTTTTTTAAATATTTTTCGCCCGTTTTTTACTCGTTTGTCCGGTATTCTTTTTTGTCCGGTGGATTTCCGTTCTACGAGTTTTTTAAATAATTTCTGTATTAACTCCTATATTTTTTCCCTGAGCTTTATTCCAGTATGCGGTCGGTGAAATAGAGATGTATTGGAGTCTATTTTCTCTTAACTAACTAAATTAACGAGTACATTAATCTTCTCTACTTTATTTGATCTAAGCTTTTTAAATAAATTTCTAAGCTTCCTAGAAACGTGTTAATTCTCATCAAACATTTTGTTTTTCTTCCTGCTCAGTATTTTTTCAAAAATCAGCAGCTCCTTTCCATATTCTATCCTGTCTTCGACTTTATTTGTACAATTGTTTTCTATTCTTCCAGTTCAGTGCTCTATCCGTCATCATTATCACATCTTTTTGAATCCGTCTCCCTCAAGGCTTCTTTTTATATAGTTTTTAATGTGTTTACCATGTATTGCTGTTCTAATGCTACTTCTAAACGTGTTTGGTTTGGTCATTTTATAGAGCTTACTTTAAATAGATACGTCGTTTATTTAATGTTTTTTACTTTCTCTGTTACCTGTTTTATGTTTTTATGTTTTTTGCTATTGTTTCGATATTGCATCTTTATCCCAGACCTTACAAAGAGGTGGTAGACTTTGTATTAGTTGAATATGATTTTATTAATTCTGGAAATAAGATCTTAATTATTTTCTAATGATCGTTTGAGGGTTTTCTAAATTGCAAAATTTATTGTTTATGATTTTGTTTACAACAAAATATATTGTAATACAGATAACGACCCCCTTAAACGTATTTATTTTTGTAAAATGCAATGGATGCATTTATTTAACAAAATAATGAATTTTGAATAATTTGTTTAAACAAATTTATTTTGCGGAAGTAATGATAAATTTGGATTAAGCGATGCTTTAATAGCCCTAAAATATCTTTATGGTATCTAATGGTTTATCAGAATTGTCCCTTAAAAGCTTATCTGAAGTAAACATACCGTATTTTTTAAAAAAATCAAAATTTCAGTAAGAAATAAAGGAAAAAATATATACAGTTTATTTCCTGCAAATACCACTCTGGTCCTTTCTCCATACGCGTTTCGACCACCTCATAGTCTCGTCAGTGGAGTTGTATCGGACCGAGAGCAATATTCGCAGGAAATAACTGATTTATGAAATATAAATTCCAAGGTATGTCGGTAGGATATTGCAAACCCGCCACCTACCGACCTCAATATCAAACTGAAAAATATCGCCAGTCGAACGACATCTATGAATCATCGGAGTAGTGATAAATAAAAATTTCAGTAAGAAATAAAGAAATCTATCTACCGTATTTAAATAGTTGTTATATTTGTATATTCTCCTTTCAGGCAGATAAAAGGAAAAAATATATAGAAACAGTTTATTTAGAGGTCGGTAGGTGGCAGGTTTGCAATATCCTACCGTCATACCTTGGAATTTATATTTTATAAATCAGTTATTTCCTGCGAATGTTGCTCTCGGTTCGATACACTGACGAGACCATGAGGTGCTCGAAATGCGTATGGAGAAAGGGCTAGAGTGGTATTCGCAGGAAATAAACTGTTTGTATATATTTTTTCCTTTTCTTTGCCTGAAAGGAGAATACACATATATAACAACTATTTAAATAAGGCAGATATATTTCTTTATTTCTTACTGAAATTTTGATATTTTAAAAAATTGCTCACTGCTCCGATGATTCATAGATGTCGTTAGATTGGCGATATTTTTCATTCTGAGATCGAGGTCGGTAGGTGACAGGTTTGTAATATCCTACCGACATACCTTGGAATTTATATTTTATATATCAGTTATTTCCTGCGAATGTTGCTCTCGGTCGGATACAGTGGTATTTGCAGGAAATAAACTGTTTGTATATATTTTTTCCTTTTCTCTGTCTGAAAGGAGACTACACATTTATAACAACCAAGCATACGGCATCTTTCATATCTGGGCAACTAAACTGAATTTTGCGTTAACCATTGGGCTCATTTTGAAGGTTTTTCATGCACTATTATCTGGTATTATTTAAAATTATGTGGAACATCACATTAGCGTGCTAAAATGTCAAAATCAACACGTTCTCAAAAAGGTGAAACCACATTTATTTATGAGGCTTTTAAGTGGACATAAAGTCGTATAATCTACTTCACACCCACATATATAAATCGATGCATATTTTCATATAGAAAAAGCTATTTTTTAAAAATTGAAGTGTCAAGATCCGATTAATAAAAGATAATTCATTTACTGGGCCAGGCAATTTACTGGAAGGTTGTGTCCCACTCCCAAAATTTTTATTTGGGATACTACCAAGTATTCAGTAAAATGGCGAATTCAGATTTAAATCCATTAAATCCATAATCCGTGTAAATATTTTTATATCGTTTTTAGTAAATGTTATTTATATTTGTCACGAGACGTGGGTTAATCAACAATTTTTTTTAATTTGTGTAAAAGTAATTATCATTTAAATGGATAAACCTACTTGATCAAGAAGCAGTCACGTACTTGAGGATCCTCTGATAAACTTCATAATTATTAGTTGATTAATCATTATGACCGAAAAAATAATGTATTGGTTAAAAAAATCGTTTACAAATTTTATAAATTACAGAGGCTTCCAAGACATCATATTAATTAAGTTTTGCTCCAAATATTTATGGGAGAGTTATTCTTTATGTCATATAGTAGTTAGATACTTTAGAGAAGACAATATTGAGAGTGCTATGCTTTAGCCACCTATTTTACCTTAGGTTTTCCACATGCACTTATTTGTAGGCTCAGTTGACCTAAAGGCTCATTTTTACCACTGAAAAATGCGACTGGCGTTGGCGGCGCCGGGATCGGGCCCGAAATCTTTTGATTGGTAAATAAATGCTGTACTACAGCGCTACTGCGTTTATATGTATACAAAATGTAAATAAAATTTTTATAAAAAGATAGAACCGACTTCTATAAGTGCGCTAAAAAGGGAAAAATAACTAGAAATTTTTATATGAAATTGAAATTTTTGAAGTCGGCGCCAAACTAATTCCTGACAAAATGTGATTTGCATAAACAGAATAAAAATACTTTATTTGTAATTGCTTTTTTACCATAATTTGTATATATTAGTAGTTATTTATTTCATTTAGAAATAATTTGGCGCCGACTTAAAAAATTTCAATTTCATATAAAAATTTATAGTGATTTTTCCCTTTTTAGCGCACTTTTAGAAGTCGGTTCTATTTTTTTATAAAAATTTTATTTTTCGATTTTTAGTTTTGAATTCTTTATGATATTCATAAATTATTTGAACTACATGCTAATCGAGATTAATGTACCTCGCAATGACTCCAAATCACCCGAAAATGAACCACTAAAATTCTTTGATTCTTAGAGTTCTCCAAATACCAATGAAATTGTGTCAAACAAATATTTAGTCTGTCATAGTAAATCCAATATCTTAAATTTCAAATTAATTTTAGATTGGTAATATAGACCCCAAAACCTTCCAATATCAATATTTAAAGAATTTGAGACGTAAATTTCTTAGCCCGATATATTTTATATTGCATAGTGAGTTTATATACGTCCCAAAAACCCCACAATATCAATTTTAGATAAAACTGGAAAATATAAAGTTTTTAGTCCTTCCTATTGTATCTTATTAACCTAATAGTTGTAAAAAATTAACTTCATATTCGCAAAACATCACTCCCCAACGCCCTAATATCACATCTAAAAAAATGTGAATAAGGTAAAATTTTCAACCCACCATATTGGATCCGCCATAATGAATTCCAAAAAAACAATTTTAACGTCTTAATCTAATCTAAATCTAAACCCTTCAAAGCCCCCTAGTATCAATTTTAAATGAAATCCGGAAATTTAAAATATCTAAACGGTCATATTGCATCTGATAGATTTTCTTAAAATAATTTTATATTCGCTATTTACATCCTCAAAAACGATTCAGTTCCGCATTTGAACAAAATCGAAACGTAAAATTTTTTGTCAGCTATATTACATTCGCCATATTGAATCCTGAAAAAATACGATTAAATTCATAATTTATACCCTCAAGAAGCTTCTATATCAGTTTTGGAGAAAGTCGAGATATGTAAATTTTTTAAAACACCATATTGAATCCGCCAGATTGAGTTTTTCAAAAAATATTTTAATTTCGTAATTAACACTAACAAAAATCCCTCCATACTTACTTCAGACAAAATCGAGAGGTGTAGAATTTTTAATCCGCCATCTTAGATCCGCCATATTTATTTTTTTTAAATAATATCAGATTCGTAATGTGCTATCCCAAAAACTCCCTCATATCAATTTTGAAAAAAATTGAACAAAATTAATTTTTTATCCACCATATTGGATATGCCATATTGAATTTTTTAAAAATAATTTTAGATTCGTCATGTGCGACCCCGAAAACTCCCCCGTGCCAATTTTGGAGAAAATCGGCCAAAATTGATTTTTTCGTCCGCCATATTGGATCCGCCATATTGAATTTAAAAAAAATAATTTTAGATTCGTCATGTGCGACCTCAAAAATTCCCCCGTACCAATTTTGGAGAAAATCGGATAAAATCGATTTTTTTTGTCCGCTATATTGGATCCGCCATATTAAATTTTTTTAAAATGTTTTGAATTCGTAATGTGCGACATCGAAAACTCCCCCATACCAATTTTGAAGAAAATCGGACAAAATTAAATTTTTTTGTCCGCCATATTGGATCCACTATTTTAAATTTAAAAAAAATAATTTCAGATTCGTTGGGTATAACCCCGAAAATTCCTCCGTACCAATTTTGGAGAAAATAGGACAAAATTAATTTTTTTGGCCGCCATATTGTAAGCGCCATCTTGGATATTACTGAATTAATTTCATCCAAAAAAATATGAGACCACCGCAGCAACTTCTTTTACATCGCAGTCGTAAATCTATTTCTTTTTGTGTAAAATTTTTTTAAATTTTTCGTGATACCTACACTTAAGTATTATTATTTAAAAGAATAATATGTTTTTTACTTAATATTATCAGTTGTCGAATTTGAAACTATATTTTTAAAACAGTAATGAAACAAAATATGCCTTATGCATTTATATTACCTCTTACACATGATTAATCAATTTAGTGTACACAGCAAATTCTAGGTAAGTTTAAAAATTGGTATATTAACATTTTAAATAATAAAGGTTTTTAGTTCATGAGTTAGTTTTTTTGTTTTGTCACCCGGTATTATTTATTTTCCGTCTTTTTTTTTTCTTTCTAAATCTTTACAGGCAACATTCAATAGTACATTAGTTCTGTGTACCTGACTATAAAAGACCAATGATCGCTGTAAAGATTAAAATAAAGTTTTATGTAGTGAGTCAGTTTTTAATTGCTCAGACTCATCATGTTTAAATAACTGTATTTTTATTCACAGAAAACTGCTACTAAAAGAGCGAAAGCTAAAAGGAAATGCAGGCAGTAAAGCGTTGATTATGTGAAGTTCGGTTTCATTCCCTTCCTTCATTATCGGATAGACACCTGTCTATGTGTCTTATGTGCAATAGTTTTAAGCAATAACGCGATGGAATCGTCCAGGTGAATGATTATCTGAGAAGGTCTTAACCTGATTAAAGAAAAATTTTAGAAGATACCCACGCTGGACAATATCTTGGCTTCAACTATAAAAGAGACGATGATGGTTTACGGGTGGCTTACAATATCTCTCTATTGATAGAAAAATCAGGAAAATCACATACTGTCGGGGAAGAGCTAATTTTGCCAATTGTTGAAGCGGTTGTTAAAACTGTGCTACCCAATACTGCATATGATATACTCAAAGGAATCCCACTGAGCAACAAGACAATTCAAATATGTATTGATGAAATGAGTCATGATGTTGATATCTTCTTGTGCAATTATCTGCTAGTTCTCTATGTAGCTGGACGAGTCAACTTTATCTGGTATACAAGTATGTTCATTTTGTTGTATACTACGAGAAATTTCTCTTTGCTAGAACTTTGGCAAGAGACACTAAAAGCGAATCAATATTAATATATTAAATAGAAAAATTATACAAAACTGGCATTTATTCCATTATTAATATTGTAGAAAGCCCAAAATTTGTGACTGTGAATATTTTGAAGTTTAATAATAAACGTGATATTTGGTAATTTTTAAAAATTTTAAGTAAAGTTTTATTGAGGAAGGAAACTTTTGGTACATAACTGGTACTAAATTTGAATGAAATTTTCTAGCTGAGAATATTTTTGGTATATAAACATACGAAAATAATCCAAAAATGTCCTTCAGTTTTCTTAACGAAATCTTTAGTTTTGAAAATTTACCCTGATATGAAAAGACAAATAAATTTTTTTCTTTTACATGGAAGAATCGGTTTTCATCTGAAATTTAAGAAAAATATATACTGAAAAAAGAAGTCCTTTTTTTTCTGGCAAAATTCGAAAAAATAAACAAAAGTTAAAATATTTTTACTAAACTTTGGATTTAGAAAATTTCTAAACATATAAATAACCATTTTTTATGGCATTTATTTTCATGCGAGTAATGACATTTTTGGACACTCGAAATTTTTAAATGATATTTCCGGATTGAAACAAATGAGATGTGTCAAATATGTTAGGTTATTTTTTAGTTTGTAGCTATATAAAAATAAATTACAAAAATAATTTTTTTTTAATTACATGATGAGACTGAATGTTTTCAAAAGCGGACAAGAGTGCACCTTGAATTAATATATTCGCCTCGTTGCTACGAGTGTCGCACTGCTACGTTTTGAAGTTGGGAAAACTCCAATTCTAACCAATATTTTTTAAAAAATCAAAAAGATTCTGAATTTATAAAAAAATTCAGTCTTTTGATATAACTTTTATTATAGGTTATCCTTATGCTATTATCGTCTATTCTCTCATAAACAATTGTGATTATAGAAGCCGAGTTATTTTGAAAATATTGTCGTATTTTTCCGTAAATTTGAAACAAAATGACATGGTTCCGAAATCTATACCTCATTTATTGACAATTTTGTAGCATTGTATCGAAAATTAAATTGTAAATAACACATTTCCTCACCACGTTACTGCTTATTGTATTGAAGATTCAGCAACTCAAAATACGTAAGACGTAATAATAAAACTTCAAGGACTTGAATCGGTCACGAAAATTCTTGGGTATCCAAATTATACTGAATTTTTGGACAAATTTTTGGAGTTTATTTTAAAATTCTTAATAGCTGGACATTTCCAGCATGTGTAAATTTTACATACAAATTTTTTAAACGACTTGAAAATGTGACGCCCCTGTTAACAATATTATTTACTACTTGACTGTTCAAAATACTGTTATTGTTATTAATTGTTAACAATACAGTATTATCAATTGCCACTGGCAAATATATTTGATCTAATTTTTGTCCAGTAATTATTATGATGATATTGCTGGTGGTTTCGAAATTTTGCAAATATTATGTAATTACGTACGTCATTGGGAGCATAGTTATTACGATGAGAAAGGAATCTTCTAATTTATAAATAAATATTTAAGACTATTGCCCTAGAGGTGATCTAGTATTACAAAAAATCATTTCATTATTAATTGCTTAATGGATTTTTGATTTTCTCTCTATAACTTTGTTATGTAAAGACCAAGTTCCTTATTAATAATTATATCTATCTGGAAATACACTTCACCAGGTATTTAAGAACTCAGGTTATTAAACATTTTCAATATACACGGTCGTGATAAGGCAACGGATCGGCATTTTATATAGTATACTCCTTATTTGACGAAAATTCACTGGGATCCATCGCTTTAATTGTTTAAAATACATTATTTTAGAATAGGAAGTGTTATATAGGATGGATCAACAAAATGCTACCCGTATAAACTCAAATACACACACGCTTATATTCAACTGTTTTAGAAATATTTATTCTTTGGTTTTTTTTTTAAATAGGCAAGCAACAAAAAATGAAAAAAAAATTACGAGATGTTGAAAATATATTTCAATAACTCTCCTGGAGTAGATCGATCCATTTAAAAATTTCTTTTATACATACAGTTCACACAATTGGCAGTGTAAAACCTGTGAATATGGTGGCTCTAAACGTTTATTTCTGGATAATGTACCAATTGCGATTGAACAAAATGTGAATACCCTTAGTCAACTTACTGCGTCCTGCCGTACTTGCAGTAATGCTGGTGCAAGCCCATTTCTCCACACCTACAGATATTATAAATCAAATAACGAATTTTCTGAAAAAAGATAATAGCAATAACGGCATTATTCTTATGTCACAAATGGAATCGCTGATTTTTGTAGCAACTTAGAAGAGATTAACAGTAACCGCAACACTTTGGGAGCAACAGCTGGGGAATAAAGAGGCCTAAAAGTATTAGTATGTATAATATTCAAGAAAGTAATTCTAAGCAAATAAGAAATGGTGTGATTCTTGATAAATCTTTTGAGCGAACGCTGTTAGAGAGATTGGAATTGAATATTGATACTAAATGTAAAACTCGAGCCAATAAGGACTGTATTCTTTGAGAGCTGTATGTTTCAAAGTTAAAAATTATTAATATTCCCATTAGCATTGTCGTTCTTTATCTCCGTAAACAAATTAAAGCCCTTTATTAGTAGCTCAGTGAAAAACATTATTTTTCAAACAAGACTAATTATTAGATATAAGAATAGAAGGTTTTCCACTGCAAAATCAAGCCAATTATTTCGTGGTGATCTGGCAACAGTTCAACATAATGTCTCAATTAATGAACCAAAAAACTATTGAAACAAGAAACAAAAACACTTCACTGATACCATCAAAGCACGGATGAAATTTGTACCAGGTTGAATGACCTGAGCATGGCAGTAAATATATGTACATATGACTTTATAATATTAGTTGAAATTTGGCTTAATTCTGATTATGATGACGCTGAATTGGGCTTTAGGAATTTTGATGTTTACTGACCTGATAGGAGTGTTACATCTGTCTAGATGAGGTGATATGTTAATTGCAGTATGCAAGAGTCTAAAATCAAAGCCAATGCAAGTAAGTCCTTCACATATCAAGCATGTTGAGAGGTTTGCACAATGTCCTGTACTCTGGTTAATATTATTTTTGAAAGTTATAAAAACTTCAATTTGTTACAGGTTAATCAGTATTCTAATCTGAATTATGAGTTTATAGATTTGATATTAAGTAATAGTCAGGTTATATGTATGTTTATGGCTGAAGACATGTGTTGAATACATCTCAGTATCACTCGGCATGCAATGCCTTATTCCCGTATTTCATTAATGATATTAATTTAAAATGGGAAGTTTTATATTATGCCTTTATAAGGGTGATTGTTCAGTGAAGAAAAAAAATCATTCGTTTTGCGTAGGGAGACATAAATATTTATAACAATTTTGGTTACTAGATTGATTGTGATATTGTGATGACCTCGTTTGGCCTGAGATCATTGGGGTAGCGAGGATGTTGCACGGATGCGTTGCTAGACAGTTGTTATTTATCGCAATGTATTAATTTTTAAATGGTTCATACAACAATAATAGTGCCATATTCATAGTATCACTGCATCGCATTATTATGACTATAATAACCCCCTTTTGCGCAAGGTTCGCTCACTTAATGTCCTTAGTTTAGATTCGTTCGGGGTGAGTTTGCTTATGTTTACAAAGCCTCTTATTGCTGCAATGTGTAGGTTGGTTCAGCTTTGGTTAATACAAGTTCTTTTATATGTATTTCTTCATCTCCTTTTATTTTCTTGACATTTTAGTTGGTTGTATTAGTTCAGGTTAGTAGAGGTTTAGTTTAGTTATTGCGCTGATTTTTCTTACATGTACTGGTATGAGCGATTTACAGCTGAGATCCAGATTCTTCGATCAGTTTATCTATTAGGTTTAGTGTATGGACTACAATCTTGGACGCTGACGAGAGAAATAATATCAAAACTCATGTTGAGATATGGAAAATCGATGTTGAGTTAGGGACAGGAAAATAAATGACTGAATAAGAAGTAGAACAGAAGTAATGAACATAGCTAAAGTGGTACAAAGCTGAAGTGGCGACCTTACAGCAGAACGAGAGGTTCAGCCAAATCACAAATACGATGGTCCATGACGTGAAAAAAGTTGCTGCTCTGTATTAGTTGACTGAAAGAAACTTTTGATGAGAGATGGTGTCCGAGATCTGAAAATGAAGTGCTGAAGGTGATGATAAATGAAAAGACTGGCTTGTCTCAAAATAACCCGACAGTGACCTTGCAATATCCATGCGACGGATGAAATGAACCGCAAGAGAAACTGTTATAGCAGTGAAAATCTGAAATAATATTATACCATTAATTGTGATAAACTCATGTTTTAAAAACGGGTTTCTATTTAACATTACATTGCTATTAAAAATTTATATTTTAGATTAACTTCTAAAAGGTTTTAAGACTGACTTTCAAATAATCCATCATAACCAAAAGTCATTCGTGAACCAGCTCATCAAACCAGTCAGAAAAATGATTGGAATAACAATAAAAGCGAATGATACATGAAAATTCATAGTACTCATAGGACTAGTAAATCGTTCACTTTTATTTTGGTTCCGATTGTTTTTTTTGGCTACTAAGTTGTCTATATCAAATTTATGGGTAGGGCAAACTAAAAATATATTTTATTTCATTTTAGACTGGCTAATGACTGTGTAAATTAATTACTTTATCGATGAGCAAACCACTTTGTCGCACGTATTCGGAATACAGATAAATAAATACTGTGATGACTGTCAAAATATGAACTAAAAGACTGCTATCGCTTTCTTACGAAATTTTGATTAATATTCTGAAATACTTTGTAGTGTTTGAGGATTATAATGAATATTTAATGTTAATGTTTCGGCATTATCATATTCCTAAAGATATTACTAAGCCTATGTTTTTCCTTTCAGTCAATATTTTTAAAATAGTAAACTAATTAACGCTAAAAAATGTAAGACTTCTCTGTATATCCTCATTTAACTTACGTTTATTTATAATTGAAAGAGTAACTGTTACAAATCGTTTTGAAATTTTCAGATTTCTTTATTTGGATCATTTAACAAGTACTTATAATACAAATAATTAAGCTAAATAATATCCACTTTCCTAATAGCCAGGAAACCATAATAATTTTAATTTAGATATCGCAAATTTAAAAAAAATAGTAATGAAATATTGTTTTCCGGCGAATTGCTTTTAAAAGAACTATAAATTTATACGTATTGTGGTGATCTAAAAACGTCAATTTTTTCTAAGAAGGAATTCGTTGTAAGGATAATATAGTAAGGCAACCAACCGCGAAAAACTATAACGGATCAAGACGTGTTTATGCCCAATATCACAAATTAATTTAACAGTGGTATGACACTCTATTCTCGGTTATTTTGGACATAACAATTTACCTATTATTTTATCGCGCTGCATTTTATACATGTTCCTTTAAAACAAGAGATGGTTGCCGGTCAAATTATATATTATATATAATAGAGCGTATTTTTTAAAGGATGGGCACATATGTGCATTCTTGGAGTACATCCCTTCGTTAGTTTGGCTTCTTGTAGAAGTTGATCAGTTGATCTTCAACTAGCAAGCATCGAAGATATCAAATTGGCAGAATGGCTGTAATATTCCACAAGAGGCCAAACTAATGAACTGATGTATATATATATATATATATATATATATATATATATATATATATATATATATATATATATATCAAACAAAAAACGACATAAATAATTAATTAATGCATTTATGTGGTAAGTGTAGGTGGTAGAATAGATATTAGTTAATAGTATGTAAGAATTTATATTTGAATCATGTTTTAAAAGGACATAAAATGCCTATAATTGTGTAATAACATGATAAAGTGTATAAAAATTTATGTGAAAGGTTGGACATTAGTGCATATAAAGTAAGAATAATAAAACATATTTCTCTCTGAAAGACATGAATCTTATAAAGTAATAAATAAGTGATATTTTGAATAAGGTGTGAAGTGTTATTGACCAGAGATAGTGACTGAAAAAGGAATTTTAAAACAATATAGTGAAATCCACAAAAATGAGAATCTTAATCACCCATTTTATAAATAATAATCATTTAGTGAAATATAGACACTATTCGTCAATAGTAATTTATAATATATTAGTTTCTACTTATTACAACAACAGTATTTATTAAAACTTTGTTAAAAATATTGTAAATGGGTACGAATAGGATAAGAAAATGTAGATTATAGGTTAATTTTAATAAGAAACTAGAATAAAATATTACCTAATTGTGGGTAAAACATTGTTTAATATGATTATAATATTAATAAAACAAGAATTATCAATTTCAGCAGGTTACAATTAAAATTTAAATGTATATGTAAAATTTTGTTTGATGTAATCAAATTTTATTTATCAATTTTATGTGCTAAATAATAACTAAAAGTAAAGTGTAGATATATCAAAATGTCAGGAAAAGTCCAAAATTCACATAAATTATAATTGATTTTCATCAAATATAACATTTAATTCATAATATAAATAAAATATCAAAATTTTATCATAAATTGACAATTAGGAATCCATTTTGATTTTGTGTTTCAAAACTTAAAATTACATCCAGTTGCGAGTTCACGTCAGATGGCCGACCAATCAGAAACAAATTAAAACAAAAATTTATACTGCGTCACCACTTACTATAAATGCTAAAATTAATTTTTTAAAGGAGTACAGGTCCATCAGTTGTACAGTAAACATCGTTAGTCTGGTTCGTAAAAAGTAACATAACCTCAAAATTTTCAGTTGTTATTTTGAAAAGTAAAAGAATGAGTCGATATTAATCGTTTGTAGGGTAAAAATCGCTAGTTTTTTTTATTAACAGGACCATAACCTCAAAATTTTTCATTTGTTATTTTATAAAATAATTTAAAGAAAGACAGTGTAGATTAATCTGTGGTAAAGATAACATTGCTGGTCTCATTCATTAAAATTTATTAAAAAAGGGAAGAAACATAGAGCCTGGAGATTGAAAGTCAATTTTAAAGGAAGGAAAAGAAGTTTAATAAATTGGTAAATAAATTATATCAATAAGTAAGCAGCTGTGAAAAATATTTAAAAGTTACAATAGTTGGCAAAGGAGAAAGGATTTTTAAGTTTTTCTTTATTAAAAAAAAGGATGGAAGAAATCTAAAATATGGATATAAAAAAATTTCTGGATATTTAAAAGAAATTTATTTAATGTTTAAGATATAGAAATTTTTGACTTGCTTAAAAATAATTTGATAAAGTAGATATATATTAACCTTATTATGAATAGTTATAGTTAATAATAAAATAAATTGTTTACTTTGCACTGTAACAAGATCACTTTTAATAATAACGGCACACACTAAATTATTTTTGGATTGTTTAAAATAAAATCACATATATTAAGACACTAGTCATTTTTAACCGTTCAGACATTTATACTATATTGCCAGATTTAATAATTCTAAATCCCAAAAAAAGAATACAGTGCATATTGAATAATATTGATAATTTAATTAGGTATAGAGAAGGTGATTTATAAATTTTACATAAAACTGCACCCACTGACATAAGTGTATTATTTTAAATAAAGTTTATATTTGTGTTTTTGAATCATTGGTTTGACTTTTTCTAATAATAGTTATATTTTCATCTGAACTCACCTGAGAAAGAGAAAATTGACATCAATGTTTAAAACTTCAAATCACTAAAAACGGGGTACATTCAGAAATACAGCACATGTGTAATTGAGTAATTTTTAATCGAAAATAAAAAATGTTGGTACTAATGAATTATACTTAGATATAGTTATTTGTGTGTTTTATCTAATAATATCCTTAAAGTCTCCATTAGAGATTATTTGATCTTCATCTGGTGATTTGTTGTTTTTCATTATGCAGGGAGCATATCTGATTTTAGGTAAGGTTATTTAGGGCAGATCCTCCGAACCCATGTTTGGGTGTACAATAGAGAATGGACATGATAGATTTGTATGGTTTTTCATAATATTCTTTAATATGTTTTGCAATTTTTGTTCTGTCAGTTATTATGTTTCCATGTTGGTTTATAATTTTGAAAATATTTTGTTTACCTGTCGAGAGTCCAGATTTCAGAACTTTCATATTTTTGTTGCCTTCGACAGTTTGAGAAATTTGTATAATTTTATTTTCGTTTAAGTCAATTTGTAGTTTCTTTTTTATTAGATTATTAATTACTTTATATTCTGGCGTATCTCGGTCGGTCCCTTTTCTTTCATCCATTAATTTCAATATTTCCAGTTTTGGTTTCATTTCCCTCTGGTTGGTTATATACTAAGCATTTCTTTGTCGATGTTTGTATACTTTTTATTATTGTTTTGCCATTTGTTCTACATCTTTATTTTGTTATCTGGTTAGGGGCTGTAGTTTTCTTTCATGTTCCATTTGATTTTTTTTTAACGACTAATTTGTTCATATATCGAATGGAATCAGAGCATCCTCAAAATCTCAAAAAAGAAGTAATGAAAACCATAATTTTTCGAATAAAGAGATTGATTTTATCTAGATAATGGGGTTCCCATAGGGATTTGTATACTCATGTATTTTGACTTGCTGAATGGGAATCTGGTATTGGTTCAGCCTTATTACCTATCAGTATGCAAAAATCGAATAATAAAATTATTTTTTCTAATTATAAAAACTGCCACTCAGTAAAATTAAAATTTTTTTTTATTTTTATATTGTTGTTTCATGATCCGGTATTATGTGCTTATATAGATGACAAATATTTACAATATTTAAATAGATAGGTATATTGAAGCACTTAATATTAGACAAAAAACAAATTATCTAGTTCTTGGTACCTAAAATAACAAAAATATTTTATTTTTATCGCTAAAAATCATGAAAACAATTAACGGTTGTCAACTGAGTTAGTAACAAAGTTACAAAAATTAAACCTGATTGTATGTATCTTTTCTGAATAAGTTTAGATTTTAGAATTCGAGATATTCGAAAAAATGTCGTAACTTTAAGGAAAAAATGCTATGTCCTGTAAATTTAATTAAAAACATTTTTGTTTTTAAAATCATATAACCAAAGTTCAATTAGATATAAATTAGCCAATAACCTCTTATTTGATATTTGAAATTGTGTTTTACCCACATTATATTTATGATATTAAAATTTTTCGCCATTTTTTAAAATAAGTATCGCGTATATTACAATTTTTAATTTTAACAACGATTTTGAAAAGTGAAGTTTTCTTGTTAATTTAAGAAATATATGCATAGAGTTTTCTGTACCTTTTGATTACCCATTATAGTATTTTTAGTTAATCTAGTTAACCGACTATAGCATTTTTGGTAAACTACCAGTTTGACAACATTATGTTGCTTTGTTATATATGTATTCTTCTTTTAGGCAGAGAAAAATAAAGAATATATACAAACAGTTTATTTCCTGCAAACGCCGCTCTGGTTCTCCCTCCATACGCGTTTCGACCACCTCATGATCTCGTCAGTGGAGCTGTATCTGACCGAGAGCAACATTCGCAGGAATTAACTGATATATGAAATATAAATTTCAAGGAATGTCGGTAGGATATTACAAACCTGCTACCTACCGACCTCGATGTCAGACTGAAAAATATCGCCAGTTGAACGACATCTATGAATTACTGGTGATGCGGGGAGGAGGACGAAACCTCTGCCCATATTCTTTGCTGCGCTCAGAATGTGGTTCTTGGGAGCATACCAAATAAAAGTAGGGGAGCTATCTACTTATTTTAAGACCGTTCAACATCCTAAGGATCTTGAGGGAAATACGGCTTCAGGATCTGCTCTAGTCGACAAGCCCTAATGACTTGGCAGTAGAAGGGAAACACAATAGATTTATTAGATCGCATTGCATCTATCCCCACTTCTACATACATACATATATCAGATTCTGTAAATAAATTTATAAAGTATCAATTAATCACAAAATATTTAACGATTAAATGAAGTATGATTAATAGCTTACCTTGGTTACCACAAGATAATTCCTGGAAAGAAGCACTTTGAGGTCCATCAAACCATTAATGCTCATATTGCCTATCTATAATTGACCAACTACAATATTCGTGTCTATTTACCGTCGGACATCGTACGTGTGCATTGCACCACACACTGCTAATAACAGTTTCTGCTTACATGCAGGCAAGTTCGAAGCGTCATAATTTAAACATTTCATAACATAGCTTTTTGTTTTTAAGGCATACATTCTGCACATATATTCTTCAATAACTTTAAATTCTTCTAGTTAACTGCCTGGGAGAAGTATCAATCAATTTTGTAAAAGCCGCTTGAAATCCGCTCTGTTTCTTGAACACGGCATATGATTTCTTTCACCCTTTGGATGTTAAATGCTGGGTTATTTATTATATATTATTATATGTATTATATTATTATTATTGCGCGTAAAAATAAGGCAAACCGCTAATGAACCTAACTTCCAATTTTGACATAATTTTCAGTGATATCTAAGTACAATTTTTTTTGCTGGTATTTAAATTAATTACTATTTCAACGTTATATTTTACATATTTATAATTTGTAAGCATTACTACAGGTTTGTCTGAGTCCGTACAGTGTACATATACACAATAGTTTCAGTTTAACTGGCAAATATGGTAAATTATTTTGGTATCTGTCTCTTCATGTATGCAAGATAAATTACAATCTGTAATTATTTTTATTGCATTATTTGAGTTTTCAAACTCGTAGCAGTTATCATGCTTTAACAGTTTTGACTGTAATCATACTTTAATTTAACAGTTTTGATTTTTAATTTTTTTCAAGTTAGATTTAAATACATTTTATTAGCTAAAAAATAATTAATATTTCGTTAATTTTAAAAACAATTTTTTTTTAAATAAAATAGATAAGAGTATAGGCTTTCTAATATTAATAAATCTATTCAAATACGTAGTTTTTAACTTTACCGCAAAATTTCATACCGCATAGTAATATTATACATTATTTTTTTATTTTTTAACGCTGTAAAGATACTTTAAAATATTTATTTACCAGGAAACACATAATATTATTTTATGCTGTTTCCTTGTTACTTTATATATTTTTTAAATAAATCTCATATTTTGCAGAAAAATATCTTTATAACCATAATTTGTACACTAATGTTAAAATTTCAAAAATATATTTTTTCTATTTTTGTCAATAATGCCTCACATAATTGTCAGACACATAAATCCTTGCATTCTATGGTCCATTTCAACGATAAAAAAATTAGGTGTATGGTAAACAGCAAAGGGGTTGTGGTGAAAATGATATTTTCCTATGTCGGACTGGAAAAACGGCTCTTGATATTTCTATGATATTTGTCGGACAACGTGACCAATGAATTATAAAAATAATGATTTAATAATCTTACATATTTCGGCTAGTTGGTAATAAACTATCACAACCTCGTTATTTGACACGCTGGGGTGGTGGCATAGGTGATCGTCCCATTATTTTTGTCCGACAATTTTTTTTTTCAGTTTTCGCACCGCATTATCTCACAGTTTAAGTTAAAAGCGGAGTCATGATCATATACTTCTAATACATCCTAAAATTGACATGTTTTGCGGTTGCATGCTCGAAAACGCCTCAGTTCCAAGAATTTTCGCAAATAAAAAAGTTGGCCGACTCATCAAAATGAAGTCACTCACAAAGTTTCCGAAGCCATATATTCATTTCCTTTCGTGAAACACTACGCAATATTAGCATCGGTTTATTTTTCTTAATGCAAACATTTTTTATAAGTGCAAGAGTACGCTCCTGTGTGGCTTAAAAAATTACTTAGTTCTGCATTTAAAACAAAATATATTTATTTATAAGTTTAATGAATATTTAATTACAAGACAAGTAATAATAAGTACTTTCTCTGCGGTCATAAAAGAATTACATCATTGACGGTCTGAGATAGGTGCACGTCCTCGTCGCAGGTGACATGAAAATGTACCTAACCTATTAAAACGGTTAACCCATCGAGATTGTTATGCTTCCATTGATAAATTCGTATTAAAAAAAGTAGTGAAAGGTATTTGTTTCGGCGAATTATGTAGTCTTTTAACCGATTAAAATATCTATTGTTTTGTAATGGTAGGTATTGATGAAAGTTGTGTCGTATATTGGGAAGATTAATATTTTCTGATTATCTTTCGATAGTCGATTTTTGTCGCCCTGAATGTTTTTTTCTGTTCTATGGGGCTATACTTCTAAGCTGTTGGTATTACACCTTCAACTATTGTGTTTTATATTGGTCTTTTGTTTTCTTTCAGGATATTTTTGTCCTACAAAACGCTGTTTTACATAGTAATAGCTTTTATTCCTGCACAGTTTCTTTCCTTAATTGTATGGTCTAGTGTTCCACCTGTGATATTTTCACTAACAAATATTTATATTTTGATGTCTGTTTTATGTGTCCTCCTTCTTTTAGTAGCAGATTTTATTGAGGGTTCCCAATGCACGTATATTCCGTATATCTAAATTTTCTTTCTAGCCAGTGGCGTAAATAACCACCTCGGAGACCCTGCGATACGGGGGGGGGGGCGCATTCAATCCAGGGGCGTCCTCAAGTCCCTTGATGAAAAAAAATAAATACGGAGGATCAAAGCGGGTGCAAAATAGTAGGGCATAATCAAAAATTTGCGGGGGGGGGAGGTGCGCCCATACTCTTAGTTATGCCTCTGTTCCAAGCCCCATTTTTGTTGGTGCGTCGTGTGTAAGTGCCCATTTGTTTGCATTCTTCTTTCCACTTCTTTTGGGCCTTTTCAAGGTATCGGTGATCAGTAGTTGATGTGTCTGCATGGAATTTCGTTTGCGTTTCCTTTCTGCGGTTTTGCCGGAAGGGGGTGAATTAGTTTTATTAGGGGATGTTAATCTCAATCTTATGTATCCCATATCAACTACTTATTTGTTTACTGAGTTTCTTTATCTTTTTAATCTTAAATATGTAGTGGAAAATCCCAACCGAATTACTGATCATGGACATGCTTTGCTGGATATATTAGCAATTTCAAATCATGATATACTTGCCGGCAGGGTGCAGCATGTTGATATGCATGAGACATCTGATCATCAGCTTGTCTATTATTCACTAAAAGCAAAAATGTCCACGCTGGGTATTCAGTTTAAAACTTACAGAGGTTATAGTGGATTTAATCAGGTGATTCGATTGAAACATGCGCGGTCTTAATTGACAATATAATTTTTTTAATATTGATATTGATCAAAAAGTCTTAAAATCTTAACAGAAAATATTCTTCCTCTCTTCGATAGATGCACAGTGGTGCCTATATACGGAAAATTGTGCCAAGATAAGCGAAACAAATGCTCTATTCAGGGTTTTTGTGTGGTGTAGTTGCTTAGAGTGATTGGTGGCGCAATACAATTCGAATTAAAATGATCTTCAACATGTACCTGCGGTTATCTAGGCAGGGGGCAATGCTTATGTAGGTGAATGCATATTGGTAGCTCTCTACATGGACCATTAGTAAGTCAACTTTCGAGGGGTCTGCACAAAAACCTATTGTACCGATTTCAATTTTAAAAAATGGATCATCTGTTGAGAATAAGAAATTTTTAAATATACATATTAAAAAGTATAATTTCTCTGATTCCGTAATAAAGATATGAAATCTTGTAAATTAAATAAATTTTCGCAGTAAACTTAAATTTTAATTAACAAAAAGTTTAGGCGGAGGATGGTGTAGGGCTACAAAATTCATTTCAATTTGTAAGTAATATTATTGGGCATCTTATGAAAGAAAAAAAAAAAACGGTTCACTTTTGTCCCTTTTTAAATTTTATTAGTTATTTACTGTACGGTTTAGGGTTTGAAATAATCGCACGCTATCTTTAGACTGCCATATTTTCTATAAAAATTTTCTTCAATCATTTTTTTACCATAGATACATTTATTAACAATTATACTTCATACTGATGTCCAGAAAGTACATATAATTGTTACAAATAATTAAAAATGAATTTTTTAAATTTTAAAGCAGTGCGTTTATGACAGGCGCGCAATGAGTGGGAGAGAAATAGAGTATAGGCGCACCTACGTGTATGTTTCAGTAGATTCATCTAGTGTATACACGGATAAAAGCGGGGCTTTAAGAACTTTCTTTCTTCTAAGTGATTTTCAAGGACTTCGAGTATGTAGCACGGGGAGCTGCAGCCTGTACTTGCTAAGAATTAGTTGAGCACTTTTGGCCAAATGGGATATTAGTCCAAGAAACAGTATTTGAAATTGCAAACATTTTGGGGAAGTTAATAAAAGGCTCCCCATTGCATGACTTACAAAAAAGTGGTGCATTATTGCTTTCTTTCAAACCATTAGGAGCAAAAATCGGATTTTTTTGGTTTCTTCCGTATTCTGCAAAAAATACGGGGAAAATGCGGGGAATCGATTCATAAACAAAGAAGTTATTGCAGAAAAAGTTCCAAAATTTGCATTTTTAACAATTATTAATAATTTGTGAAATATTCGTCAAAAATTGTTCACAACTTTATAAAGGTATTTTATGTACTAAAGAACAATTTTTGATTCGCTGTATAATCGGCTGGTCAACAGATAAATCACCCAGCTTAGGCTTGTTCTCTTTATAAAGGCTTAAAGTATCATGTATAAAAAATAGGAATTTTTCAAAATTTGAAAAATCGCTGAAAAAAGGCTTGTTTTTGCCTTACAAGCAAATAGAATATTTGCTTCGTTTTCAATTATATTGATTAATATCGCATATTATTAACGATATTTGTAGTGCTTAATTAATTTTCTAACAAAAGTTTTCCGTTTCGCAGATAAAAATTATTCCAAAAATTTCTGCACAAAATAAATTTATATCATTGTTTCGACTTATTTGAACATTCTGGATACAATTCCAACAAAATGCATATCAAAACTTACAGAGTGCATGTTTATAAGGTATGATATTAAGATGAAGTAGAAACTGACGGCTACCAAGTGAACCAACAGGGATTACTTCGACTAAATAGGAATTCAGTGGTATGTTTTATTAATGAATCTAAGATGACAGCGAAGGTTGGAAAGGGAGTATCTGGTTTAGATTTTGGCGTGCAAAATTCATAGGAAACAACCTCACCATTTTCCGAGCAGAAATGCATGCACTCAGATCTTTGGTAACAAGTGTTTGAATAAAAACACTAAAAAGGCGAAAATATATATAGCGAAACAGCGCTAAAAGATCTTAAACCACACCGACAAGTTTAAGTTGACTTCGAAAACAACGGGGTGACTGTGATGTGGTTGTTAGGAGACAAGGGAATGAAAGGAAATGAGCAAGCCTGTTAAAAAAGGGACAAAAACTCCTTTTCTCTGCCCAGAACCTTTCTGTGGGCTACCAAAAAGTCACATAAAGGAGAAGCCTCAAAGCTAAGAACAAAACCAAGTAAAACTAAGGTGCAGTAAGACACCTGGTCTTACTTAGAAAGAATTCTTCTCGATCACCAAAAAAAGGATATTTGAGTAACGATCTTCTTCACAGGACACTGCCCTGATAATGAGATTTTTCGTTTCCGTAATCGTGCAGCCGAAACAGCGTAATACCTACTATGTGAATGTATGGCTTACCTTGATTTCCGAAAAAATAAAACAATTAGTTTCCAGAAAAATAATGGACTTCGTCAAAAGTATATATATTTCGTGCTTAGATTAGGAGAACGTACTGTAGAGGGATAGGAAAAGCCTTAACCACTTACTGACAATTTACAGTTTACAATATTAAAGTAATACATTTCTCATATTCATTATTAGTCAGCAAATACTTCATAAAACACATATATTCGTAGGCTTATGTCTATACATACTTTTAATTTTAAATGTTTTAAATCACAGCAAAAACATTTATTATCAGACGAAAAAAAATCTCGATTCGCTCTCTGTCCGATAATTTTTTTTACAAAAAAAAGAGTTTACGATATCGAAATCTCCGTGAACCGAGAACGAATCGAGATCGTATCGAGAGCGACACTAGTGAGAATCAAGCCTAATAATATTGGTACCTTACTTCGTTTTTAAGGCGCAAAACCTTTGCAAACGTTTACAAACGAAATCAGTCTTGAAATATTTTCAGTGGAGACATAAATAGAGTACGAACCAACATTGTCGACACACGTTTTCGAATGTTTGCCGATGTTCCGATCGTTGTAGGTACTTCAAAAGAATTCGCAGTGGGTATACCTATTATGCGATTTGAGTGGAGATGCGTATTTAAACTAGTCTAGACATTCAGTTTTAATCGCTAGACAGATTTGACACTCTCTTATTGCAATTTTTTTTTTAATTATTAACATAACAAAATAACTAAAATCTGTTCAGCAATCGATTTCAATCATGACAAATGTCTCGAATTGATTAATTTGGAACAACGATAAATGTTGGCCAATTTAGCATTAATTTGCAAACATTTATTCAGTGAAGACACAATGTCAACAAGCAACAAAAACATTCGAAAACAGTTACAAGTGTTTGCTCTCCTTTACTCTAAATGCTTGTTAGGTGGATTCCCGCCTTTAAAAGTTATCTTGTATCGACTCTTGTCTTGGTTTTAGAAGATAATATGATACAATACCAGAAAAATCTTGGGTAAATCTTAGAGAAGGTGGAAACAACACACAATATTCCGAATTTTTCGATGATTTTTTACACACCTCCTATTTTTGGGTCGTAGAACACGAATATGTTATCATTTTTTGCACATCTCGCGTGGTTTTTCCGACAAAAAAATTCATGTTCACTTATATAACTTGTATTTTCCGATCACTACCTTTAAATTTTGAGCACATATAGTAAAATACACCAACACCACACAATACTTAATCATTTTTTAACAAAATTGACATAAATAACCGTGGAAAAAATGCGAATTTTCCATAAAACTTAAGAAAACCGTTATCTTGTCGTTTTATACTGTTTCTGGGCATGCATGGTTAGTTGCATACCATTTAAATCTAAACATGTGATGCGATGTTGTCAAGTTGACGTGGATTTTAAATTCCATTAGGATGGAAAACCTGATAGTTCAAATTCAATTAATTGTGGTCATTCCAGTATTGTTGCGAAAATGGGGGTAAATGTGCAGAATCGGGATGCCAAACATAAACAGATCGTTCGGCAAGCTATGTAGATCTAAAAACGAAAATCATAATTAAACTAACCTGAACTGATCTGAACTAACCTGAAGAATTTTTTGAATTTTTGGATGATTTTTTACATACATCCTATTTTCGGGTCTAAGAACACGAATTCTATGGAATCCAAATAAGTTTAGTTCAGGTTAATTTAGTTGTGATTTCGTTTTTAAATGAACGTAGCTTGCCGAACGATCTGTTTATGTGACGGTTTTCTTAGGTTTTATGGAAAATTAACATTTTTCTGCGGTTATTTATGTAAATTTTGTTAAAAAAATTATTAAATATTATATAGTGTTTGTGTATTTTACTATAAATGCCCAAAATTTAAAGGTTGTGATCGAAAATACAAGTTATATGAGTGAAAATGATTTTTTTTTGTAAAAATCACGCGAGATCTGCGAAAAATGACAACATATGTTTGTTCTACGACCCAAAAATAGGAAGCATGTAAAAATCATCGAAAAATTTCGGAAAATTGTGTGTTTTCACCTTCTACAAGATTTATCAAATCTTGGTGTATTAGTAAAGCACTGTTCTGATAATTTAGTTAATTTTTCTTCATATTCCCCATTTTCTATACAAAGCTGGTTGATTCTCCTGTATAATCTCGAATAGCTCATTATTTATCAGTCTGTATTACTGCAATACGTATTTAACAACTCTCTAACATCTTCAATTTCTTTAATATATTTATTTTTTTTACAGCCTGGCGGTCGGCCTGAAATTGACTTCACCCTAGATGTGCCACGATCAGAATTGTTATCGAAACGTCTGCGTGAAGACAAAAAATGGCGATTCCGCTGTCGATTGCTGACGTCCTTCTTGGGATTGGTATTTTTTCTGTTATCTGTGATGGGTGTCAGCCTTGTATTGACCAGAGGAAAGAGGATGTTTGGAAGCATGGTCTAATAAATTATTGTAATAAAAAAATAAATATTAATTTTATTTGTCAACAGTCTATTTAAAATATCATTTTTTGCCAAGGTTGGATACAAATATTTCAACAACTAAAATATCTTATACAATGGTTAATTTTTGTAGACTAGTGTTCTTGGAGTTTTACGCCATTTTAAATTAAAACTAATAGATGTTAATTTCTTTTGTATTATTTCAGTTTTTACTTTTTAAAAGCTACGTTTCTACATTTTATTTGGTGCCGTTGTTAACAAAAAGAAACATTAATCAATGAAATTATTTAACAATATTATGTTACTATGGCTGTTCTTATCTTATAGTGTTTAATGGAAAAGTATAATAGTCAGGAAGAGCCCAGTGGGTTTTCGTAACCGATGTTGACATATGGCTCTGACAAAAATTTTTATATGTATTTTGACCTCGTAATTACGAATATTGAGGGTGGATTCCCGAAAAAATGGTCAGGTAATTTGTTATTAACAAAAAATTTTTAATAATTAAAAAAGTTGTTTTTTGTAAAATAAAAAATATTTTCGTATTCTTCAGCCAATTTTGAGCAAAAAGTGTCTCTTATAACTTATTTCGACCTACGAATAGTTTAAAATTTTTATTCATTTGATAAATGCAATTTTTTGCCAATTTTCAAAGTGAATAACTTTTGATTAAATAAATATTTAAATAATTTGCGTCCAGCAATTGATAGTTCAAGAACTGTAAGCTGAGATTAAGTTCAATGCTAAAATGTACTTTTTATATTCATTTTAAGGCTATAAACAAAAAGCGTTTCATCAATTATAACGTACACGCCACCGTGTATGAAGGGAGGTGGAAAGCTACTTCCAAGCCCTCCCCTCACACATCTTATTGTATATCTATTTATATTTATTAATTATAAGCATCAAATCATAAAATAAACAATACATTGCATGAATAACCTCAGTTATTATATCTATGTTTGAAAGCGGGCGGGCTGATGTCTGAAGCGGGCGGGTTGATGTCTGTTCTGCATAATAATTACAATACCTGTTTAAAATGTAGCATAATAAATAAAATACAATTTCGTACTATAGTAAGGGTATTGTATACATTTTATTAATAGCACATCAGTTAGACAGTATTTTTGAGCTGAGATTCAGCGATTATAATAATTATAATCGCATTAATGTTTTGGCGACCTAATAACTAATCAGGTTGCAATTTTTTAATGACCCTAATGCCTGTATTTTCACTCTCGCGCACTACTGAGTTTTATATTCGAAATAGACAAGTTGATGATGGTAGCAATATAAGTAAATCTGGAAAAAAGTATTTTTTTAACACTCATTTATGCAGTATTTTTCGAGAAAATAAAAAAGGAATCATTTTAATGAGTTCTGACCAAGGTAGATGTCGAATACGGACGCTGCCGATTAGCATTGGGATATTATGTTTTATCGCTCGCACCCACAAATAAACATTAATCCAATATAAGATATGATAATATTTAGATTTCTTCAACTACCGCAGGACCAGTGCTAAAGGTACCTTAGATAGTTTAAAACTTAAAACTGAAAATCTGAATAGAGGAATCAGTGATCTAGGTAAAGATAATATAAATATTACTGCCATGTTAAAAAGTGCGGAGATCTCCCAGATAATGGAAAACTCCCAGTCCGAAAAATTATGATAGCGCTGTTTCGTTCTAGTATGGATCTCATCAGGCCATTGGATTCGGTACAAACCATAACCTCGCATCTGTGTCCTATAAACAGATTTTACAGTTGAAAAATAGGAAATAAGACACAGTGGCGACATCTTGATAGATCACTTAATAACACAAGAGCAATACAAACCAACAATGTTGTCTAAAACTGCGTGACGGTAAATTAAAAAAGGAATATTTAAAACTCGATACACGAAATGTGCTACTCCAAGCATAGAGGTCGCATTATTCGGCATCGGCAACCAAACCAACCACGCACTCCGCAGTTTAAGTAAAGTGTCGTACTAACGATCTCCTTAAGAGAGCTGTTGCGTGCTTTTTAAAGCCAACAAATATAAAAAAAGAGATAAGTATTCGTCCGTGTAAAAAAAATAGGAAATTCTCGGCTATACGGACATAAAGACCGTTGATAAATATTACTTTTATGTTAAAAAGTGCGGATATCTTCAAGATAATGGAAAAGCTCCGTGTCCGAAAAATGACGACAGTGCCGTTTCGTTCTAGTATGGGACTCATCAGGCCATTGCATTCGGTATAAACCATTACTTCGCATATGTGTCCTATAAACCGATTTCACAGTTGAAATATATATATATATATATATATATATATATATATATATATATATTTGTGTTCCTTTTTTTATTCTTTGACCAAAAACTATATTTTTTTAAGAAATCTTCTTTTGAGTATAGGTCATTAATAATAATTCTTCAAATTATATTTGCCTGTTAAGAATCTTTTAATTATATGACTCAAATATAGTTTGAAGAATTATTATTAATGACCTATACCCAAGAAAAAATTTCTTAAATATATATATATATATATATATATATATATATATATATATGTATGTTATGTCGGATATTCTCACGGGTGTGATGTGCAATCGAAGGCTTTCGGGCATCCCGTGTATGTGCTGAGTTCCTCTCAGTTAGTTCACTCGTAGACGCCATACAGTGAGCTTTGAAAATGGTGAATGAGATTTCACCGAAACGTCAGCTGCCTTACAGTCCTGAGAGGGACTCAGCACATACACGGGATGCCCGAAAACCTTCGATTACATATATATATATATATATATATATATATATATATATATATATATATATATGTATATATATTATTCTATTTTACAAAAGAAAATTTTTATAACAAATTATCTGACCATTTTTCGGGAATCCACCCTCGATTTTCCTAATCAGGGGGTCAAAATACATATAAAAAACTTTGGTGGAGCCATGTCTTTTTATTGGTTACGAAAACCCAATGGGCTCCTGCACTATAGTGAGAGTATTAAACATACCATATTCGGGAAAAATGAATTTTTTATGTAAATTTTTCTCTTTGTAAGGTTATTTTTTAAATATTAAGAAATGAAAATTAACTTCAAAAAAGGACATTGCTTAAAAGTTATTAGACAAAAACTACATTTTGTTCACTTCAACATTTTTTTTTGGATTCCATCAGCAAAATGGTAATTTCCCTCATGCAAATATCAATGTTTGAATAATGTAATTAATTTTTTTGTTACGGGACACTATTGCTATATGCGAAAAAGTATCATATGTGAACATAAACATCTCAAAACTTTAAATACTATCGATTGTTAACAAAGTAATGACCCCTAAATTTTAAACCATTACGTCCCAAAGTAGGCTCTAAATCCTCAAATTCATGAAACCTATAAAACCTTTAAACACGTAAACGTAATCGTCACGAATTTTAGGTTTTGAAAAAACTATTGATTTGTATTACACATTTATCATGTCTTCCTAATTTAGTTAAGAACTGAATTCACTGTAGTGTAATAACATTTAGGGCAAATATGAACTTAATTAGGACCGTAATTCAATGCAGATATTCTTGACTCAGTTAGTGCAAAAATTAGGAAACGATTTAGTGTGGTTTAATAGTATTTAGGTGTCCGAAGTATCCGGCTCCGATTTTGATGAAATTATAATATATAGAGGACACGAAAATAAGAGATACATTTTTTTTATCAGCAGAGATTCATTTTAAGCCGGTGAAAACCGTGTCCAAAGTTTACCCTTAAAAACAGTTTTTGGAAATATTTTAAGTCCTAATCAAGATATCTTTTCAAAACAAAGTGGAAATTACTTGTTATTTGGAACGACGTAAAACTATGGTAGCTTCACCTTCACGCACATCATTCCTTAGTTTTTAAAAGGGTAAACTTGCACTTTATTCGGATATTTTAATTCTAAAAATTATGAAATTAAATGGAATTCCTTGAAAATATAAGTTGACGTTTTTCAGTGTTCTTGAAAAAAAAAGTATTAAAATTAGGTGAGTTACCCCAAATACTTTTGTTTTATATCTTAAGTTTTAATCTAGATATCTTCATGAAACAATATGGAAATTACTTCTTTCCTTCACACAAAATATATATTTTAGTTCTAAAAATTATCAAATTAAACGGAATTCTTCGAAATTGTTTAGTTTTATGAATAACATGAGTGACTAAAGTTGTCGTGTTTTAGGGTTTCCGAAGAAAACTAATAAAAATAACCTTAAACACCTTTATTTTATACCTTAAGTTCTAATCGAGACATCTTTACAAAACAAAATGGAAATTGCAATGACGCAGGGTAATGGTTCTTCCATCCCTATGGATATAATTGCTTATTTTTTATAAGGGCACTTTTGTACCTTATTTACGTATTTTAATTTTAAGAATTGTAAAATTACATGGAATTCTTTGAAATATTTTTTTATGAATAAGATAAGCGACTAAACTGTCTGTGATATTTCTATCAAGCTACTCGAGCTGTGGTATCGTTGTGGTACTGAAATGAAAATTATAAAGATTGTTTAAATAAAAATATTAGATACGATTTTTATACGATGCTGTTCACTCAGTACTTGCTTTTGCTACCTTGTTTTTATTTTGACACAACGAGCCATTACGGCTTGATGTTTAGAAAGCCGGGTGCCTGGGTAAATATGAACGATTTGGGATCCTGTTAATTGGCCCTAAATACCTTCCTTCCGTAGTTCTTAGTTAGGAATTCTAAATATCGTACAGTACTAATAGCTCTTTTAGAAGAAACTTTGTATAGAAATGAGTAAAAATGGATTTGGTAGGAAAGATCAGTACTATACATTGACATTATTGAGAAAATTCAAAAACCTATTGTCAGCGTAATAAATGCGCATAATGTCATTTTCGATACTTTAAATTTAATTTATTTCATAAAACTGATTCAGATTTTGGAGAGAATAATAGGTATGATGACATTATGAGTTAGTTTATGGTAGAAATCAGAAGAAAGACTTATTGTCCGGAAATATGGATTTTGTGTTGTTTGTGTATCCTTATGAGCTACTCAATGTGAGTAATCTGAGGCTTCTGTTGGCGTGAAACTTTCTAGGTAATCTTAACTGCCCTAATTTTATTCTTCTGGGATAAAATATTTCTGTTCGTTTATTTTGTTTCTTGTTTATTTCTTATGTTCTAGTTTATTAAATAAAATTAAAGTAAAAAGAATGGATGTTACCAGATATGACTGACTGATTCCGTAGCACTACAACCCAGGGTGGGTCTTGGTTGCCTCGACTATCTGCCTCCATCTGGGACGGTCTTGTGCCAGCTCCCTCCATTCTTGCTGGTCAACTTCAAGGATAGCTAGATCCTTGTGGATGTTATCTCTCCATCTAAGCCTAGGTCTTCCCAGTGGTCTTTTTCCTTGTGGTGCTTCCTCCCATACCCGTTTTATTAGTCGATCGTTTTGACTCCTTTGTATATGACCTGCCCATCGTAGTCTTCTGGACTTTATTTCTTGAATGATGTTAGGGCTTTGATATATTTGCGCAAGCTCTATGTTGCTTCTCATTCTATAACGGCCTGTTTCAAGGTCTCGGTATGGGCCATATATTATACGCAGGATATTTCTCTCAAACCTTCTTGCCAGCTCCGTATCGTGGACTGTCAGGGTCCATGTTTCACTGGCGTAGATTGCCACTGGTCGTATTATTGTTCGATAAATTTCGGTTTTTGCCTTTCTAGTGATAAATTTTGACTTCAGCAAGGTTTGTATCGCAAATGTACATTTATTTGCTTGTGTGATGCGCTGTTTAACTTCTTCCTGCATATTATTGTTTGCCGTTATCACTGCGCCCAGGTACTTGAAAACTCGCACATGCTCAAAATTATAGTCATCCATGGTGACGTTCTGCCTGATTCTGTCTCGGGCGGGGTTGCGGGAGACGTGCATGTATTTGGTCTTTCCTTCATTTATTCGGAGCCCTATTTTCTGAGCTTCTTTTTCTATCTTTATGAAGTTTTCCTTCACACTGACTGTGCTTTCTCCTATCGCGCCCATATCATCCGCGTAGGCCAAAATAAGTTTAGGGCCACTTGGTCCAAAAATCTCCGCGTCAACTGATATTCTTCTTACGGCTTTCTCCAGTGCAAAGTTAAACAGTACTGACGACAAAGCATCTCCCTGTTTTAATCATCTGTTGATATAAAATGTTTGGCTACACTCTCCTTCAATTTTGACACAGCTTTTTGCCCCCTCTAGGCACACTCTACACAGTCTAATCAGCTTGTGCGAGATTCCAAATTCTTCCATAGCTTCCCATAACCTTATCCTAATAACACTGTCATATGCTTGCTCGAAATCTATGAACAGGGTATGTAAGTTTTTGTTAAACTCCCAACATTTCTCCAGCATCTGTCGGATAGTGAAAAGCTGGTCAACTGTTGATCTTCCGTTTCGAAAGCCATATTGGTAGTCTCCGATAATCTCCTTAGTATACGGAGAGAGACGTTCAAGGAGAATGCTGGAGAATAATTTATAGGCGTGGCTTAGTAGAGTAATACCTCGGTAATTTTTACATTGCATTTGGTCCCTTTTTTGGGGAGTGAAATTATTACCCCTTCTTTCCATTCATCAGGAATGATTTCTTGATTCCAAATTTGTTTCACGAGGTTATGTATTTGTGTGATTAGATCGTTCCTTCCATGTTTCAGACTTTCTGCCAAGATATTATCTCGACCTGCCGTTCTGTTATTTTTGAGTTTCTTAATGGCTCTAATGGTCTCTTCCATGGATGGAGGTGGGATATTAACCTCTGCCGTAGCGAATACTGTAGCTTCAGATTCTTACTGCGTCCAGATATCTTGATTAAAAATCAAAGTTCAAGCCGTGGAAAATATTATAAAGCAGGAATTTAACTTTGAAATATATTCTAGAAACAAATGGATGTGCGTTTGTAATATATGAAATGCACTTTTTTAATTTTCCCTGTGTACCCTTTAGCTGAAATAAGGTATGAACACAAATTTCCAATAATTAGAAGAAATTGCAGAGAAGTTATCCAAAAGTTATTTGCATGAAGAAATGGAGTTTGTCTGGTTAGGTGTCTTGATAAACTATTAAGCGTGGCACATACAAGTATTCAAAACTTAACGGGTCATAAAAAGTGAAATAAAAAGGATATGTCCCCATTAAAAAAGAAACTTGATAATGGAATTCAGAAAAATAAAAGAATAAAATTAAAAGCATTTGTCTTCTTGTAGATAATGTTTTATTTTTCAAAATCTTTAAAAGGAAACCCAGAGAAAATTAAAATCGAAATATAAAAGTCCATTTTTCTTCAAGTATTCTGAAAGTATAATGAATCTCCTAAATAAAATATTTCCCAAGATATTTATAAATAAACTCAAAATTTATTGCGCTTTGTATGTATTGTTTTTGAAGAAGATCTGATCCTTATTTTTATGAGGGGATTTGGATATCTAGTCTTAAAAAATGAATATCATAATTATAATTTAATTTTAAACAATAGTAAATATGTTAATGTTTTTTTAGATTTCTAAAGTTTTTAATTTGATTAAAATTTTTTTCTATTTTTTTTTAAAATAAAAACCATTTATTGTTATAGGAAAATATTATTGTTCATTATTTTTTGATGAGTACTACCTTGTATAAAACTATATACTAAATTAAAAAAGTGTCTAAACCGAAAAGGAAAGTTAAATCTATAAATTAAAAAAATATATTTTTATTATATAAATTATTAAATGTAAACCTAGTATATGTGAAAAGTTACTAGTTACCACTATTCTACACTAGCATTAAAGTACACAATTAATAACAAGAAATTTTGCCACATGAAAAAATATCGGCCCATGTATTCCATTTTTTTAAATTAATATAATACCTCATCATTCATATTATAGTAGCTTTTTCTTTCTGAATATTTTTGTTATGTTTTTCATTTGTTTCATATGTACTAATTGTGTGTGTAAGCATACAATTATTGTGAGTGATGTAACGTAGGGTATTTACAAACTTATAGTCATAAGTATTTATTAGAATACATTTTAGTCCCAACAGTATTTATAATAAATAAATTAAACCTTGTTTTTATTTTTTTTTAAAACTAGTGTATAAGTTTGTTTAGGTACTCTAATTATGAATTGTTGAGTCGAAAAGACGAGTTGAAATAACAATATATATATATATATATATATATATATATATATATATATATATATATATATACTTGTATGTAAACAACTAAAAAGTCATTTGAAGATCAAGTTGATTTTTTTCAACGGAAACCCTAATTTTTTGGGGCATGCACGGAAAGGGAGGAAAATTTCATATACTGCAGTATAAATAGCATAGGGGCTTAAATGTCCTTTAAAGGTAATTCGAGGATGCCCTTTTTCCAGGAATTAATGTAAATTCAGCTGTTACCTTAGAAAAGGCTTTGAATACATAAGTTAATTAAAGAAATTAAATGACACATCTCACTGTGATCTTTAAGCTGATGTTGGAATTGACCTTCAAAGTTATTTGAAGATCATCTTAGTTTTTTCAAGTGAGAACCCATACATTTGATTCCAGAAATGGAAAGTGCGGAAATTCAAATAATGTAGATATAACCTGAGGGTGAGATGTACTGAAGGCAAGACTTGAGACCAGTGGCCAGTAAAGCCAAGACTGGCCACGATTCGGCCAGTGAAAGCAAGACATGTGGCTAATTACGGTCTAGCCAGTGAATGTAAGAGCTGTTTTGGCCCAGTCAGTAGAGGTAAGACACGCTATGGTCTTGACTTTCCAAAAACTTTGATGATTTGTCTCAAGGTCATCATGGGATGTGCCGTTTAATTTTCTATAACTTTTGTGTTTAAAATATCTCTCCATTACCGCGTTATCGTTTAATTTTATGTTGATTTGTGGAAAAAAGACATCCTCAAATGACCTTAAAATGACATTTGATTTTTTATGTTACGTACATCCTTGGATAGGAAATTTCCCCCGCTTTTCGTTCCTGTAATCGAAAATGAAAAAACTTGGCCTTTAAATGACCTTAAAAACCAGTTTCAAGGTCACCATGAAATGAGCCGTTTAATTTCCTATAACTTTTACTCTTAAAAATTTTTCTTTCTCCGAAATTTTTAAAGGTTCCCATAGTATCGGGCCTAGTAAGGTCATTGAATTAAATTCTGATATCTGACTCTGAAAATTCTGAATGGCTGATCCACCATGACGGATCGAAAACTCAAAAATTTAAAATTTCGTGCAATGAGTGTCCCAAATATTAGCAAATAAAAATTGGAACGAATTTTACCAATAACATTATAATACTAAAATGTGATAACTCCATTCTAATCAGTATTTTTCAAAAAAAAAATGATCCAAAATCCGTAAAAAAATCCTATTTTTTGATTAAAATTTTGTTAGGGGTGTCTTTACGCCAATATTCCCTATTCTCTCATAAAAAGTTGAGATGGCAAAAAAACAACGAAAATTTTTAATTTGCATCTTCTCAGTTTGTTTATTTATCATTGAAAAATCATTTTGGTGGCATATTATGTTAGAATAAGCTTTCGCCTTTAAAATGAATCATCGTAAAATGAAAAATTTTAAATAGAAGTCTAGTTAGACTCGATGGCACACGGATGCCATTTTTTTACGTCAATTTTGTTCTAATGTTGCAATATCTCAGTTCTTCATTAGTTTTTCTCATTTTAAAAATGCTATCCTCTTTGTCATTAAATTTGCAATAAAATGACATTGGTCCTAAATTCATACTTCGTTTATTAACATTTTACGGCGTTTTAAACATTGGTCAGATCAGATTCTGGATTTTATGTTGAAAATCGAATTACCAAATATAACACATATGCTTCTAACATCCTTTTTTAACTCGCCATTTTAGCTTAATAAACTAATGGAAAGTGGGAGAAAAACTGATTTTAAGATGCAACGCATGTTAGTTTATACTTTATAGTTACAGAATAATAATAATAGTATATTAACGGATCAAATACAATCCATTTCAAAAATTAAAAATACAAACACTATTTAAAACAGTCAGAATTAAAAAAACTTTACAAATATCGTTATTTAAAACAGTTAGAATTAAAAAAAACTTACAAATATCATTATTTAAAACAGTCAGAAATAAAAAAAAAACCTACAAATCTAAACATACATCAAAGTGCTTCAAAAGACTGGTATGGACAATTGACAATACTAACTAGTTTTTCAAGAATTGTCAAATTTTTAATTTAAAGACATTAATTGGCAAATGAAAAATATCAATCTCGGTAGGAACTGAATTCATTTCCCTACACATTCGAGAAATAGGACTGTTAATGCCATAATTCGTTCGGTGATATATCACATCAAACAAATTGTGCGCTCTAAAAGCTCTTTGAGGAACTGATAATTCAATATTATTGAGTAGTTCGAGAGAATCAATACAAGAGTTAACAATCTTATAAAGTAGAACGAGGTCAAGATATATGCGTCTCACGCACAATGGTAACAACCTCAAAGCATCGGCAGTATCATCATATATAGACCGCTCTTGCTGCATTCCCTGTTTAAAGGCAATGAAACTGAAAAACTTTCTTTGTACATTTTCTACTTTTTCTTTGTATGTAAAATAATGAGGTGACCAAACTTGGGAAGCATATTCTAAGATTGATCGAACTACAGAGCAGTATATCACGTTACAACAGTCTACACTATTAAAATCTGTAAGAATTCTCTTCACAAACCCGAGCAACTTCAAACCCCTGTTCACAATATTATCAATATGTGTGTCGAAGCAAAGGGTCCGATCAAATGTAACATCCAGATCTTTAACACATTCAACGCGATTAATCATGTTATTATCAAGAAAGTTATCAAAAGTTATCCGATCCCTTTTAGGATAAAAACTTATAATGGAGCATTTATTAACATTGAGGTGCATAAAATTTAACTTACACCATTCAGAGAACCGAACTAGATCCTGTTGATTGCCTTCGCAATCGTTGCTACTCCGGAAATGCGGTTACATAGATGTCAAACTAAACAACTTTTGAGGGGCATTGTGTAGATTGAAAATTTGCAAATTTCTAAGCAATTTTAATAATTATCTGTGAAAAGTAGACAATAAAAAATCTCCCAGTTTTCGTTCTTTCATTATTTCATTTGTACATACTTTTATTTTAGAACTATTGCAAAATAATGTCAATGGATCATGATATATTACACCTGCGTGTAATAATTTATCGTTATAATGCTGTACACTGGGTTTTTGGTTATATTCTTGAAAATAATTTATCTACAATGTGTTAATTCATACTTAAAATCCATTAAAGTAATTATTAATAAGTACCAATTCTTATAAATAATTTATTTTACATAATAATGTTGTGTCATGTTTTGTTATCCGTGTTAGTTTATTAATGTGACATTTTCTTTCGCCTAAATAGCTTTAATATATTTGCAGTTTAGAAAACAGCAAGATATTTGGCATTTACAAAATTGAGTCATTTGAATGAAGTTTGGGTTAGCCCCTTTTGAAATCTGCATTGCATAAGGTCATATTGTTCAGGTCGAATTTCGAGCTTTAAACAATATAAGATCACTTATACTTGGCATTTAAAATAATGTTACAATTACGCCACTTTTCAATTTCTAAGCGAATAACCAACTAAATCCCAACATCTGAAGCAATACTTCGTTAATAAAAAAGTATTTGCAAATTTCATAGTAGACAAAAGTTGATAATAAGATTAATTACTGGCGAAAAGGGCGTTTTTCAGGTATTTAATTTATAAAATAACCTAAATATAACTTTGAAGCCACGCAAACGAACAATACTAACACAGGTTTACAAAAAAAAGTTGATGCATATTTGACCAGACCATTTTATTCCTATGTAATTTGACACCTTGAATCCAAATCTGAGGTCCGCTGACCTCTATCACGTCAGGTTTAAGGTAATTTCAAGGTTAAATGGAGTAAAATTCAGTAAATAAATCTGAAGAAATAGATATGTAGCGGATAAAGTTTTTGAGCCTTAATCAAGCTACCAAAACCACGTACCTCACGCACAGATAGATGAAATAGTCACTCAAAACCCAAGCTCCCAAACTTACATAACCCACGCCCAGCTAGATCGTTATCTATTACACAGCACACAGGCGAGCGGCTCGAGTTTTTAAGGCGATACCCAAGAAGCCAAAATCACACATTCCACGTGCAGCTAAATTGATGGTCACTACATAGCAGACAGGTGAGCAGATCAAGTTTTTATAAGTAGGCCAAGACATAAGCTCTCATAACGACATATCTCACGCGCAGCGAGATCAATGCCCGTTACGCAGCAGACAGAGGCTAAAAACAAGGACGAAACAAAACCCAAGCTCTCTGAAAACCACATATCCCAGACACAACATGTATGAGAGCTTGGGGTTTGTGTTATACACTTCTATAAACTCGTTTCGCTAGTCCATGTTATATAACGAATATCGATATAGATGCGCGTGGGGTATGTGGTTTTAGAAGCTTGGGTTTCGCTTTAAAAACCCTCTCCGCTCGCCTGCCTGCTTCTAGTGAACATCGATGTAGTTACGAGTGGATTCTCTCCTTTTACATATTTATTTAGTGAATTTTTTCAATTTGACCTTAAAATGACCTTTGGCTAACCTTGAGGTATTAAATCACGAATTCAGATTCAGCGCCCTTAAAAGTCTACATATCTTCTTTTACAGATTTATATAACGGATTTTCCTCAATTTGACTTTGAAATTACGCTGAAATGACCTCTGGCGATCTTGGGGGATTAAGCAAACCACCAATTCGGATTCATTGACTCCAAATACCTACATATCTTCTTTTTCAGATTTATTTAATGGATTTTTCTTAATTTGGGCTTGAGATTTTCTTCCAATGACCTCTTGCTGACCTTGGGGATTCAACAAACCACAAATTTTTCATTATACATCAATTTTCTTTTGTAAACCTGTGTAATTCTTCAATTTTACACGTAGGTCACTAAGAAAGATACACAAAGACGTCACATCGTAAGTTGGAGGAATGGTATTGATGATAATGAATATAAAACTGTAGAAAAGCTTTGTATGTAGAATTTGGTTTTTAAGCTCTTTAATCTCATGGCAACTATCCTTCATGTGAATTTTTTAAGCCTCTATTAGTTTTAATATTTTCTCGGTCATTCGTCGTTCTTTTCCTATTCTGTTTTTCAAGGGTTGATCTTCCACATCAGCCTCTGCTGGGTATGCCAAGTTATTGTTATTTATTTTCTGGAATATTTTAAGATCTCTGAGTTTGTGTAAGCTCACTCTACGTTGGTCAGAATTAGAGACCTTATTTTGTCTGCTGCGTATACTGTAGATAAAAAAATTGTGCTCAGATAGTACGTCGTTAGATCCATAGTATTTATTAATTGATTTTTACTGATTTTAAAATTTAAATTTATTAAAATAAAGTGAATTTTTCTCGGACGCAGCGAGACTCCTACAGTAGTGAAGAGGGAACGTCCTTCATTGAACCAGTATAGGATTATTCTCTTTGTGCTTTAATTTAGACCAATGAAACCTGCTTTCCATTTTCAGTCTAAATTTTAGTTCGCCCTTTGTAATTTATTTCCTTGGAACCTCCAATATCTGGGAAGTGTGCCCCTATACACTAGCTGGGAAGGCGTTCAATGGGGGTTCTGTAAACCCTACACGGGTTATAAACAAATTATATAAATACTCGGAATTTTTTATTCCTAAATGGTGAAATAAAACTTCTACTGGGTACAATAGATCTCCAAAATGACCACAAAATTATAGCATTCTTTATAAATAAAAAACGATAACAGAGGTATTATTACTAACTAGATAATCAAAAATTTAATAGTAACATATCTTATGTCAAGCTACTGTTGTCAGTGGAATTTCGATTCGATTATTGTAGTTGGTAAACCTGGACTTTGTAAAGCAAATAACTAGAAACATGTTGCTATCCAGGATAAAAAGCTTGGCTTATCCAGGCGAAATTGGCTTGTTATATTTAAAAAATACCAATGTAATCTTAAGGATCTCAATATTATTATGTATTAAATTATCACCTTAATTGCCAATAAACACTTAAACTATAAAAAACTTTTTTTTTAGATCAAATATCTAAGGAATGTATACAGGATGGTCTAGTTATTATTTACTATATGTCTTGATTAAAGACGATTTTATGTATAGTGTGTTGGATATTTATTCATCCTGTAATAACTACAAATTACTTTTTAGAGTAAATAATGTGATTGTTGTAACTATAAATAGATAATTAAATGATATAATTAGCCAGATTTGGGTAAAACCTTCGATTTAGAGCAACTAAAATGTTGCAGTTTTTTAATCGTTTGGCTTTTTTCTTATGTATAGTGGCAAGGTAAGTTTAATATAACTAGTATGCAGGGTTAAATTATTACTACATCACTTAATAGTAATTTTTGGGCTTGGAGCCAAAAAAATTATATATTTGCATATTTTGTTTGGATGGGTGGTAAAATGTTTGTTGTACAGATCAGGAAATCTTAGATATTTAGTTAAAAATGGTAAAAAATGTTCTTGGTCTTTAAATATTTTTTGCTATAGTCAAAGTAATTAAGTAGTGAGAACCGTATTTTAATTTTGTACTTCCAATCTATTAAAAAAAAATAAAGGTAGTTTTCAACATAATCTTCAAAGGTTGAACGTTCTTTTAATGGTGTGGTCTCCTCCTCTTCTTTTCCTCATTTATGTTATTCTAAAAAGGGATTGCTGATATTATTAGATGACGTAGATATCATTTCTTTCTGTTTCATGGTCCTGTCCCGTCTGGAGGGCATCATGCATTATGAGCGACTTTTCTTGGTCCACTCAGCGATTTGTGGATCTCATTTTTTAGCTCTTTCCTTTGATCCTTCAATTCACTATCGAATTATTGGGTTTTCTAGAAATAGGGTCGACGGTATGACAACCTAAGTGAACAGATGTGTTTTTAATTTGAGTTGATTTAAGATAAATATCTTCTTGCGTCCATGGTATTCTTAAAATTTTTCTGTTGGCTTCATGCATGACAGCAGCGCCAATTAATATATGAACTGAAGGGCGATTGACAATATAATATAATTAAAATTCGTAATTAAAAATTAAATTTTTTGGTTTTAATAAAAGTCTATTGGTTTATCAAACAAGTGAAAATATGAATTTATTATTGTTATATATTTTTATTACTTCAGCTAAAAAAAGTAAGTAGAAATCAATCAAGAAATAATTAAAATTCTATAAAAATTACGGTAATTAATGTCAAAATATCGCAAAAAATTAGTTAAATAATAACGTAGAAATTTTTTTTTATATATTGCTGCGTACTTTAATGGATGGCCATTAAAATAAAGCGAACTATTGAACTATGTATTTTATTACTTAAAATACAACTTTACATCGGAACTTTTAACAGGTGATACATATATTATTTTTAATTATCTAAAAAAATTGAAATAGACACATGTATATGATACGTCAAAAATACAAAATATTGTCCCAAAGTACTTGAATTATATGTAGCTCAAGTTAGCATCGCTTTTACTTCCCTATGATAATTTCCCATTAAGCGAATATTTCTATGTAAAGTGATTTTTATAATTCATGTTGCTAAGGAGAGTGTAATTGTAGAAATCATGATTGTTGTTATTCATGTAAGGTAGAAACATATAATATAATCTCTACATTTTATGTTAGTAAATTCAAGGTTTTGGACTGAGAACACTTAGAAGAGATATAATAAATTATAACAATGTATTTTAGATAAGTATTAAAAAATTATCGTCGTGGTTTATTTTTTTTTAAATAAAAGCATTCGATCAGATAATATGAAGGATGTTTATTTTTTTATCCAGTGCATGATATTTTGTAATATGACTCTTGTTGCTACGCTTGTCTGTTCTGGGCTTCTATTAGCATTAAAAATAATGCAATTTCTTGTGCAAACTTTTTCCTTTTATCATTTTTATATGTATTTTTAATTGAGTTTTGATATCACTTAAAACCTTTGGATCATGTAGAGGATCCTCGCTCCGTCTGTAATATCCTGTTGATTGAATTGTATTGTATAGTTATACATGATTTCCAGCCAAAAGGCTTCGCACTCCCTCCAGGGAATACTGACTCATACTAGGTATACAAAAAAACCAAAAATATGAAGCTCTATGGGAACTCTTTCCATGTTATCGGGTCCTTGGTGAACTGGTTTGTTGTATTTTCTATGAAATTTTGGACGGTTCGCGCGGTTGCAAGGAGAACTGCTTTCTGAATCGGTTTATACAGATGTTCACTAAGGCCCAGTCCCTTCATGTTCTGCAAGAGATTCTTTGGTATCACTCCAGTTGTTGATAAAATTATGGGAATCGTTTGGACGCTGTTCATTACCCATTGTCGTCGGATTTGCACCTCCAGATATCTGTATTTGGTAACTTCTCGTTGTATTTTCGCCTTAGGTTGTTGTTGTTAGGTACAACATTGTTGATTAGTGTAATTCGCCTAGAAATTTTATCTGTCAGTATAATGTCTGGTCTATTATGAGCAACTCTCTGATCCGTCAGAACCGTTCATTCCCAATATAACTTGAACTCGTTGTCCTCAAGAATAGAATTCGAATTGTATTTGCAATAAGGTACTTTTCATATCTGCAATAGGTTTAACTTATCTGTTAACTCTTGGTGGAGCATATTAGCGGCCGAGTCGTCTCTTTCCTTATACTCGGTTGTGGCAAACGCTTGACAACCTCCACTTATGTGCTGCATTGTCTCTGATGTTTGACTGCCATATATACATTGATTATTTTCTATTGAGGGATCTCTGATGATGAACTTCCGATAGTCCTTCGTCGGAATAACCTGGTCTTGGATAGCTAACAAGAAGCCCTCCGTTTCTAGAAAAATCTGTTCTGAAATCAACTAGTAGTTCGACGCTGAATTGTCGACATTGTCCTGATTGACCTTATTTGAATGTCGTCCATGAAGTGGTTTCTGTAGCCAGGTTTGTGTGGAAGAGTCAGTTAACCTGTGGAAATATAACGTAAGTTTATTATTTGTTGGTTGAGCTGTTTACCAATATACACCAACAATTATATTACTAAATTATTATTCCGTGTATCAAAACATCCCCATCGGAACTTAACATTTTTATTAAATTGCAGCATTATATTGTATGATAGAATAGAGAAAGATATAAGTTTTTTTGCTAAGAAAATTTCGATATATCGAAATGTATAAATTTCCAGCAACAGGATTTAGCCGAGAAAACTTATCTTTTAAATTTTGGAGGTGAACTTCGATTCTTTTCTTTGAAAATTAGTATTTTTATTGAAAAATTTACCCATTCATTCCATTGTTCTTTAGAAGCATGTAAGAACCAATTGTTTTTAATTCAATAGATATCATACAGGATTTTGCTAATATGTATATATGTATGTGGAGGGGGAATAAATACATTGCGATCTAAGAGATTTATTGTGTTCTCCTCCCGTTGTCAATCATTAGAGATACATTGCCGGCTAGAGCAGATCCTACAATCCTATTTCTTTAGAAAATTAAGGATGTTGGACTGTTTTAGAATGAGTAGCTCTCCCTCTTCTATTTGTTATGCTCTCAAGAATTGCATTCTGGAGGCTTCTGAAGCGCCGCGCTCTTATAGGATGTGAATAGAGGTTTCGTCGTCTTTCTTACAAAATCTGCACTCTCCTTCCTCTGTCAATTCGAGTTTTTTAAGGTGCAATGCCTCGTCAGGATTCCTATCAGAACTCTAAGTGAGTTTTTACTTAGACCGATGCATTCCTTGAATCTCTTCTGGTTGTACCTCTTAAGAAGTATCTTCGCTTGTCTCATTCCTTGCAGGCCCGTCCAGTTATTGGATGAACTGCTCTCTTCCTCTCTTTTTAGTTCTCTCTGATTCCACAGAAAGGTTCGGGGTTTAAAAAAAGTGAATGAGGGTGACCTTATTGTTTTTGTTTAATTCGTTTAGTTGCTCTAGGCATTCCCAAACTTTTCCTGATGACGTGTATTTCCGTTTGAAAGATGCTTGGTGACTTAGCTAAGTTTTCGTGGTGTTGAAGTTTTTCACAAAGTTTAACTTTTTTTTCATTACAACTTGGGGCATGTCCCAGATATGTTGATTTCTGGATAGGAGATTAGGCCTTCGTTTTGTATTTTGTTGACATTCACAACACTTACTTTAACGGAACGTAATGAGCCGGGCTAACGAAAGATGTAATAAAAATAATCATTACAGTGTAGATGTCTATGCAATGCTTGTATTGCCTTATATTTATATGTAATCACTATGAAAAGAAACATTTAAATATATTAAAAGTCATTAGGAATGATGTTAATATTTGACAAAAAAAATAAAAAATAATAATTTTTATACCTTTACAACTTTAGTTCGTTTGCTACAAACAAGACGTTTCCTGATGGTTTCCTACTTGGATCTGGTACCGCAGCTTATCAAGTAGAAGGAGGATGGGATTCAGATGGAAAAGGACCAAGCATATGGGATGAATTTGTACATTCTCAAAGTAAGATAATTTTAACACTAATCATTTTAAACCTATAGTTAATTAAATTTGATCCTAAATTTGTGTTGTAACCAACAGTTTTTTTTTCATTATCATATTCTCAAATACTTAAAAAACGCCAAATTCAGATAAAAACGATGTTCTTAAGAAAACACAATATTTAACCAATACTCAAACCACAAAAAACAATAGCCAACATCCTAGGAGTTCCGAAAGATCAAATCAACCTTAAAAATTATGATGTTTACAGCATTCCATGTGCAGGTTGCCATCAAACATGCATAGGACAAACAAACAGGCGCGTATCAGCAAGAATTCGGTTACCTAAAAATAGTCTCAAAAACAAACAACCAACCTCAGCTCTATTTCAACATCGTCAAACAACCGGACATACCATCTATTTCGAAAAAACAAAGAAATAGCACCAGTACAAAGCTACAAAGTACGCGTAAGAGAGACCCTTAAAAATAGAAAAAGCGGGACAGCTAAATAATCGGATAATGCTCTCAATAGTCCAACTACATGGGAAACGGTAATAAAAAAATCAAGAAACAAATAACAAAAACCATCAAATATACGAGAAAACAGTAAAAAATAAACAATTATGTCGCATTCTACAGAAGGAAGACAACAGAGACCACCATCAGTTCTAAGCAAGTAATGAGACGAACCACACTTGAAAATGCCATACGAGATATTGGCGAAAAGTCGTGAAAACGTGTTATATCTCGAAAACGGCATTGTTATTATACATTTTTTGGTAGTTTATTTCATATTAAACTGCCCTTCGAGCTCACACGGAGCTTTCCTTTGTGGCTGCTGTTATGAAGTGCGTAGAATGTGCTCCATTTACATGAATTGATGGGCAATCCAATGTTTCTCATTTTATTTTTCTAAAATACTAAAAAGTCTGTTCTGAAAAAGGTATAAAATGCATCAAATTTCCATTTAAATTCTAAAAAGATATATTAAAAATGCCATTTTTGAGAGAAAACGTGTTTTACGTTTTATATTTTTTTTTTAAAGTCAAAACTCCAAATTTTCGAAAATTTGATTTTATAATCGAAAATCTAAGAAACATCTTCTTCGATTCATGCTGGTTTCGCAAAGACAAGTTGTACTAAAACGGTCCATTTTTGTTAAAAAAATTTAGCATTTTTAAAACTGAAAGCCCTACATCTCGAAAATAAAAATATTGCGCGCACATTGTTGCTTGTTTATCAACTTTCTCCCCTACTTAATTGTTAGATAAATGGATCTCAATGCTCGGTAGTAATAGATCTTATGAACTGCTGGATATTTATCTGGAAAATAAGAGAGCGGAAGTAGAACAACTTAAAAAATTTTGATAAATTACTAGGATGCCACTACATAGCAACAATATTCTAATAATTCTTTAATAATTATAGCCACTCACTAAGATCTACTAATTATTATTTTTAGATTGGACTAATGCTGATGTAGCAGCTGATTCATATAATCAATGGGAGGTAGACATTGCAAATGCTATAGAGATGGGGTTGGATATTTACAGGTAATCAATATATATTTCTCTCTCTTCCAGTTCCAGAAAATATAAACCATTACCATAAAAAAAAATAGTTTAATAGCACAATATTAGGATCTTTTTTTTTTGTTAAAATATAATCGATGTCCATGCATAACAAATATTTTCTATTCCTACTTTTATTTAGAAAAACGTTCAATTAACACAACATTAATATTTGATCCTTCTATTGATCTATTTATAAAAAAAATAATATAGTTTTTTTTTCTTGTAAATTGAAAAACAATTTAGGGCTTGTATAGGTTTTCCTCGAGATCCATCTTTTTCCTACAACAAAAATATCAGTCCGATAATAAAATTGCCATATTAGTTAATTGCTATATTAAGGAAATTTGGCATATAATGTATCTGATTAGCTTAAATATATTTCATTTTAGGTTCTCTATCTCCTGGCCGAGAATCCTTCCTGATGGAACTCTAAATTCATATAATCAAGCTGGCGTTGACTACTATCTTGCTTTCATTGAGGTTAGTTTCATCAAATTTATAATATATTTTCCTATATTGAAGGAAACTACTTACAATGCTACTACTTCCAAAAATGATAATAATATTAAAAATAGTACAACATAAAATCGACAGCTAGTTAGAATATTAACCACTACGTAAAATTTGTAGAGGAAAGAAGAATAGAATTTAACAACTTTTGACTGCGGCAAATAAGACGTGATGAAACTAGAAACTTACAATATTTGAAGGCGATATTTATGCATTAATATATTTTTTACCCAAAAGTTGTAGCATGTATAGTTTTTAAAATATAGCCGCTTGACAGCTGTCATTAATCATGCTCTATAATGTACAAACATTACTAGTTCCTCAGAATTACTTTCTTAAAAATAAATAAAATATATCACATTGTTAAGAAACGAATATTTTTTCTGAAAATATTTCTCGTCTGTGGTTATGTAGATTTTACAATGAAGAATGACATTTAATTTTTATAGACTAAAAATATTTAGGCAAATTAATGTTTTCAATAAAGAATACATCGTTATTTTCTCAAGATTCATTCGATAGTGTGTGCTGTCATATTGTGAAATAGTTATCCTTAATGTGTACATTTGTATTTCGTATTTTTATAGGCTCTAGTAGATGCTGGAATAGAACCAATGGTCACTCTATATCACTGGGATATGCCAGAATACATCTTTAAACTTGGAGGATTGCTCAACACTCAATTTGTTGATTATTTTGAGGACTATGCAAGGTTATGTTTTGAAAAGTTTGGACCTTATGTCAAATACTGGTATGTTTTTTTAATGAGTGTCAAGATTTTATCACATAATTCTTTCAAGCATTTCTCCTGATTTTGTATTCACTTTTTAAAGTCAAATATTTGATCCAAAAGTTTATTATTTTCTGTGTATTTTATCTAATTTGCTGGCTTTTATATTTTGGAGTCGGTATTATATAAAAAGAAAAATTATGTACTTATGATTCTGTAATAATCTGGCAGTATATCCATTCTTTATTATGGTTTATCGCGGAAACTGCTTGCTAATTTAAGGTCAAATATTCATATAAATATTTTCTCCTCGGTTCTGTATATATGTACCATCAAAATGGACCGGACCACATTACATAAAAATATTTTGTGATTTTTCCAGTGTTGGTAGACAAAACATCTCAAAAAGTATATGATAATATCAGCAGTATTACTACTTTTTCTACAACAAAGTAATTTTTCTAAATTCTCTACATATTTCCCCTAATCTATAGGTCAACCTTTAATGAACCTTTCATTGTCTGTCAATTTGGTTATGGTGGTACAGATTATGCTCCTGGATTAAACTTAACAGGCGATGGGCTGTATCAGTGTGGGTATGTTTTATTAAAGGCTCATGCTAGAGCTTGGCATGTTTATGATGATGAGTTTAGATCAACATACAACGGTAAGATGTCAAAAATCTAAAAAATTTCGGTTTTATAAAATATAGTCTTAGTTAAGTTATTACGTCACAAGCATAGGAGATCTATTATGCAATATATAGTAGGTAGTTGAATACTTGATTTCCACAAGTCGTCCCACTATTGTAAAGTAAACCTCAGCTTTTGCGAAATATGTTGACGTTTGTTTAGTTGTTAACAGATGTACGTGCTTTGATGTACTTCACAGAAAATAAATAATATCGAAAACTTTTCGGTATTTTAAAAGTTTGCTTGTCTTTTTCTAAGCTCATTTAGGTATTTATCTTGCGAAATAACGGAGAAATCTTGTATATCAAAGGCAACATACTAACAAAAAATTTTAAAATAATATGATCTAAATTTTGAAACTATTATTTTTCAATGAAGTTAATTTCGTGATAAACAGATAAACACTATTGAATTCCTCTTGTGTAGCAACAATTATCCTACAGGAAGGTGACGTTCATAGTGCAATATCTTCTCGTAAATGACTAAACATGCAAACGACAACTGACCTGAAATAATAAATAAGATTTTTTTAGGTTCCATCGGAATTGTTTTTAATGCTGACTGGAGACAAGCTGCAACCAATAGTACTGATGATCTGGAAGCTCAAGAAAGAGCTATGCAGTTCGCTGTACGTACTGAGCCAAATATTTTAAAGTTATATTTTTTTTTGAATATTTTTATTATAAAACATAAATTACTTCATTGTAGTGGCTATTAGTGAAATAATTTTTAGATATTATGCCAACAAGTAAGCAGAATTTTTATTCTAAAGTAAAATTTATATGAAAGTAACACGAATAATATGTTACACGATATAATTTTGTTAATTTACAAACCTGTGTAGGATTCTTTCACAATTAATAAAGTTACTAAGCTTGTAATTAGTGGAAAATTTAAAGTCATCTACAGTTTATTAACTACATTCAGTAAAAAATGATTCATTGATAATTGATACATTCCATTAGAGTCTTGAAATTATTTTTTATTTTATAGTTTGGTTGGTTCGCAAATCCAGTCTATAATGGTAACTGGCCTCAAGTGATGATTGACAGGATAGGCAATAGAAGTACTGAAGAAGGACTGGCCAGGTCGCGTTTGCCCGAATTTACTGACACCGAAATTGCTTACATTAATGGAACTCACGATTATTTGGCATTTAACACGTAAGTAAAAAAGGACAGGAATATTTTTAATAGCATGATAGCTATTGTTACTTATATCTTTTTAGTTATGGAACGAGATATGTTAGTCTTGTAGACGAATATAATATAAGCACTCCAAACTTCCTCTATGATATTGGTGTAAAAACTACTGCAAGAAATGTCGATGCTTCAGGACTTAGAAAGATTCTCAACTGGATAAATGATGAGTAAGTAATATTTTATTTATCCGTTTAACAATGACGGGGTAATATTTCAGGTCGATAGAGCGACTTCTTCTTTAGGTGCCGTCTTCGTTCCGAAGGTTGGCGATCATCAGAGCTATACGTATTTTCGAGACTGCTGACCTGAACAGCTGATTATTGCTGCAATTATACCATTCTCTTAGATTTTTTTACCAAGAGTTTCGTCTTCTTCCTACAGATTTCTTTCCCATAATTTTTCCCTGCATAATAGTTCTCAGTAGTTGATATCTTTCTCCTCTCGTAAAGTGTCCCAGGTATTGTAATTTTCGTTTTTTAATTGTAAGTATGACCTCCTTTTCTTTATTCATTCTCAGTACTTCAGCGTTTGTGATTTTCTCCATCCATGATATTCTTAACGTTCTGCGGTACATCCACAAGGCTTCCAACCTGTTAATATCGATCTTTTTAAGCGTCCATGCCTCCATTCCATAAAACAAAACTGACAGTACGTAACATCTTGCCAGACGAACCTTTAATTCAAGACTCAGGTCTCTGCCACAGAACACTCTCTTCATTTTCGTGAATACGGCTCTTGCTTTCTCTATCCGGATTTTGATTTTTTCCGAGCTATCGTTGTTTTCTAAATAGTTGTACTTTCTGACGTGTTCTATATTTTGACCCTGTATGCGTTTATCTGGGACATTTTGGGTTGATTTGGATATTAACATGCATTTTGTTTTTCTTATGTTTAGTGACAGTCCATATTCTTCACTGACTGTTGCTACTCTATTGACTAAGATCTGGAGATCCTCGAGTGTTTCTGCGATAAGTACTGTGTCATCGGCGTATCTGAGGTTGTTTATTAAAATTCCATTTATTTTAATACCAACGAATTGGTCAATAAGTGCTCTATTCATTATGTCCTCAGAGTAAAGATTGAACAAGGTCGGTGAAAGTATACACCTTTGTCTCACTCCTCTTTTTATTTCGACTTCTTCAGTCGTCTCATGCTCCACTCGCACTACTGCTTTCTGATTGTAATAAATATTCGATATAATTCTGATGTCTCTTTTATCGAGGTTCTTTTCCGTCAATAGACTGATAAGGTGATCATGTCTCACTTTGTCAAAGGCCTTATTGTAGTCTATGAAGCACATATATACATCCTGATTTATATCAAGGCATCTTTGAGACATGACATTCAGTGCAAATAACGCTTCTCTCGTTCCGAGTCCATTTCGAAATCCAAATTGGGTATCGCTAATATCTATTTCCAGTTTTTTATGTATTCTAGTGTGTATAACTTTTAGAAATGTTTTCAGTATGTGATTCATCAGGCTTATTGTGCGATAGTCGGTGCATTGTTTTGCTTTTCCCTTTTTTGGAATAGTTACAAATGTGGATAAAAGCCATTCCTGTGGTATTATTCCTGTTTTGTAGATATGATTAAAAAGCTCCACCAATGCATAAATCGACTCTTCCTCTATGAGCTTGAGGGCTTCCATCGGTAGTTCGTCTGGACCCGGAGCCTTTCCATCCCTCATTCTTCTTAGTGCATACATTACTTCCTCTTTGGTTATATCTGGGCCTTCATCCTCTTGTGTGCTGTTTAGATTAGGTTCATGTCTTTCATCTGTAAAAAGTTCATTAACATAGTTCCTCCATACCTCCAATTTTTCTTCCAGTTCTGTTATTATTGTTCCGTTTGTGTTATATAATGTGTTGGGTTGTTTGCGTTTTTGTGTGCCCGCAAGTTCTTTCACTTTTTTATGTATATTAAAAATGTCATGTTTCATCTGTAGATGCTCTATTTCCTCACATTTTTCCCTATAGAAATTTTCTTTGGCTGTTCTTATTTCAGTTTTGATGACTTTTTGTATTTGTTTATAGCTTTGTTCACACTTGCCTTTGAGAGTTCTTCGATCATCCATTAGCTGAAGGATCTTATCAGTCATCCATTCTTGCTTTTGTTTTGATTTTTGTTTAGTTAGAATAGTCCTTGCGGGTGTCATCAACGCCGTTTTTAAGCCCAGCCATTTGTCATCTGTGCTCTCTATGTTTTGATATTCGCCATTTGCACACAGTATATTTAGATTGTTGTTAATATTTATTTGTAACTCCCGTTTGATTTCTGGGTTACATAGGCGACTCACATCTATTTGATTGGTTTTTCTTTTGTGCAATAGTCGTTTTAATTTAATGTGCGCTTGTGCTATTAGAGGATTATGGTCTGAATAGACATTTGCGCCTGGGTAAGCCTTAACAGATTTTACCGAATTTCTGTATCGTTCGTTTATCAATATGAAGTCTATTTGATTTCTAACTGATAGAGCGACTAGATAACCGTAATATGATCTAAATTAGGCACAAAAACTAGGTTGTAGAATGTCACGTTCGACTGAATTATCGTAATTTTTACTATCTCTTTAGACAATAAAGACTTGAAAATTGACCATCACTCTATAAATTAATAAAACATAATTTGTATATTTATTTCTAAGACTTTTCAGATTCTGACTTTTTTAATTGAAATAATAACGGGTATTTCTGTTAATAATGTCGATTTTACCAAGAGATGGAGTCACTAATACCTTTGTTGGTATATACTAATGACATTTATGATGCTTCAAAAGGTAAACATACATCATTAAAAGGCAGTTTATCAGTTGTCATTGTGCAAAAAACACAGTTCTCCATAAATTAACAAAATATAATTTGTATTCTTTTTTCCAAGACCTTTCAGATCTTGATTTTTTTTTTAATTGAAATAATAATGGGTGTTCCGGTTAATAATGTCGATTTTACCAAGAGATGGAGTGACTAATATCTTTGTTGGTATATACTAATGACATTTATGATGCTCCAAAAGGTAAACATACATCATTAAAAGACAGTTTGTTATCAGTTGTCACTGTGCAAAAAACGTAGTTCTCCATAAATTAACAAAATATAATTTGTATACTTTTTCCAACACCTTTAAGATCTTGATTTTTTTTGAATTGAAATAATAATGGGTGTTTCGGTTAATAATGTCGATTTTACCAAGAGATGCAGTCACTAATACCTTTGTTGGTATATACTAATGACATTTATGATGCTCCAAAAGGTAAACATACATCATTAAAAGACAGTTTGTTATCAGTTGTCATTGTGCAAAAAACGTAGTTCTCCATAAATTAACAAAATATAATTTGTATACTTTTTCCAAGACCTTTCAGATCTTGATTTTTTTTGAATTGAAATAATAATGGGTGTTTCGGTTAATAATGTCGATTTTACCAAGAGATGGAGCGACTAATACCTTTCTTGGTATATACTAATGACATTTATGATGCTCCAAAAGGTAAATATACATCATTAAAAGACAGTTTGTTATCAGTTGTCATTGTGCAAAAAACGTAGTTCTCCATAAATTAACAAAATATAATTTGTATACTTTTTCCAAGACCTTTCAGATCTTGATTTTTTTTGAATTGAAATAATAATGGGTGCTTCGGTTAATAATGTCGATTTTACCAAGAGATGGAGCGACTAATACCTTTGTTGGTATATACTAATGACATTTATGATGCTCCAAAAGGTAAACATACATCATTAAAAGACAGTTTGTTATCAGTTGTCATTGTGCAAAAAACGTAGTTCTCCATAAATTAACAAAATATAATTTGTATACTTTTTCCAAGACCTTTCAGATCTTGATTTTTTTTTAATTGAAATAATAATGGGTGTTTCGGTTAATAATGTCGATTTTACCAAGAGATGCAGTCACTAATACCTTTGTTGGTATATACTAATGACATTTATGATGCTCCAAAAGGTAAACATACATCATTAAAAGACAGTTTGTTATCAGTTGTCATTGTGCAAAAAACGTAGTTCTCCATAAATTAACAAAATATAATATATATACTTTTTCCAAGACCTTTCAGATCTTGATTTTTTTTTAATTGAAATAATAATGGGTGTTTCGGTTAATAATGTCGATTTTACCAAGAGATGGATTGTTGGTATATACTAATGACATCTATGGCGCTTCAAAAGGTAAACATTTGCCATTAAAAGGTTCGAAAATGTCGAACTTTGTAACAGAAGAAGAGGTTTTACGGAGAAGTTTCTTTCATTTAAAGAAAGTAACTGCTGAAATTTCTTAGTTGAAGTTTATGGTGAGAATGTTTTATCCTAGAAAACTTTTAAACATAGGTTTAAACGCTTCAAAGGTGGTAATTTTAATTTTAAAGACAAGGAGTATTCAAGTCAACCGAAAAAGATTAAAGATGCAGATTTGAAAGAATATTATTGGGCAAAGATTCAACTAATATGATAAAAACAAAAATTGGCAGTAGTATTTAATATTTCCGTTTCGGTTTCGTACGAATTCAAGGGAATAAACACTGAAAAGCGAAAAACCACCTGTAAAATTTTCTTGCCTGATAAAAAAGAACAGGGTTTTCGCATCGAGTTGTGAGAGGTGATGAAAAGTGGATCTATTGACAACCTGAAGGGCATAAATTTATGGGTTGATTCAGACCAATCCTCAACATCACAACCAATGCACAATATACATGGAACGAACGAAAGAAGACTTCGTTGTGTATTTGGTGGGATGAAAAGGAAGTTGTGTATTATAAACGGTTACAACCTCGTAAAATAATTACTGGTGATCGATATCTATAATGACTGATAAAATTAAATCGTATGTTGAAGGAAAAATAACTAATATACGCCGAACGATAGGATAAAGTCATTTCGCAACATGCCAATGCTCGGTATCACGTTTGAATTACCATTTCTTTCGATTAATGCAGCACGAACTTTCTGAACAACACTTACATTCCTACCAAGAAGTGTAAATTTAGCTTGATGAATGGTTGGCCTCAAAAAAAGAACAGTTTTTTGGGCGCGGAACCCATTTTCTGAGAAAAAGTTGGAAAAAGTCGTAGCTAACGATGGCCAATACTTTACTTATTGAGGTAAGTTATCTTGTTCTGGAAATAAATTCTTAAATTTTATGAACAAATCGACATTACTAACCGAAATATCTATTATGAAACTTTAGTTTTTTCTCAGGAATATAGTTTTTAACAAAAAATATTTTTCAAATATAATTCTGCCACAAAAAACATCACCAAGATGGTTTCTAGTAACATTTTAAACAATAATTTTACATGACGTAGAGGAACGATATTCCATACCTTTTTTTAATTTTAATCGTTTGTTAGCAACTATGCTCCAAAATCATGCCTGTAGGTACTCGTACTATATATATAGTCGGTTTATAACGTCCTTCTACGTCTTCCGATTTCCAGTCGCCACTGATCCCGATCTTGCCAAAGATCGTTATCCAGTTGCCTTATCCTGATTTCTTCGTCAATTCCTCCTCTCCAACTTCTTCTTGGTCTTCCTGGTTTCCGTCTTCCTCGTGGTTTCCATTCTAATATCTGCTTTGGGAGCCGTTCTTCAGGCATCCTTTGAACATGTCCATACCACGTAAGTTGTTTAATTTTAATGTCGTCCACTATGTCATGTGTAACTCTCATAATCTCCTTAATTCTTTCGTTGGTCACTCTATCCATCCTTGATTTACCTGCCGCACGTCTCCAGTAGTCCATTTCAGTAGCTCTTAGTTGACCCTCCGTCCTCTGTTTGATTTGCCACACTTCGCTGCTATATGTGATAATACTTTTTACTATCGTATTAAATATTCGATGTTTATTAGTTTTTGATACCTGCTGGTCCCATAGAATTCCGTTCATCATAGCTATAGCTCTCCTGCCTTGAGTGCTCCTTTCCTTTATTGCTTTATCCAGTGTACCATCATTTGTTATTTTTAACCCTAAGTATGTGTAACTCTCGCATTTTTTAATACATTGCCCATCCTCCAATTTAAGATCTTGCTGAATCCCTCCAATACACATGTATTCGGTCTTTTTTATGTTAACCTCCAGACCCCACTTGTTATATTCTTCGATTAATTTCCTTGCCATGTAGTTGAGGTCATCGTACTCCTGAGCCACCACTATTTGGTCATCTGCGAAGCATAAGGTGTACAGCGTATTATCGTTTAATGGAATACAAATAGCACTACATTTCCTTTTCCATGGTTTAAGTACTTGTTCTAAATATATTTTAAACAATGTGGGTGATAGGCAACATCCCTGCTTAAGTCCTCGATTAACTTTAAATCCGTTCGACATTTGATTTTCCAATTTTACATGTGCATTACTATTTTCTTAAAGGTTCTTGACAGCTTTAATAAGGGTCGCACTTATATTTGTTTTCTCGAGGGCTTGCCATAAACGGTTTTGTGGTACACTGTCATAAGCTTTTTTAAGATCCACGTACAAAAGATGAACTTCCTGATTGTAAGCCAGCTTCTTTTCGATTACTTGGGTGATAGAAAACAGATGGTCCATAGTGGATCTTCCTGCTCTAAATCCGGCTTGTTCCTCGGCCTCCATGTCTTGGTACTCCAGTTCTATCTTTTCCTTTATTACTTTCCCGTATATTCGGCTTAAGGTACTCGTAACGGCTATACCTCTGTAATTTTCACATTCATCCCTTCTTCCTTTTTTGTGTATGGCGGATATTAGTGAAGTTTTCCATTCGCTGGGTACCGTGCTTCCATTTAGGCATTTCTGAAATAAATTCGTCATCTGTTCATACAGCTTTCTAGTTCCGTATTTTATCAACTCTGCTGGGATATTACCGGGCCCTGGCGCTTTTCCGTTTTTCAGTGATTTGCATATCTTAATGACGTCGTTTAGGTATATTCTACATGGGGAAGCTATTACCTGTATGTGTTGTTGTTTTTCCTCCTTCTGAAATTCCACCCTATCTTCCTGGAGCAGAACGGAGAAATACTTATCCCATTGTTCGAGTGAGATTGGTGCAATTACATCTTTTTTCTTTTCCTGTCTCAGGGATTTTATAATTCTCCAGCTTTCCGTACCTCTCCGTCCCCCCAGAAACATGTTAATCTTGTTACATTTAGCCTCCCATGTTTCGTTCTTCTTTAGGACTATCTTTCTTCTAACTTTTGTTTGTAACTCTTTATATTTTATCTTGTCTTCGTTGGATTTTGTATTTAAATAGGTTTTGTATTTGTCCCTTTTGTCCCTAATGTCTTGTTCAATATCTTCATCCCACCAATACGGTTTTCCTCTCTGTTTCTGTCCCCTTTCTTGGTACCCCAGTGCTTCTGTTGCTGCTTCCTGAATGCAGGTCTTGATGTGCTGATACTGTTCTTCCGTATCTTCAAACTCTACGTCACCCAGTTTAGAGTCTAGTCTGTCCTTATACAGTTTCTTAGTGCTGTCATGTTCTAGGCTGTCTATGTTGTATCTGATTTCCTCCGTTTTCCTATAGTTATTTTCGTTCATTATTTTTCCTTCGTGTCGGATTGGGAACGTTACTTTCATCTTTAGTAGGTGATGGTCACTTCCACAGGTTGCACCTCTATAAACTCTCACGTCTTGTACTTTAAGTTTTGTTTTAACTCGAGCTATAGAATAGTCTATAATAGTTTTTAATTGTCGGGTATTCTGGGTCCACGTATATTTGTGTATCATCTTATGCGGATAAAATCCATTGAGGATGCGTAGTTCATTCTGTTCACATACTGTAATCAACCGCATTCCGTTGTCATTGGTCACTTGTTCGCCAAATGGGCCTACTGTTTGATCATGTTGTTTACTTCCGATTCTACTCGTACTAGTATTACCTAATATTTCATTGAATTTTTGTCATTTAATTGGATTCCAAAATTATCTAAATATTACTTAACATACCGGTAGTGACTAGATCGACATAAGTCACATAACTGACGTAGATTCAATGTTACTAGATTGTTTATATTTATTTAGCAATATTTCATTACCAAGAAAACGTTATCTTAGGACTAAAAGTAATAATAATTTTTAATTAATTGTTTTTCAGATATTCACCAGAATCAATCATTATTACAGAAAATGGGCTCGCAACATCTAATGACACAACTAAAACAGAATTTCTGCAGGTAAAACACAATTTTAACAATATATTATGCTTGAAATGACGTAGGGCAAACATTAGGGCATATTCTAAAATCCCAATGGAACCATTGAAATGACTTTCTGTCTCCTCTCAGCAGCCATGGACAGTCCACTCTTAGATATAGACATTCCTATTCTTTTTCCACATTTCCTTATTTTGTGCCATTTGATGCCAGTATCCGCTTACTATGCTTATGAGATCGATGAGTACATATTTAAAACTGGATCATTGTTCTACTTGAATTTCTTTAAGTTTTGCTGTTTTGTTAAATCTGAACTTTATATGTGCATGCTGATAATAAACTGCAGAATTCAGTGATATTAAAATAATTCTACATATTTAATTAAATTGTTTCATAAACTTCGATATTATTGTTAACTTTAAATACTATTAAAGTTAAATTAAAAAAGTGTAAGAAAATATAAATTTGATTGAAAGTGTATATTGACTGAACGCATTACAGGACAAGCATTCATGCTCTATTTGAGAGCGACTAATAGGAATCCCATAAATTTTATGATTATACTTATCCCATATGTTACATAAAATAAAACATTTTCTAACTTCTTCTTCTTCTTTTTCTACCTTCTATAATAGGTCCTTGACCTGTTCCTTCTTCGATTTTCTTCATTCTGGACTTAAATTATCGCTCCACCTTTTCCGTGGTCGACCTCTACTGCGTGTACCACTAGGCGATTTATCTCGTGCGATCCATACCAGTCTATCCTCTGTCATTCGGCTTATGTGTTTGTTCCATTGTGTCTTACGCTGTAGGACCCACTCATTAATGCAGTATGTGTTGCATGATTGCCTGATGTTATCGCTTCTTTCTCTGTCTAGTAGCGTTTTTTCTGTTATTCGTCGAAGTATTCTCATTTCTGTAGTCTCCAATAGTTGTTTCGTTTTTGTCGTCTCTGGCCGTGTTTCTGAGGTGTATGTCATAATATGTCTAATTGTAGTTTTGTAGATCCGAACCTTTGTTTCTTGTTGTAAGTGTTTGTTTCGCCAGATCACGTCTAACTGTTTACATAAATAACTATTTTTGATTTGATTTAAAGTATTTTTTAATTGTTAACTAGAGAGCACAAAAGTCGATTTGAAAATATATATTGTATTCTTGCCTTTCGGGAAAAATAATTTTGCTCTGATATAGTAATTATTTAAATACAAATTTTTCGTTTCAGAATCATTTAAGTAACGTTATAGATGCTATAGATGAAGATGGAGTTAATGTAGTTGGATATTTATACTGGGCATTTATTGATACTTTTGAGTGGTCTGGATTTTACACGTAAGCATTTTTCTTGTGTATTCTGGTGGCAATTAAATAACGAGGTATCAATATGATGCCAAACTATCGTTACATGAAGTTATAACGATACTGCGCGTATTTTATTGTCGGTTGTCAGACAATGAATAAAATATTTTAATATATATAAGGAAAAAATAATTTAAATTTAAAAATACTTTCTGCAATATTAATTTTTATCAAATATTAAGTTAATACGTCTGTGAGTAAAGTTTTGTTCACAGATTGGACAATCTTCATTTTAAAAACCAAGCCTTTTGGAGATAAATTTATATGACCCTAAAATAATATTATATAATATAAATAATGAAGAAATCACAATTCCGAAAAATTTAAAATTATTAATCCAATATAACAGATTGGAATTTTATTATAACCTGTTTTGTTTAAAATTCATGATAGGAAAATGAAACATCCTTTTTTAATTTCTTGTTCTACTTTAGGAAAAAATTTGGACTGATTGCAATAGATTATGACAGCGACAACAAGACTAGAACCTGGAGGGAACCAGCCTATTGGTACCAAAACCTTACCTCAACAAGAGTTTTAGAAGCGTGATTTTTTAAATAAATATATATTTGTTTTTTAATTTTGTTTTTACAAATATTTTTTAAATAAATTGAATAAAGAATAATTCGTTTTTCTTCAAAGTTATTGGAAAGCGAGTAACATTGGAAACTGCCTATACTCATTCCGTAATGTGTTAGCAGGATATTACACCTGCATACTAGACATCGGATTGTAAATCATCAATAATCATGACGCCATAATATACCTCGGAGAGGTAAGAAATTAATAAAAATAATGTGTCTCCATACATTTGAAAAGGTAGATTCTTTTCCTTAAGGCCGTTTATTTATTTTTTGCGCTCTGGAGTTTCATATAGATCTATATATATATATATATATATATATATATATATATATATATATATATATATATATATATATATATATATATATATATATATATATATAAAATAAGCGCGTAACTAATTAGTCTGAATGACAAATAAATTAATAATAGCTATAGTGCTTACCCTGTCACTAAGTAAAATAGAAGTGTAGCAGTCTTAAAAAACTATAACATTTTAGTTGGCTACAATATACAAGATCTGACGGAAGAACTGATCTAAGTAATTATTCTCAAAATCCACATATTTATAATCGCTTAAATATCCGTAATGCGTCTTTATGAACCGTTTCAGTTCGATAATTGTTTTTCTATTATAAAAATATGAATAAAATAACAAGTATTTGAAATTATTTTTGTTAATTTCAAGAGCTGATATTTTATAAAATAATATACTTTTCTAGTAAAGTTGTTTTCGAGGGTAGAGTATAACCTTCAAAAGTGGATAGACATCGTCCAAATAGATAGACTTTCAACTTAATGATACTTATGCACATGCGATTTTTTTTTCTACTATTACGTAAAACAAGTTATTTGTGATACAATCCAGAATAAATTTGTATTGTTATAAACATAGATTTAAAAGAAACTCGATTGAGCGTTCCCAATGCCAACCGTTCCCAAAGTACGAGGGAGAAAGAAGAATTAAAACAATACTCTACTTTCTTTCTAATGGATGGAGCATAGAACCAGACATGGAATATTATTCGCACCTAGAGGTCACGTGGTTCTATGTACCGCATATTAAAGAAAGGAGACTACTGCTTTTACCCTTCTTCCTCTCGACTGTGGAAACAACCGGCATTGGAAACGTTCATCTAGTATTTTTTTAAATCTTTAGTTATAAACTATGGTACCAAAAACAAAGGTTTTAACGTCTTCCAGTGAATATCTAAAAAGTTACATATTCTTCTTAAGATCATTAAAGGAAAGAATAGCTATTTCTTGCGAATTGCACTTTGATTATTTCTCAATACATGTACATTCAGGATAGAGCCGATACATAGGATCCTGGATAAAAATAAAATGAACAAACAAAATTTTGTTCAAATTCAATCAAAAAACTTTTTAAGTTTTCTATCGATTTTGATCATTTTTTTGGCAAGTTGTAGGCTCTTTCATCTTAACTATCATGTTGTAATGAGTTTGCAAAAGGTTTTATTGGAAATTATACTTTACAGAGATACTTACAAAAGTTACATTTTGCTCTAAACTTCCGAATAACCAAATGTTTTGACAACGATTTATGTTTATTATAGGAAGAATTTATTTTCCCAAGAAAACTATGCAAACGTTACATTTTAATCAAGCAACATTGGTTTTTTCTTGCAGAGTATAATTACGATTAGAGTTTATGTTGTACAGTACTGTCATCTTCTTTTAATATGCAGCCAGCCGTTGCATTGTATGGCGATCGTCGTGATATACGCTGCATTACCAATATCTTGGACAGAATCAAAAAAAAATGCTCTACAAGAGCAGCATTGCCGTACCTCACTTGATCTAGCCCGAACTCATTCTTTTTTTTCGGATTTATCCTCTGGTTTCTCTATATAAAATATCGCTCGTTTTAATATTTTCTACAACAGCCGCATAGAAAATCATTTTTGTTTTATTTTTTGTGATTATTATTTATTTCGTTTATTTTATTTTGTTTCATTTTAAATAAATAATTTCCAAGTTGAATATTAAAATTCTTCAGAAGACTTTGTTTAAAACTGAATAAAAATCTACTAGAAAAAACGGTAGAACCTGTACCTGTAGTGAAGAATTTAGCTCTTATAATGTTTATGAGGTTGCCGACATCGACTAAATCCTAGAATAAATTGTGAGTTAGAACAGAGCAAGTTAAATATAATTGTTTTTTTTTCTTGTCATTCTTGTCAACTTCACTTCTAATTAATTTCAAGTAATGAAGATTGACAGGTATATAGGTAATTGACAAATTTTTTGAGTGAGTAAAAATTTTGGTTATTCTTTGGACAACCGACGAATTTTAATATCAAATGTAGTCACGTGTGGGTCCAACTGCCACCCCTCGACACCAGCACTTCACATTTAATCTATTGTTTATTATCTGCTTTTAAATGACAAATTATTGTCCAGTTCGATCTCCCATTAACATCGGCCATTTTGATTTTGGCGAACCTGCTATGTCAATTCGAATTGTCGGATGAAATACTAAATCCTGACCATATACTGATGCTCTAAATCAAAAAAAGAATGCCAGAGTCCTAATTTTTCCATTTTCTTATGATTTCCAACAATTCGGCCGTCATTTTGTGTCCAACATTTCGATTTTGGCAAACCCACCATGTCTTTTTTAAAATACATCCATCACAAATATTTTTAGTCTATGTCTGATTATATACGCCTATTATTTCTTTCTTTACAACTGTTTTAATTTAATTGCTTGCTTTTTCGCTCACCTGCAACCGCCATATTAGGTCCACCATATTCAATTTTTTCAAAAAGCTACCTTTTTTTTCAGAAGTCCATTTCGAGATGAATTTTTTGAACCCTCATACATTACTGAGCATCGCGATTAATTTTGGACTGAGTTATTATCTTTTTGACGTGATGTATATATATATATTACAGCCAGTGGCGTAAATAACGACCCCGTAGACTTCGCGGTGTGGGGAGGCTCTGAAGTATCAAAGTCACGCAAGTTATATTTTTTGAAATCCATGACTAAAGTGTAAAAACGAAGGATCAAGGGTGCAAAACAGTAAGGCGCACTCAAAAAGCTGCGGAGGAGCGCACATACTCTTAGTTACGCCACTGATTACAGCTCCACTGATAAGACCATTAAGTAGTCGAAACTAGTAAAGAGAGAGAACCAGAGTGGAATTCACAGAAAACAACGGCATAATGTGGATATACCCACTGCTATTGCATCTCATACGGGAGAATCCGTGAAAGCCACATAAACATATATACGCCATCCGGCGGGAGGTCGGCGAAGCCGCGTTCAGTGTTGCATACTTTCTTCGAATCTGCCCTTTGCACAAACAGGTGCATGTCGGTACCCTGATGAGTCTAGTAGTGATGAAACATGTACCTCTGCCGTGTCACTGTGGCTTCTCGGTATGGTAGTACGGGTGGGCCATCATCTCGATGGTGGTGGAATAGGATAGACTGTGTTCTATAACACTTTATTCATACTGTGCAACCTCCAATACGGAAAGGATATGAGGAACGAAGTTTGCATTTACTGTTATATATATATATATATATATATATATATATATATATATATATATATATATATATATATATTGGAGGTTGCACAGTATGAATAAAGTGTTATAGAACACAGTCTATCCTATTCCACCACCATCGAGATGATGGCCCACCCGTACTACCATACCGAGAAGCCACAGTGACACGGCAGAGGTACATGTTTCATCACTACTAGACTCATCAGGGTACCGACATGCACCTGTTTGTGCAAAGGGCAGATTCGAAAAAAGTATGCAACACTGAACGCGGCTTCGCCGACCTCCCGCCGGATGGCGTATATATGTTTATGTGGCTTTCACGGATTCTCCCGTATGAGATGCAATAGCAGTGGGTATATCCACATTATGCCGTTGTTTTCTGTGAATTCCACTCTGGTTCTCTCTCTTTACTAGTTTCGACTACTTAATGGTCTTATCAGTGGAGCTGTAATCAGTGGCGTAACTAAGAGTATGTGCGCTCCTCCGCAGCTTTTTGAGTGCGCCTTACTGTTTTGCACCCTTGATCCTTCGTTTTTACACTTTAGTCATGGATTTCAAAAAATATAACTTGCGTGACTTTGATACTTCAGAGCCTCCCCACACCGCGAAGTCTACGGGGTCGTTATTTACGCCACTGGCTGTAATATATATATACATCACGTCAAAAAGATAATAACTCAGTCCAAAATTAATCGCGATGCTCAGTAATGTATGAGGGTTCAAAAAATTCATCTCGAAATGGACTTCTGAAAAAAAAGGTAGCTTTTTGAAAAAATTGAATATGGTGGACCTAATATGGCGGTTGCAGGTGAGCGAAAAAGCAAGCAATTAAATTAAAACAGTTGTAAAGAAAGAAATAATAGGCGTATATAATCAGACATAGACTAAAAATATTTGTGATGGATGTATTTTAAAAAAGACATGGTGGGTTTGCCAAAATCGAAATGTTGGACACAAAATGACGGCCGAATTGTTGGAAATCATAAGAAAATGGAAAAATTAGGACTCTGGCATTCTTTTTTTGATTTAGAGCATCAGTATATGGTCAGGATTTAGTATTTCATCCGACAATTCGAATTGACATAGCAGGTTCGCCAAAATCAAAATGGCCGATGTTAATGGGAGATCGAACTGGACAATAATTTGTCATTTAAAAGCAGATAATAAACAATAGATTAAATGTGAAGTGCTGGTGTCGAGGGGTGGCAGTTGGACCCACACGTGACTACATTTGATATTAAAATTCGTCGGTTGTCCAAAGAATAACCAAAATTTTTACTCACTCAAAAAATTTGTCAATTACCTATATACCTGTCAATCTTCATTACTTGAAATTAATTAGAAGTGAAGTTGACAAGAATGACAAGAAAAAAAAACAATTATATTTAACTTGCTCTGTTCTAACTCACAATTTATTCTAGGATTTAGTCGATGTCGGCAACCTCATAAACATTATAAGAGCTAAATTCTTCACTACAGGTACAGGTTCTACCGTTTTTTCTAGTAGATTTTTATTCAGTTTTAAACAAAGTCTTCTGAAGAATTTTAATATTCAACTTGGAAATTATTTATTTAAAATGAAACAAAATAAAATAAACGAAATAAATAATAATCACAAAAAATAAAACAAAAATGATTTTCTATGCGGCTGTTGTAGAAAATATTAAAACGAGCGATATTTTATATAGAGAAACCAGAGGATAAATCCGAAAAAAAAGAATGAGTTCGGGCTAGATCAAGTGAGGTACGGCAATGCTGCTCTTGTAGAGCATTTTTTTTTTGATTCTGTCCAAGATATTGGTAATGCAGCGTATATCACGACGATCGCCATACAATGCAACGGCTGGCTGCATATTAAAAGAAGATGACAGTACTGTACAACATAAACTCTAATCGTAATTATACTCTGCAAGAAAAAACCAATGTTGCTTGATTAAAATGTAACGTTTGCATAGTTTTCTTGGGAAAATAAATTCTTCCTATAATAAACATAAATCGTTGTCAAAACATTTGGTTATTCGGAAGTTTAGAGCAAAATGTAACTTTTGTAAGTATCTCTGTAAAGTATAATTTCCAATAAAACCTTTTGCAAACTCATTACAACATGATAGTTAAGATGAAAGAGCCTACAACTTGCCAAAAAAATGATCAAAATCGATAGAAAACTTAAAAAGTTTTTTGATTGAATTTGAACAAAATTTTGTTTGTTCATTTTATTTTTATCCAGGATCCTATGTATCGGCTCTATCCTGAATGTACATGTATTGAGAAATAATCAAAGTGCAATTCGCAAGAAATAGCTATTCTTTCCTTTAATGATCTTAAGAAGAATATGTAACTTTTTAGATATTCACTGGAAGACGTTAAAACCTTTGTTTTTGGTACCATAGTTTATAACTAAAGATTTAAAAAAATACTAGATGAACGTTTCCAATGCCGGTTGTTTCCACAGTCGAGAGGAAGAAGGGTAAAAGCAGTAGTCTCCTTTCTTTAATATGCGGTACATAGAACCACGTGACCTCTAGGTGCGAATAATATTCCATGTCTGGTTCTATGCTCCATCCATTAGAAAGAAAGTAGAGTATTGTTTTAATTCTTCTTTCTCCCTCGTACTTTGGGAACGGTTGGCATTGGGAACGCTCAATCGAGTTTCTTTTAAATCTATGTTTATAACAATACAAATTTATTCTGGATTGTCTCACAAATAACTTGTTTTACGTAATAGTAGAAAAAAAAAATCGCATGTGCATAAGTATCATTAAGTTGAAAGTCTGTCTATTTGGATGATGTCTATCCACTTTTGAAGATTATACTCTACCCTCGAAAACAACTTTACTAGAAAAGTATGTTATTTTATAAAAATATCAGCACTTGAAATTAACAAAAATAATTTCAAATACTTGTTATTTTATTCCTATTTTTATAACAGAAAAAGAATTATCGAACTGAAACGGTTCATAACAACGCATTACGGATATTTAAGCGATTATAAATATGTGGATTTTGAGAATAATTACTTAGATCAGTTCTTCCGTCAGATCTTGTATATTGTAGCCAACTAAAATGTTACAGTTTTTTAAGACTGCTACTCTTCTATTTTACTTAGTGACAGGGTAAGCACTATAGCTATTATTAATTTATTTGTCATTCAGACTAATTAGTTACGCGCTTATTTTATATATATTTTTTAAAAATATTATTTACTAATGTTTCATTTAGTCTAGAATGACATTCTAGCAAATTCTCGAAATATAGACGGCTATTCTCATTTTATCAAAAAATTACTCTAAAACTTCGTCTGTTTAAATTATGGTGATCTCCTTTTACTAAAGTAAAAGCTATATATGAGAAAAACTGTGTACCAGGAAAAAGTCAAAGATTATATTATAATTTAATTTTTTTATGAATTAAAACTTAAAATAAATTGAGTAAAATAGTATTTATTGTCCTTTTTTCGATTTTTGGCTGTTGTGAATTCTATATAGAGCCAATTTTCCACCATTTCTTTTAAATTATTTGTAGGTTTCTGTTATTTTTTCTGACTGAAAATATATTTTCCAAAGCGAGAATAAGTACTCAATACAGAATTGAAGAACAGCAAAATTGTATAAAAATTGCCAAGGTTTTTAGATTTCTGACTAATCTGACAAAATTAAATAATCGGGGTTATACAGGGCTTTTTATATTTAGCACTATAACTAGAGACTTTACTATAAGAGATGGAAAAAACTTTAAATACGAAAGTTACAGGATTTCTTCTATATTATGTTTTAGATTTGTTTACAAAATCAGTGGCGCATCGTAAAGTTGAGAAACAAAAGAAATTTTAATTTCTAAAACAGAACATCCTGTATATTCTCTGCTAGAATGAAAGTTCTCTTGCTTCTGATTTCAAGAATGTATAATAAGTTTTTGAACTAGCCATTAATTAAATATTTAAGTTTAAATTATTAATAAATAAAGGAGCTTCGAAAGCAAACGCTTTATTTCAATTTTTGCCGTGTCGTTTTGATATGGTTTCGAATATTTATTATACTGACATATTATATTGACTAATACACGTTTCGATATGGGCTATTCGGTAGAAAAAAACATAAGATAATTTTTTGTCTTTTGAATTTTTCTAATGAAAATATATCCACGGTACAACATGAATATCGTAATATATATATATATATATATATATATATATATATATATATATATATATATATATATATATATATATATCCTGGTCATCGAGAAGCATCAACTAGAACAGTAAGTCATCAAATTTATTGAAATGAAAAGTCTTTGGCGAAAAATCAGAACCGTAGTTAGAAATGAAGAAGATTTCTAAATAAAACTATTTTCACCGACGTCTGGGATGTTTAGTAGAAAGAATAAATATTATTGGACAACTGAAAACCCCACAAAATACAGGTTGTTAAAAAAACAGGGTCAGCAATCAATTCATGTTTAATGTGGCATGTTGGCAAATAAGATTATTGGGCTAATTATTTTAAATTAAAAAAATAATAATAATATAGATCATTTAGAGAATATTCCACTTCAGCAATACAATAATCCAATTTGGCAACAAGATGCCTCATCACCGCACCATGTGATGCCAGGAAGGCATGGCAAAATTAGGTGGCCCGTCAATAACCTAGATTTGAGTCTATTAAATCTTTTTTGTGGGAGTTTTTAAAAAATAAAATTTATTATGAAGACCCAAAAAAATATTAAGGAAAAAAATTGAACGCACAGTAATATTGCTAAACCAAGACCACAGAGATTTTATTTCAAATTCTATTAATCATGAAATGAGAGAAATATTTTTAAATGTGTTAATAATCGTGGAGGATATGTTGAAAATGTATAGAAATTTTTCTAATTTATTTCTTGTGTTAGTATTCTTGGGTGCCTAATATCTACTTGTTGATCTTATTACTATTACTTCTGTTATTATAATTATTTTTAAAACAAATTATCTGATGTTTATCTTCTTTGAATAACCGATCGTAAAATATTTTTTACGCCACTTTAAAAACGCATATTAGTCAATATAATAAGTATTCGAAACCATGTTAAACGTCATAATGCAAATTAAAATAAAGTATTTGTTTTCCTGGCCATCTCGTTCTTTTTATAACAGTTTAATTATAAAGCAAACTTAAATATTTAAATAACGGCTAGTCCGAATATTAACTTATTATTCAAGATGGCTCTGATAATATGGCGGACAAAAAAACTAATTTTGTGCGATTTTCTTGCAAATTGGTATGGAGGAGTTCCGGGATCGTACATAACGATTCTAAAATTATTTTTAAAAAATTCAATAGTGTTGATTCGAGGATTAAAAATTTTACGTCTTTCGTTTTTGTCTAAAATTGGTAATGGGGGTTTCTGAAGGTGTAAATAACGGATTTAAAATCGCTTTTAAAATATTTAATATGTCTGATGCAATATGATGGCCTAAAAATTTTAAATTTTAAGATTTTCTTCATAACTGATAGGTTTTCTAGGATGTAGATTAAGATTATATTAAGAGTTTAATGTTTTTTTTTCAAATTCATTTTGGTGGCCCTAATATGGCGGGTTGAATATTTTGCGTTATTAAAATTATTTCAAAATTAGCATTAGTGAAGTTTTTGAAGCCGCTTCAATTTCTTTAAAAAAAAATCATTTTTAGTTAAATTTTATACAGAAAATTTCGTTTTATACACAAAATTAAAGCTAAGATTGAAAATATTTTGTTACATATCAGTTTTTTCTTTACTCATGTTCCTTTATTCAATAGCTTTCTCCTCTATAAAAGTATAGACACGTTACTGTAGTTAAATACTACTGTCCAAGAAAAAAGACCGAAATCAATAGTTCTTCAAAAATTAAGTTTTTGAGATTTCTGGATTCTAAGTAATTGGCTAGCTGTTCATTTAAGTAAAATTAGTAAAATGTCTTTTTTGAGCCTATTTTGTTTGTTCTGAGGAGCTGCCTGTTGAAAATTCGCACTTATTTTGAAAGGAGATGAACACGTTTTTCTCGGTTTCAAATTCTTAAAGTATTTTTGTTTTGTGGTAGATTAGTAATATCATTTTAATTATTATTTAAATAAATTAAAAGCAATATCATCATGATATTTTTTTTTTTCAATATGATTCTAGATAAAAAAAAGCAAAAAAAAATATTTGTCTACTCGACTTATCTAATATCTCTACAAGTGTTCGAGTCAGGCGCGGATCCAAGGGGGGGGGCGGTGGGGGCGATCGCCCCCCCCCAAGAGCTTGGAGATCAGGAAAATAGACCCGATTTTGCCTCTTATACTATAGTTTATTCAAGAACTAGGGAGAGTTTTTCATTTTTTACCTTTTTTTTCTTCGCAAACTACCTGTGTTCTTTAGTCTGGTGTCTTTGGCAAAATCTGTTAGACACATATATTTTTCATAGGAATGGGTTAGAAATTTTATAATCAAAAATACTGGTCTATAATAATGGACTATTTTGATTGGATAGCAATAGATATTTGGACATGTGAAGTGTTAAAAAGGATTTCAATCCTTGTTATAGGCATCGGAAGGCGTCAAAAGGAGGTCTATTTTATCACTAAATATTTATGGCATAGAGTATTATTTCAGTAATAAACTTAACAAGTTTTTATAATATTATTTTATACCTTATGATTTTTTAATAATTTACTTATTTTAGAAAATATAGATAATTTTGACATTTTTAACACAAATCACAACTGTAGTTTTATTATTTTTAATTTTGGCATAGAAACCGTTTTAGGCACATTTAAACTAAAACGTAGCCTTTTTCTCTCAAAAAATTCTAAGTTATAATTTAAATACTTACAAAATACCCATTATCAAAAATACAAGAAGTTAAACATATATAAAAAAATTAATTCGTCAATATAATATTAAAATATTTTTGGGGCTATCGGTCATTTCATTATTAATTAAAAACATTTTTGGGATATTTGACGTTCCAGTTTATTTATTTCTTAAACCATCTGCAGAATTACAATTAAACACTAAAAAGGGATTCAAATGTCATTAATTTTTATATGTTACAGAAAATTTAAATAATAAATTGTGTTAACGCTGGTAAACATTACGTATCTTATTCGTCATCAAAGTCAGTGAAGCTATCTTTGCTCAAATTAATTATAATTGATTCCTGTCTCACCGATCATGAGATCGAGTTTCCACATTTCCTTTTATTCTTTTATTACATGGATTTTTTGCAATTGTCTGCAGTAACTTTATTTAAAAAAATCTTTCAAAAGTCCAGTTAAATTATTATTTTTTTAAGTTGTGTTATTTCCAGCAACTCTACCTTTTATTTGAGAGAGATATTTCCTTCACCAACGGACATTTTCCGGACAATCTATAAGAACAGATTTCCTATCTGGTTTTTCCCAACAAAAATTAAGTTCTCTGAGCAATTTCCAGAGCTCAGTTCTTTTAATTTCAGGCAAATCCCGATCATCATTGATTTTAGTTAGAATTTTTCGACGGTTGAGATCTGCTTCTCATAATAAAATGTATGTACAACTCCTTGTGATAGAATGTAGCTTGGGATTACTAACAATTCCAGTCGTTTTTTTCTCAGTCAGTATTCGGTACATGATAGATTTTCGAACTCCGGTTATATTGGAACACATCTCAACAGAGCTTTTAACATTATTATCTAGATATTAATATCTTAAGACATCATAAACATTCATCGTAATAAGTTTTTCGTTGAGGAAAAAATGCCCCCCATTTTTTGGGTATCTCACTAATCGTAGATAATATATAAAAACAAGCACAAACAAAATAAATCACTAAGGACACACTGTAAGGTGTACTTTGCTCATTGGCTGAAATTAAATTGAATTATCAGAAATTTATAAAAGCTTATATAATTAGATTAACGGCAGTTCTCAGTTACCGGTGGTACTGAAGCAGGTACGTTGGAGGTTTCGGTAACAGTTTTATTACTCTCTCTAGTTCTTGAATAGAGTATAGGAATGTGTATGCTTGCGATCGCCCCTCTCCTTCCCAAGGGCTTTGAGTTCAGGAACATAGAACCGATTCTGCCTTTTATATTAGGAATGTGTATGCTGCCGGTATCCCCCCTCCCCCCCGTTGACAACTTGTTTTTTTTTGCGATAGCACCCCCCCCCCCCCCAGGAGCTTTGAATTCAGGAAAATAGACCCGGTTCTGCCTCTTATACGAGGAATGTGTATGTTGATCGCATCTTCCCACCCCCCCTGTCGGAAACTTGTTTTTTCTTGTGATCGCCCCCCCCCTCTCCAAGAGCTTCAAATTAAAAAAATAGCCCCGTCCCTGCCTTTTACACTAGAAATGGGAATGTTGATGGTGCCCCCCCCCCCCCCCCGGGACAACTTGCTTTCGCTTGCCATACTGTACTTTTGTATCACCGCCCCCCCCAAGGAGAGAGGCTGGATCCGCCCCTGGTTCGAGTATTGGCTATTTTTGCTTTTGTAATTAAATTTGTTAAATAATTTTGAAGATAAACAATTTTTAAGCAAATTTAATATCTATAGAAAATACTAAAATAAACTTTACTGTCATGTATTAGCTGTTGATGCATGGAACGATTAAATTAAAAAGTACATGATGATTTTGCGGAGAGTTTCTATATTAAGAAAAAAAATTCTACTAACGTATGTCCAGAAATATGAAGCCCATTTTAATTCTTAAGAGTTGTTGAATTCGGAAAGCAATATTTAGAAATTATTTCGTTGAAAGTTTATCATCGACTACGCTTTTTTGATTGATGGTCTTATGGTGTTTAAAGTGATTACTGTACACACTCTCCTAGTGTGACGTCTGAGCAAAAAGTCATCGAATCTAAAATGAATCGAAATAATTTTAGAATAGAGATTTTCAATGTATTATTATTTCAACCTTTTAAGGAGTAGTTAAATTTTTAAAAATTGGTTTTGAATTTGAAAACGAAACAAAACATTTTATATATCAAAAATGGTATTCTTAATATTTTTTTTGACAGTTTAAATCAGAAGCTGAGTTTTTTTATATGGATATATGCCCTTTCCAGAATGGAGTTCTTGAGTATCTAAAGAAAATAAAACGATGAACATTGGACTACTTGTTAATTCCGCGTGAACCCTGTACATTCCTCTGTGTTTGCTGATAAGAGTTACACGTGTTAATGTAGAATTGACAAGCAGTCCAATGTTTATTTCTCAAAAATATAAAAAAAGTACCTTCATCTATGTTACAAGAAAAATATTATAAATACTGTTTTTGAGATATAACGCGTTTTGTATTTTTTTAACGTTAAAACTCCTAATTTTTAAAAATCTGACTACACATCGAAAACTTGAATAAAAAATACAGCGAAGATCTTTAAACTAAAATTTTCTTCGAATCATTTTAGTTTTGCAAACGAGTTAAAAAAAAGTATGATTTTGCACTCGCACCTAACTAGGAGTGTTAGTATATTGGCTTTTTTTCTTTTGCTCGATGAACGTACGTTCTTGGCTGTCTTTTCTTCTTTTTAACCAATATTAGCTCTATTAGCTAATGTCGGCACCAACCTTTTCTCTCTCTCTCTCTCTCTCTATATATATATATATATATATATATATATATATATATATATATATATATATATATATATATATATATATATATACACAGGGTGATTCAAAAATCGATCACGAAACGTAAGGGGGTGATTCTACTTGACAAAATAAGGGTAGAGCTTCATATAATTTTTTTTCAAAATGTCATTCGTTTTCGAGTTACATGCCGTCCAAGTTCAAGTTTTTATTTTTTGTTTTTTGAATTACTCGCTTACAGGAAAACCGATTTGACTAATATTTGAAAGATAGGCTAAGTCTTCTGCGCTTCATCATTTTAGTAACAATTCACATTGATTGTTTGCCGCTAGAGGGCACTTTACCTACATTGAAAATTGTTTTTTTGTCATAATTTTTTAGTGTTGACAGCTACAGTAGTTTTTGGCATAATTTCTGAAAGACTGATGCCAGGCCTTTAAAAAAGGTGCTCTTTATTTACATCGCTAAACCCAACGGTTTAGACGTAAATCACCCTTAAAAATTAAGTGGTAAATTTACTTTTCTCATTTAATTACCACCAGCTACCAGGTAAATAGCTATCAAAGTATACTAGAGCTGTCAGTTTAACATCAAATAAATTCGCTTTTTAAACTATTTAATTTATAATCTTAAAATAACTAATAATGGCTAATCACCAATATTCAAATATCGAATATTGTGATATCCATTTTTGTTATGGAAAAGCAAATGGTAATGCAGAGTTGGCAAGAAGATATTATATGGAGAGTTATCCGGAAAGAAATATCCCTCATGCTCAAACATTTTCCAGTGTGCACAGGAGGCTTGCGGAATGTGGTTCCTTTAAAAGTTATAATGGAAATAGGGGAAGACCTAGAACTGCTAGAAACGTGTAACAAGAAGAAAGAGTGCTTGAAATTATTGAAGATAATCCAGGTATTAGTACTAGAAAAATTGGGAATGAAGTGCGGCTCTGTCAGGCTAGTTCATGGAGGATACTAAGAGAAGAACAACTCTACCCGTTTCATTCAAAAAAGGTGCAGGCTCTTTATGACGATGATCGGCCGAGACGGTTGGAAATGTGCAATCAGATCCTAGCTAAGTATGAACACGATAATCGATTAATTGGCGTCATATTATTCACTGACGAAGCTGGTTTCACTCGTGATGGCATAACAAATCTACACAACATCCACACATATGCTTACGAGAACCCAAACAATGTGGTAGAAACGAAACATCAGCGTAGATTTTCACTAAATGTGTGGGCAGGGATAATAGGAGATTACCTTATTGGTCCTCATTTCTTTGATGGCCCATTAACTGGTGACGTATACTTAGATTTTATCCAAAATCGTCTCCCATTGTATCTGGAAGATGTGCCATTGGAAGTAAGGGCCAACATGTGGATCCTCCAAGACGGAGCTCCGCCCCACTTTAGTATACGTGTCCGACAGTATTTGAATGCAACGTATCCTGAGCGATGGATAGGACGAAGTGGACCATTGGCATGGGCAGCGAGGTCACCAGACCTTAATCCTATGGATTTTTTCTTTTGGGGTCATTTGAAACAATTGGTGTACGATATTCCAGTAATCAACGTCGAGGATCTTCGCTTCAGGATAATCGAAAAGTGCCAAATTATTAAAGAAACACCAGAAATTTTTCATCGAGTTAGGCGACATTTTTTGAAGAGTGTTAGGAAATGTATGGAAGAAAATGGGGGACATTTTGAGAATCTTTTTTAGTTTGTTTAGTACTGTTTCATTAATTTTTATCAATTAAATGTATATCGCAATAATCCATAATATGAATATTTACTGATTAGCCATTATTAGTTATTTTAAGATTATAAATTAAATAGTTTAAAAAGCGAATTTATTTGATGTTAAACTGACAGCTCTAGTATACTTTGATAGCTATTTACCTGGTAGCTGGTGGTAATTAAATGAGAAAAGTAAATTTACCACTTAATTTTTAAGGGTGATTTACGTCTAAACCGTTGGGTTTAGCGATGTAAATAAAGAGCACCTTTTTTAAAGGCCTGGCATCAGTCTTTCAGAAATTATGCCAAAAACTACTGTAGCTGTCAACACTAAAAAATTATGACAAAAAAACAATTTTCAATGTAGGTAAAGTGCCCTCTAGCGGCAAACAATCAATGTGAATTGTTACTAAAATGATGAAGCGCAGAAGACTTAGCCTATCTTTCAAATATTAGTCAAATCGGTTTTCCTGTAAGCGAGTAATTCAAAAAACAAAAAATAAAAACTTGAACTTGGACGGCTTGTAACTCGAAAACGAATGACATTTTGAAAAAAAATTATATGAAGCTCTACCCTTATTTTGTCAAGTAGAATCACCCCCTTAAGTGTCGTGATCGATTTTTGAATCACCCTGTATATATATATATATATATATATATATATATATATATATATATATATATATATATATATATATATATATATATATATATATATATATATATGCATATATGTATATATATATATATATATATATATATATATATATATATATATATATATATGCATATATGTATATATATATATATATATATATATATATATATATATATATATATATATATATGTCACTTATTTCTGAGTATAGTAGGAGATTTAGAGAACAAAGTCCAATTAGTTCTTTGTATTTATTAAAATTTAAAATATGTTAATTAGAGGAATATTTAGAAGAATATTTTTTATTGATACATTCATCATTTGTCAAGAAATTGGTGGAGCAACTTCCAATATTTATAACTTGGTTTTTACTTTTTTTGGGTTTCGGTCATATTATTACTTTATAAAAAAAATTAACACATGTTTTTTTTCTGACGTTTCGGTTTATTTTATTGATTAAACCATCTTCAGAGAATTACTGTAAATATGAAAAGGAATATGTAAATTTATGCTATATAAACTGAAAATTTTACTTTCTTACCTAATGTTAACAGGTGGTTCACTTGAAAAACTTACATTTAACTATTTTATTACTTTAATACAATATAATTAAACACTTCTTATTTAATATAAATATAAATATAGAAAACTATTATTTTTTGATGCATTTTTTTTTTCACATCTGGTTTGTTGTGCTTTTGACAGAGTACTACTTCTATATTTATATTTATATTAAATAAGAAGTGTTTAATTATATTGTATAAATAAGAAGTGTTTAAATATATTGTATTAAAGTAATAAAATAGTTAAATGTAAGTTTTTCAAGTGAACCACCTGTTAATATTAGGTAAGAAAGTAAAATTTTCAGTTTATGTAGCATAAATTTACATATTCCTTTTCATATTTACAGTAATTCTCTGAAGATGGTTTAATCAATAAAATAAACCGAAACGTCAGGAAAAAAAACATGTGGTAATTTTTTTTATAAAGTAATAATATGACCGAAACCCAAAAAAGTAAAAACGAATTAATAACTACACGGTCAACAAATAGAAACAAAATATTTATAACTTATATAAATATATACGTAACGACAGTAAGTGTAATTAGTAATATTAAAAATTTATTCTTTAAATGAAGTAGGTATATTTCAAAACATCTACATGTACAGGATGTTCGGATAATGCATTAGGATTCTTGGAGAGGTGATTCGACATGGTAAAATGAAGGTAACAAGTCATATAACAAAAAGTTGAAAACTTTATACTTTTCGAGTTAGAATCTCTTAAAGTTCATTTTTTTCTTATTTTTATCATTTTGTGTTTAGTTTTTAGTTTATTACGTTGATATCTGGAATATATACTAAGCTTAATGATTTATTTCATTCTGTTATAAATATCTTTCTTTATTGTGCTATCAGAGTTCACTTTACCTGAAAATTTAATTATTTAATTTTTCACATTCCGCCTTTGTTTTGATAGTTATTGGAAAAATATTAATTTTAGGTTTAAAACCAAAGAAAAGCAAACATATTATATATATATATATATATATATATATATATATATATATATATATATATATATACATATATATATATATATATATATATATATATATATATACATAAATCTTATTTATTCTATTACTATATTTTTGTTCATTTATTATCAGCAATGCTTTTAATTATATTATTTACATTCACCATTATGGCAGGAACATAGTTAAATTAAAATTAATAAATAGGAATAAGACCATAAGCGGGATATTCAAATTAAATAATATTATAAAAGGTGTTAAAAAAATAATGGTGCAGAATTTGTCCCGTAGCTATTTATAATCTCTCCAGGGATTCACTCGTATTCATCGAAACCAATTAAAAAAATATCCAAGTTCCATTTCTTTTTATTGACTTTTATAAAAATTCGTGGCTTGGTCATACAAACTACTTTATGTGATACATCTATTGACCAACAGGGATTAGAGTTAAAAATTATAGTTAAAATAACTATCATTTTTAGTTTTGCTCTTTACTGATCGAAGTTTCTTGATTCTGATGTGAAGAAAATATGATGCAGTCAACATATGAGCTGTGTTCTTTGAAGTCAATTATAAGTGATCAAAATGATAGAAGTGAAACTGTTAATTACGTTTTTTTTTTAATATGCATTTAGTTACTATGTTGTTGACGTGATCATGATTATTTTAAAATGATTAAAATGGTGGAAAATTCACTAATTGCTGGAGGCTAGAGAGAAGTTCCGGGAATCAGACGTGCCAAGGATCATATAATTGAATCTAATTACCTGGTAGTTTCTTCTCTTGAAGCGAAAAGACTGGTATTACTCAATTGACTCAGACGAAGACATTTTAGATTTATTTAATGATATTTTCTGGATATGCATTATTTCAAGTTACCACACAACTTGTTTCAAATTCTTGTTTATAATTTAATAATACTTTATCAATAGGGTTCTAGCCCTCATTTAACTATATAACATAAAATGATATATTTTTATCTGAGAAGTTCATTTTCTTTTCCTTGATAATTATCCTTCACAATTTCTTTTCTAGTTCCTGTGCTACTAATAAAACGTTTCCTGATGGTTTCATTCTTGGATCTGGTACATCGGCTTATCAAGTAGAAGGAGCATGGGATTCGGATGGAAAAGGACCAAGCATATGGGATGTCTTTCTACATGAGAACAGTAAGATTAAATTTCTAAAAAAAGTCACTAGTTTTTCTTCAACAACTTTGTATTTTTAGTTTATAACTAATAGTCCGGTCAAGTTAGCATCAAAAATAGGGGTAAGGTTACATTAATTCGCACCTTGCTAAAAATTGGCATGAATGTTGGGAACCCTATTATACACAATTTGTCAATTATCCACATCAATCCGAAGTGTGGAAAAAAATTTATTCAAGGTCAAACGTTGCAAAAATCGGTTTTTTGAGTTTTCCAGCTAAACGGTAAGTTTTATAATAAAAATAGGTGAGACAAAAATTATTCATCATGCAATTATCTATAAAAATTGTTCATACACTTTTTTTCCTAAGAATCACCATTTCGGAGATACAGCGATGCAAAATGTTGAAAAAGTTGTATTCTTCATAATATGCACACGTTTCCGCGCCACCCGTGAGGTAGTGTACATGGCGCGTTTTTTTTACATGGTTTCCCCGGTAGGCCTATTCCACGATCTATTGTGCTTCTGTTGAGTTAAAAAGCTATTGTATTAAATTGAAAATGGTACTATTGTAAATAACAAGAGCGGTGTAAGTAATGCGTAAATTGAGAAAATTATTCGTCTGATTGATACTCTTCTAATGGAACATAATCCATACTGTCTTGCTCTTCTTCTTCTCCTTCTCCTTCTTCTTCTTCTTCTTCTTCTTTTTCTTCTTCTTCTTCTTCCTGCTGAGTACAAATAAATGCATGCAGCAATGCATCAGATGTCTCCTCGCCTATATCGTAAGAATCCTCTTCTACTGATACGTAGGCAATTTATAGTAAATTTTTAAATACCATGTTTTGTTTGTACTGATTTAAATTGTGTGCCTAATAGTTTTTTTTTTCTTCTTCAGGTGCCATCTCCTTTCGGAGGTTGGATATCATCATTGCCACTCTCACTCTATGTGCCGCTACTCGAAAAAGTTCTACTGACCTACAATTGAACCACTCTCTCAAATTTCTCAACCATGAAATTCTTCTTCTTCCGATATTTCTTCTTGCTTCTATTTTACCCTGCATGATCAATCTAAGCAATTCGTATCGCTGGCCTCTCATTATATGTCCAAGATATTGCAGTTTCCTTATTTTTATGTTGTTAATTATTTCATAGTTTTGTGTCCATCGCTAGCAATACTTCTACGTTTGTTTTTCTCTCCATCCAAGATATTCTCAACATCCTTCTGCAACACCACATTTCAAACGCTTGCAGTTTATTTATGTGTTCTTGTTTTAGTGTCCATCCTTCCAACCCATATTGCAGCACTGAAAATACACAACATCTTAAACTTCTCATTCTTAGTTCTAGAGTGATGTCTCTGCTGCACAGAATAGTTTTCAGTTTTAGAAACGCACTTCTTGCCATTTCTATTCTCGTTCATATTTCTGTTGTTTGTTCATTATTTGCTGCTATCAATGTGCCCAAGTATTTGTATTTTTGCACTTTTTCTAAAAGATTCGTACTTTCAGATTGAGGACGACCGGCTTGACCCCCCGTAGTCGGTCTCAAGAAGGCATTATGACAGTCTTTATGATACTTAGCTTCGGCAGCAACTAAATCATGTTCGAACTCAATTCGAGTAATAACAGCTTTTGCTACATGATCAGAACGAGTCTGGGCTATATTCAGGATTGTTTCTTTGAATGAAAGTGTTGTTACATGAAAAATTTTACGCCGATACTTCAGTGCTTTTCTGTTTTCTAGCTCTTCATTCAATTCATTGCCACAAAATAAGCAACACTTTTTAAAACAAAAAAATGGTTCACTTACGCGTGCTCTAGTACGAGGTGGACTTATTTTTGATGTACTAGCTTGTTCTTCATCCTGTTTTCTTTTCAATGCAGCGATTGTACCCTTCCGAGTATAGTTTTTTCGACACTGCACATGAACTGTCACAGAAGTCTGGTCTTTCAGGTATTCCGAAAATTCATCACCTCTTTCAATACTTGCATTAATTAATGTCTTTAGGCCACGATCAACAGTAACTGTTTCGCTTTCGGTCAAATGTTTATTACAAATAAAGCACAACTGCGACATTTCTATTACAAACACAAAACTGCACAAATTTTGTTTGAAAATATAAGCAATAACTACGTGTTCTTACTACGAAAGAATGCTTGAGACTAATACTATTCTATCTAGGGAGGCCCTTCAAAAAGGAGCAGGTATACGAGCGTCGCCACGTGGACAATTGAATAGCAGACAGATGTTGCTCAAGGCCGTACGGTCATATAAAATGAGGGACTGGGTTTTTTTTGGAGTTTATATTTTTAAAACTGTATAATATGTATGTATACGCTACGAAAATTAATATTTTTACTTATATTATCGTTCTGTAACGTATATTACGGTAATTGACATGCATATTATGAAGAATACAACTTTTTCAACATTTTGCATCGCTGTATCTCCGAAATGGTGATTCTTGGGAAAAAAAGTGTATGAACAATTTTTATAGATAATTGCATGATGAATAATTTTTGTCTCACCTATTTTTATTATAAAACTTACCGTTTAGCTGGAAAACTCCAAAAACCGATTTTTGCAACATTTGACCTTGAATAAATTTTTTTCCACATTTCGGATTGATGTGGATAATTGACAAATTGTGTATAATAGGGTTCCCAACATTAATTCCAATTTTTAGCAAGGTGCGAATTAATGTAACCTTCAATGTCTATTTTGACCGGACTAAACAGACAGTCATAAATAGGAAATTAGAGAAGCTACCTTTAAATTTTTAACGTAAGATTCTCGAGCAGTATTAAATGATGCTCAAAAACATGGAAATGTAATGTTCAGGTTATTACTTAGTTAAATGAGAATCAAAATTGCAGAGTTAATTCGTGTAAATAAATGTTCGTTGATGGAACTTGATAGGCACATTTCGATACACTCTGAGAATTATCAAAAAATAGTAACATAATTCTTTTGACGTTGTGTTTAGACTGGCCAAACGCTGATGTAGCAGCAGACTCATATAACAACTGGGAGATAGACGTTGAAAATGCTGGAATAATGGGATTGGATGTTTACAGGTAGTGTATCGAAGAGAAAGTGTACAAATACATATACATATACAAATTCCTGTTGTTAAATTAAATACATATCTCATTTTTCCTTACGAAATGCCATAGTGGTGTTTACTTACTAAAATAAGAAAGAAATTAGAAAAACAAGAGTGATTTTTCCATTTTGTATTTTTGATATTTTAAGAAGTTCCCATTCATATCATGACATTATGACATACTCTCATCTTTTCCATAATGAACAATATTCTATGATGTTTATTTAAAAGATCTAGATTTGCAGTGTTTTTTCAAAATACTAAATCATAATGTTTAAATTTTAATTGTTCCTTTTATTTCGTTTCGTGCATATTTTTGTGTAGTTCTCGTTACATGACTGAAAATGTTTGTTTCTTTTTAGACAAAAATGCATACCTTTTTTTTCCCGTTGTATTAAGGAGGTTTTCTCATTTGAAGAGTCGAAAAATAGGCGTTTTTATGATTACTTATTTGAATTGATGTTTCTTAGTTAGTTTTATTCATATTTAAAGTCTATGTTTATAAAATTTTATTAAAAAATTAATTGTTTTCCAAGACATTGAGGGGGAAGTAGGGCCGTTAGAACTTAGAGGGGGTTCTACAATGTCCATAACTGGGAATGTTGTACTGGTCTGAAAAAAAAAACAAAGAAGGAAATTAATCAGGAAGGATGTGTTTATCGTTCGAACTAGAATAACAAAGAAAATATTAATAAAAAATAATGATGTCTTGTTAAAAAAAATTTTTTTAATGATTTTTTTTTGTCTTTAGAAGGATGAAGAAGATTTTAAAAATAAATCAATTTAAATATAACTGATCTAAATGAAAAACAAAGGTATAACTTGTTCATCAAAATCAGCTCTTTAGTTTTTGAATTATCATGGGGAATGGTTCAAAAAAAAGTGATTTTATAAGTAAACGGGTTTAACATTTTTTGTACGATATTTACCCGAATTAAAGTAAATAATTTCAACTTACTGTCAATTCGCAATTCCAGAACCGTGTAATAAGTTTTCTGGCTGCTTAAAAAAGTCCTATTCTTACATTATTCTATTCAAAAAGAAGCCTCACAAAAAAATTTAATAGTCATAGTTATGGACGACCCAAGAGACCAGGGGATTTTTTAGCCGGCTTGCGCTAGTCTATAAACCTCCATAACTTGGTGAAATTTGAAATTTTTAAAAATATCTTAAGGAAAATTATTCAGAAAGAAATGCAGAAAAATGAAACGAAAAAAAAAAAAAAGATTTTCCTGGCATTTTCAAATGAGAATACCCTCTTAATATTAAATCTGACTATGGTTTGTTTTAGACTTTCAATATCTTGGCCAAGAATTTTACCCGATGGAACTCTAAACTCTATCAATCAAGCAGGAGTTGATTACTATCTTAATGTTATTCAGGTTAGTTAGAAATTTTTTTCATATTTCCCAACTTATAGAAAAACTACCATCAAAGTTAGTTTAAATGCAAGTCAAGGCCAGTGGTTTCCAAACTTTTTTAATCGCTATTCTTTTACGATTTTTTAAAAATGTTTGTGATTCCCCTTTCCCATCCGCCATATTTGATCCATAAAAAAAAATAATGGGCTTGAAAAAATATATTTTGGGACTTAAGTAATGATATTTTTTTATTAAGTATTAATTATTAATGATTAACGTGGTGATTAGAATTTATATCTGCTTAATTAGTGTGATAAGTCTTGATTGAGTTTTATCTTGATCCGCACAAAAGTTGAAAATCTTCTTTTAAAGAGATGAGTAGAAGAAAATGGCTCTAATATTTAAAAAAAAGCATGGAAATTTTAGGAAATGAATGACCCTTAGCACACGATGACTGAGGCAGTGATGGGTTGATAAGTCATTTCGCAGCTCCAAAAATTTCATCCTGCACTTCATCGTGAATTTATGCAACATTCAAAGATACGTGAAATGGGCTTCGTACTAATGCAGCTTTTTATTTAGAGAACTCCAGGAAACAATGTTGAATTTCAGATTTAAAGGTTTGAAGATGGTTATTTATTGGATGTCGGCGATTACATTTCCCAATTTCCAATCGTCTGAACTAAATCTCCAATGTACCTCAGGTTCGTCCATCCACTTAAATTTCTCAACAAGGCCATTTGTTTTCTACCTGCCCTCCGTTGGCTTTCTATTTTTTCTCTACAATTTATTAGAAGAGTTGGTATTTGGGATATCTCATTAGATGTCCTAATTATGCTGATTTTTTCCCTTTATATCCAAGATTATTTCCCGATCTATCCTAATTCTTTTGACTATTTCATCGTTTGTCATTTTGCCAGTCCATTATACCATCAGCAATCTATGATAGGTCCACATGTCAAATTTGGATTAAACAAGAATTTCAAGGAACTATTCTTTTACGAACTGTCCGCTACAGCTTTCATCGTTCCTTATATATCAGTTTGGAGTACTCTCTCGATTATTATCATCTCAGCGGAACGTCAAGTTGTTCGTCTGGCATGTCTTGCTAGTTGCTAAGCATAAGTTAATTATTTACATTTTATTACCTACCTTTAAATTTTATATTTATTTCCGGTTTTTAAAACTGATAACCGGTAATCTCGAGAAAATGAAGACGATTCCCTTGTGGGTCGCGACCTACTGGTTAGTACTCCTGGTCTAGATTTAGCTAGAAACTAGTGCTATTCCCTTACAAAATGTTAACAATTTTATGGTACAATTTTAATCGCTTGCTTTTATCCACTTCTATTAACTTACTAATTTAAAGGATCTCGATCATTTGATGATTTTTTTTTTCTGTAATATATTTTCTTATAGTCTCTTAAAGCCTGGGGAGTAGAGCCAATGATAACCCTCTACCACTGGGACATGCCCGAATATATTTTTAAACTTGGAGGATTACTCAATACTCAATTCGTTGATTACTTTGAAGATTATGCAAGACTGTGTTTTGAATTGTTTGGTCCTTACGTCAAATACTGGTAAGTTTGTTTAAGTTTGGAAACTCATAGTAAAAATTTTTGGTCCTTAAGAATACATTACTGAGGCAGAGTTATTCCAAATGGTAATATTATTTAAATATAAAAAATTTTAATAAGATGCCTACAAAATATTAATAATAATAATCTCAAAATATTTAAGATCAACCAAATTTTTAATTTAGCCTCTTCAACTTTAAAATCTCTGCTTACCAACTAATTCCTCTTCTTTTGCAGGTCAACCATTAATGAACCATTTATTGTTTGCCAATATGGTTATGGTGGTACAGACCTTGCTCCTGGACTAAACTTAACTGGTGATGGACTATATCAGTGTGGATATGTTTTGCTAAAGGCTCATGCTAGAGCCTGGCACATTTACGATGAAGAGTATAGACCAACATACAATGGTACGTTATCATTTAGAATTAATCATTCAGTTAGTAAAATGCTTGCTGTACGTAGCCACATATATACGTGTTGAACGGTAAAAAGAATGTTAACATTCAGTAGAGAACTTATCAACCCCAATCCAATTTGGTAGCAGTAAAACATTCTAAACCCACACAACGTGCTTTCAGCTTTCACTAAACAAACTGTATTCATGTTTTAATAGCAATCTTCAATAAATTATGATTTGAAGAAATTCATAGTGACTGGTTCATATCGACGTTTGTGATCATACCTGATAAAGCTGATCTCCGAAGTTGCTGCAACTGCAGAAAAATTAATTTCATGTGTCATGTTCTAAAGTTATTTCTCAAAATTATTCACACTAGAATACATCAACTTCCACAGCCCGTGAAAATACATCGCTGACTAGACAGGGCTGTTTTGTCACACCGGATACCCTTTATTCCAACATACTTTCGGAAGGGTATTGGATTCTTCTATATGCTGATGACACATGGTAAAAATTATGGCCTATAGCTAAATGCCAATAAATCCGAATAAATGGTGATTACAAAACTCCTAGATCACCATGAGATTTTACGATCTAATAAATGAACGTCTCAAAAAATATGTGGGAACGGGACTATTTCAACGAAATTATAAGTCGTAGCGAAAACATCAGAGGGACTTTCATTAAAATGAAACTCCTGTTGTTCAGTGAAGTTTATCCGAAATTAAATACACTAACAGTACAGAGTTATGTTCACTTCTTGCTCATGCACGCAATGGAGTTAAACAATGTAGGAAGACATCCAAAAACGAATTTAAGTTTTTGAAATGTATACCAGAGAATTTCTTGTGTTTAACTGTGCTATAGGTATCAAACGAAACTCGTGATACAAGAAATAAAGGCTATTAAATATTATACAAGGGAAGGTTGAAGGAAAAAGTGTTCTAGCAGATGAATGATCTCTCGCCTAGTGAACTAACACGTGAATGGCCGAGCTAGACTTAAATCCACCCCTTAACAAAATTCGCATATGATAGCCAACATCTGATACTTTAAGAAAGTTTTATTCTTCATCTTAGCTATTCTTTCAGAAAAGGGGCTCTTACCCTAGAACCTGTCACAACTCAAGATATTTTCTAATTATATTTTTTTCATGTTAGAGATTATCAGTTATTTCTAATTTGATTTTGAAATGGTTTTAGTACGAGAGGGACAGTCCATTCAGGTGCTATTCAAAGATATCGTGATATCACTAAAGCGTTCGACATGCCTTAATATAGAAAACTAGTAGACATTTTAGATAAAGTAGGTGTACTCCTAGGAGAAAATTTAGCTGGTTTATAGATCCTGGTAGGCAGAGTTTACGATGTAAATGCAGAATATAGACTAGAGCTGAATGGGAAGAAAACTAAGTACATGGGTAAAGGGTTAAAAAGTTTTGCTATCTGGAATGCACCTTAAATAAGAACTTGGATTATTCGGTGGAAATTAAATGCTGAATTTGAAAAACATGATCCATATTCATTAAAATGAAATCTTAGCATAGAACTCAATAATTACTACATATTTTCCAACTTGCGGTATGGGGTTGAAGAATGGACTATAGCGGATATAGAATGAATAGCTCAGGCGTTCGAAATATGGATATATTGACACATTCTAAGAATATCAACGAGAAAATACGTCACCAACGAGAACATATCATGTAAAATGAAAGGTATCGTCTTCTATAAATTATGATTCAAAGTAAGGTAGAAGGAAAGAGAAGTCCCGGTAGAGAACGAATCTCCTGGCTGATTAATCTTTGAAAATGGTACTGTTTCGGAATGTTGAAAATAAAGTCCGAATAGTTATGATGACAAGTACTATCCGGAACCAATAAGTCACAGGAAAAAGCAGAAAAACGTCATTCATGCAAGTATGCAAGTTTGTCGGCGAGTTCCGCGGAAAATTATAAGACCGATTTTCATTTATAATGTTTTCATTATTTAGGTGACGAAAAATAAAAAATTAAAATGACCGTTCCAATATGGTGCTCTAGAAATTTATCTATATTCTACTTTTTCAATATCATTGTTAGAGATATGTTAGCATCGTTGATGAAAAATATGTAATTACACACCGATAAAAAATATTCAAAGTTAATGTATAAATCTATTTCTTGCAAAATGCACACTAATTTAAAGAAACAGTTTTTCGGTTTAAGTACATACCCTTATCATCAAAATTTGCTCTAAATGGAAATTACTTTCAAGTTAGACAAGATCTACTAAAATCCGAATAAAAAGGCGCCATTTTATAACTTTAGATTTAAAATTGGAGTCTGAATTATCACAGGGGGCATGACAAATAGATCACGTCACACTTCCCTTAAAGAGTGTTTTGAGAATGTGGATGAACTGTTATTAAACTGAATTATTTTTTAGGTTCCATTGGAATTGTTCTTAATGCTGACTGGAGACAAGCTGCGACGAATACTACTGATGATTTGGAAGCCCAAGAAAGGGCTATGCAGTTTGCGGTGAGTATACTGAATCAGTTATTTTAAAATAAATGAAAATAACTTAGATTTTGCCAGCTATATGAGAAAATAAGAAAATTTGTGTTACTTTTGTTCAAGTTAGTCTTTGCTCGTTATGACAATTTTTTTGTGTGTCGTGCCAGCTGTATTTTTTGGGGGCAGGATCATAATTTTTATTGCTGTTTTGTTTACAAAATTTATTAAATGTTTTGAAAATATTCAGCATGAAAATGAAAAATCAAGGTTTTTCTATTTCTAGTTTGGTTGGTTCGCAAATCCAGTCTACAACGGTAACTGGCCTCAAGTTATGATTGACAGAATCGCTAACAGAAGTACACTGGAAGGACTAGCCAGGTCTCGTTTACCCGAATTTACCGACGAGGAAATTACTTACATCAATGGAACACACGATTATTTAGCACTTAATACGTAAGTAACAATAGGATATATCGGTAGACAAGGCAGAATTCTGCATCATAAATTTTATGGTAAAAAGCTCTAGGGTGCACATATTCTTCACTAATGCGGTATGTTAGGTGGCGTCGTGGGGTTTGAAATATTGTAACTCTCTATAACAAACTGTGTTAATTTAAGTGCCAAAAACTGAGTTCTAAAATTTCAGAAGAAAATAATGAAAACTTTTGTGTTAATGGCGCATCATCGCGGAGTTATTTTCAAACATTTTCTTAGTATAAAATAAGCAATGGCGGATCTAGCCTCTCTCTTTGGAGAAGGGGGGCGATATCACGAGAGTACAGTATGGCATGATGTAGAAATTTCGACAAATAAAGTTATTTTGTCTATCCCTATTATTTTTGTTGTAAATAAATTTAATAAACTTTTGTCCAAACTTTCGAAAATCAAATAATAGTTAGGGAAGTTAACAGCAAACCAATTAGTTTATTATAAATTATCTAATTGAGACCTTTTTTAACCGACCTAAAAGAAGGAGGTTCTCAATTCGTCGAGTATGTATGTTTTTTTTTATGTATGTACACCGATTACTCCTGAACGGCGACACCGATTTGAATGAAATTTTTTACGTTATGTTTAGGAAGTTGCTGCGGTGGTCCCATATTTTTTTGGATGAAATTAGTGCAGTAATATCCAAGATGGCGCTGACAATATGGCGGCCAAAAAAAAATTAATTTTGTCTGATTTTCTCCAAAATTGGTATGGTGGAGTTTTCGGGGTCGCACATAATGGATACAAAATATTTTTAAAAAATTCAATATGGCGGATCCAATATGGCGGCCAAAAAAATTAATTTTGTTCGATTTTCTTCAAAATTGCTATGCGGGAGTTTTCGGGGTCGCACGTAACAAATCTGAAATTATTTTTAAAAAATTCAATATGGCGGATCTAAAATGGTGGATTAAAGATTCTACATCTCTCGATTTTGTCTAAAATTAGTATTGGGGTATTTTTGTTAGTGTTAATTATGAATTTAAAATATTTTTTGAAAAACTCAATCTGGCAAATTCAATATGGTGTCCTAAAACTTAATATGCATTATAAAATATATCGAGCTAAGCAGTTTACGTCTCAGGTTCTTTAAACATCGATATTGGAAGGTTTTGGGGCCTATATTACCAATCTAAAATTAATTTGAAATTTAAGATAGAGGATTTTCTATGACAGACTAAATATTTGTTTGACACAATTTTACTGGTATATGGAAAACTCTAAGAACCAAAAAATTTTTAGTGGTTCATTTTAGGGTGATTTACAACTTTGGATAAAATGGGTACTTTTTTGCCACCTTGGAGTCATTGCGAGGTACACTAATCGCGACTAGTATTTGGTTCAAATTATTTATGGATATCATAATGAATTCTAAAACTAAAAATAGAAAAATAAAATTTTTACAAAAAAATTGAACCGACTTCTAAAAGTGCGCTGAAAAGTGAAAAATAACTATAAATCTTTATATGAAATTAACCTTTTTGAAGTCGGCGCCAAATTATTTGTAAATGGAATAAATAACTACTAATATATACAAATTATGATAAGAAAATAATTACAAATAAAGTATTTTTAATTTGTTTATGCAAATCACATTTAGTCAGGTATTAGTTTGGCGCCGACTTCAAAAAGTTTAATTTCAAATAAAAACACTTCGTCGCTTCAATTTTTTTATAAAAATTTTATTAGAGTATTCTGTTGCTACTAAACTTTAAAATTTTCCAATGACATATCATCCTAAAATTATTTTCCTTTTGATTTCTCCTCCTAAAATTTGTAGTAAATTATAGAAGGCAATTTTCAAAAACAGTCCTAGTTATAAATGCAAGGTAGAACGTTTTTATTCTGATTGGCTTGGAAATAATATCCTGTTAATTGTAACGTATGTAAAGTTTTTTATGGAATAATAACTAAATTCACTTTTATATTTTTAGTTATGGAACAAGATACGTCAGCCTTGTAGACGAATATAATATAAGCACTCCAAACTTTCTTTATGACCTTGGTGTGAACACTACTGCAAGAAATGTCGATCCTTCAGGAATTAGGAAGATACTCAATTGGATAAATGATCAGTAAGAACTATTTTATTTACATTAAGGTTTAATTTCATAGCTTTTTAAGTTGAAAACGTTGATTGTGTGCAAGTTGTAGGGTAACCAGGGGTAATGGCGTTCACTTAAGAAAAACATGATGTATTTTTTAATTTATTTAATATAAATCAAAATAAGAAAAGTAGCAAAGTCTTTAATTATCGAGTAATCAACAATTTAATAACAAAAGCATATATCTTTGACCTACTAGTAGTAGGAAAACATTTAAGAAAAACATGTTTGAGCGGCATTGCCCCTGCCTTTGGGTAATGCCGCTCGGGGTACGGGGTAATGACGCTCAAACATGTTTTTTTTTGGAATATAACAAGTAAGATACATTTTAATTAAAGAAATATAATGAGATCAACCTTAAAAAATAAAAGTAAAGTCTACACTCACAAATTTGCATCAATTATCCCTATTTGTACGTAAGATTAGAATTTAACAAATATAGTAAAGTTTTCTATGGCAAATCAACTTCAATTATTATAACATAATATAAAATAACTATTAGCTACTAGAGGTACGACAAATTAGAAATAGAAATATTTTAGTTTTGAACACATAAATCACAGATATATTCATCTGGCGTATCCCACCCTGAACATATAGCATGAGCCCACAGTCCGCAGTTGGTGCAGCGATCCCACAACTCTTTATTTTTTCCAAATTCTTCGCAAATAATACATTTGTTATAATCTTCATCATTCACATTCATTTCGTCATCACTGTCATCATCGCAAAGGTGCTCTACATCTTCACTCTCTGAAGAACTTTCTTGTAAAATTTTTCTCTTGTAAGATTTTTGTTTCATTTGTTTGTTCTTCTTTCCTTTGACAACTTTTTTTGGTCTTGATTTATCATCTTTTCCAGTCTTATTGTGTTTCGCTACATTTTTCTTTTCTTTATCCTCTAAAATTATTTTCATAGGAGTTGAAGTTAATATGGTAGCACGTTGTTTTCGCTTTCTTTGACCTGGCTTAGAAGATGGTGCAATAGTAGATGTCGTTGCTATAGCAGCAATGGATAGCGGGGTTCTTTGCTCATCAATAAGTTCTTAGTTACAAGCAACTGCCAAAACAGATTTAGAACATTGATCCTTGTTTGATGGTCCTGCCAAAGTAGATATATGTCCTGAAATTATGTCAATACCAGCAGACTGCGCATCTTCAAAATTCTGGACATTTGGGTCTTGGTTTTCAGCGATTTGTTCAGATTCATGTGCCTGTTGTATTCATCTCTATAAGCAGCTTTCAGCGGCATATAAAAAGACACATTCAGCGGCTGTGTTCTATGAGAACTGTGTGGTGGAATGGAAAGCATTGTGATGTGGTTTTCCTAGCAAAAATTAAAACCTCGGAGGGAAATATGACTGCTGTGATTGTCCAGAATTACCAACACAGGTGATTCTTGGGTAGGCTTTGCAAATGCTGCGAAATGTTTGAGCCAAGTGACAAATAAGTCTTCGTTTATCCAGCCATTTTTCGAGTTGGTGTATAATGCACCAGCTGGTCCATCTTTTTCTAATAAAGGCGTCATTCTCCGCCTGGGAAGAATAAACATGGGCGGTATAAAGTTTCCCGCTACACTCATCGCACTCATAACTGTTATGCTGCTTCCTCGTTCGCCGCTTGTAACAGATCCGACTCTTCTTTGTCCTTTTTCGGCGAGCACTTTTCCTGGGCCTGTCACCGTGGTGATACCTGTTTCATCACAGTTGTAAATATTGTTAGGAATAAACTTATGTTTTTCCATTAAGTCGCCAAGTTTATCATAGAAATGTGTTAATTCTTCTTTGTTGAAAGCAGAAATTCTGTTTAAGCTTGTCGCTTCAGCTTTGCGTATAGAAACTGAAGGATTGCATCTCATAAAGGCGTGTACCCAGTCCAATCCAGCTGTTTTGCTGCTTTCATCAAAATTGTTTTTGATATTGTTGACCTCAGCATATTTATAAACAAGTTTACGCAAATCTGCGATATTGAGTCCATAGTATAGCGAACCCAGCAACTTAACTTGTTCAGCAATTTCAGCTGGGTTGCTCATGTTTTCATTTTTTAGGCGATCTCTTAAAGTAGTGAATGGTATGTTATATTGTTTTGCGATTTTCTTTTGAACATACCTCTTTCAATAGCAGTTTTAGCAGATTGAAGGTCTTCGGTTCAAGCCGCTTTAGCGATGGTCCTTTGACGATTTCTTGGCATATCTACAACAACAAAAAAAATAAGTCACTAAGGGGTAATGGCGCTCAGGTGAGCGGTATAACCCCAAACGGTCGTTCTGTAATTAATTTGAAAATTTAAAAAAATCACACACAATTGTTGAACATTGATTGCATTATCATAAAATAGAATAGCTTTATTATCAGAAAAGTAAAATTAATAATTATATAAGCATAAAGTTTTGGACTTACCGACAAAGACCACTTAACCGAAAATTAGATCAGCGCGCCCGCAAACAAAGAAACGCACTTCGCGGTGGCATGACGTGAGCTGACTGTCCGTTTGCATCGCTGTCTGTTAGCGTCCCCCTCCCCCCGCGCTTCACGCGACGTCGCGTGTTGCTACGTTCCATTTTGACAGAGTTATAGAGGTGAGCGCCATTACCCAGTGAGCGCAATTACCCCTGGTTACCCTATATTTAATATAGGTCCTGCACACCCCTTTAACGAGTAAGAACTTACATTTATTTTTACTTCCAGATGTGACAACTAAATATGTTATACATAATAATAAAGCATGCATGATTTTTAGAATTTAAAAATGAATTTGCGGTAGAAACCTACTTATCCTTTTTTACGAAATAATCCCTAGAGATATCCTGCACTACTGATTCTGTTTTTATTCATCATCTTGGTCGAAATTAGTTCAGTAAAATCCCAGATGGCACTCATAATATAGAGGACAAAAAAAATTTTTTTTCGGATTTTCTCCAAAATTGATATTGGGAAGTTCTCGAAATCGTATAAAGCGAATTAATTTTTTTTTTAAAAAATTAAATATGGCGGTACAACATTTTGCATCTCTCGATTTAGCGGAAAATTGGTATTGCGGATTTTTGAGGCTGTAAATTATAAATCTGAAATTATTTTTGAAAAACTCACTATGACGTCCTAAAAATTTTACATTCCTCCATTTTTTTTTCAAAATTGGTACAAGGGGGTTTATAGAGGTATAATTTGCAAATTTAAAATTAAAAAAATTCAATATGGTTGATGTAATATGGCGGTCTAAAAATTTTGCATTTTCCGATTATGTCCAATAGTGGTCCTGGGGGATTTTTGCAGGGCATAAATTGAGGTTAAATTAAGAGTTTAAACCTATCTTTTTCAAATTCAATATGGTGGGTTAAAATTTTTACGTTATTCATATTTTACCAAATTGGTATTAAGCGAGTTTCTGGGCTGCGAATTTGAAGTTAATTTCTTAAAATTAAATATGGCGGATAGAATTGACTACAAACTTTACATTTTTCTGGTTTTAGAATTAAAAATGGCAGTCCAAAATATGATCTCGAGGATCAGTCCGTATCATGGGAATACCAAAGGGCATATGATTTGATCCTTCCTTGTGATCGATTAGTTTTTTCCCCCATGTTACGCAACAAATATGTAAGGCCCAAGTATTTTCTTGATGAGTCATCGGGAGACTAAAATACTCACTTCAACACTTTAAAATAAGATTTGCAAAATTTCGCCTTTGTTTTTTTTAGAAAGTCAGTACACAAAAAATGTAACAAAAATGATTAGGATCGTTAATAGACTTTCTTGACAGATTGGCACAAGCACAATGATTGATTGAAATAAAGCATTTTAAACAAATATACAAATAAAAATATACATAAACAGTCTTTTTTGCGGCCATTTACATGCGTTTATCTCTATAATATCCAAAATGAACTTGACCTTATCACAAGAAAACTGAGGGTGATTGGAACAAAATAATTGCACTTTCGTAATGAGGGCAGGTAGTCAAAACACCATTACTTACGTGTGTTATGATTACAGTTGATTAGTGTAATTTATGTTATTTTAAAGTTGTAATAATCATCTAAATATTGTGACATATATGTAACTTTTATTATTATTTATTTTCTTCTTCTTCTTCTTCTAGGTAGAAGCAAGTTCTGTTATCTATACAATACCTCATCGATCCTCGTTTGAGGTCGAAATCCAGCTGTCCCTCCATCTTTTGGGGGGCCGTTCAGGCGGTCGTTTGGTGTTTGGTTACTCTCTCATCACGGTTTTTGCTGGTCTGTCATCGTCCATTCGTTCCACGTGATCTCTCCACTACCTACGACGGTTTCGAACCCACTTCACAACATTCCCCACTCCGCTGTCTTCGCGTATTTTTGCGTTTCTTATTCTATCTCTTAAACTTGTTCCCGTGATCATTCTCAGCGTTTTCATTTCTGTGGTTCACATAATTTGTTTTGTCTTTGTGGTTTCATTTCTTGTTTCTGCGCCGTAGGTCACAGACCTTGTAAATTCTTGCTTTGCTCTCAACCGTCATATGTTTATTGTTCCAGATTATGTCTCTTAGTTGGCCTGATATCATGGCCGCTTTGTTGGCCTGTGTGCGTACTTCTTCTGTTACTGCCCTGTTACTTGTTATATGTGCTCCTAGGTATTTAAACTTCCCAACCTGTTCGATATGTTTGTCATCAACCATTAGTTTGCATCTTACCGGTTCTTTTGCTATTACTATTGCTTTGGTTTTCTCCACAGATATCTTCATATTATACTGTTTGGCTGTTCGATTGAAATGAAAAATCATTCTTTGTAAGTTGTCCTCGCTATCTGCTGTCAAGGCAACATCGTCTGCAAAGCATATAATCTGAACGGTGCTGTGTCCCATTGGGTACCCAATATTTGTGCTTTTTTCCTCATCAATGATTTCGTCCATGATTACATTGAAAAGTGTTGGACTTAGGCTATCACCCTGTCTTATTCCTTTGGATAGAGGGATTTCCTCTGTTAGAGTGTTATTTGTTTTAATTACCATGATGTTTTTGGAATTCAGTTCATATATTGTGCGTATGATTGCTTCGTCTACTTGTTTTCTTCGCAGTAATTCTGTTATGTGCTCCAGCTTGACTCGGTCGAACGCTTGTGTAAAGTCCACAAAACAAATTATTGTTTTGTCTATGTCAAATCTTGTGTTTTAGTTCTATGATAATCTTTGTAAACTTGTACTGATGAGTTGTTAATAATATAAATCCATATGAAAACCTATTAACTTAATTCTGATATTTATTATTTTGACTAATTAAACTTAATTATTTTTTAGATATGCACCAGAATCAATTATTATTACTGAAAATGGACTCGCAACCAGTTATGATACAACTAAAACAGAATTTCTTAAGGTAAAAATGGAATCTTGTTATCCTTATAATAATGAAAAATTGCCGTTATAGCAATCATAAACTGTTCATCAGTTGACGACAAAGTTTCTTAGCTGTTAGAATAAAGATTTTATACGTATATTAAAATCAAGCATAAATGGAGATAAAACATATATTACTGTGAAGGGAGACCCGAAACAACAAAAAAAAAACTTTAGCTCTAAAATTGGCCCAGTTTAATAATAAAAGTTGACAAATGCAGTAAGGCGTAGATCAATCGTAAAAATAATTAAATTTTATTAATTAAGTGAAATGGTTACCCCTCTTACTAATCTATTCTATTTTCTGGTCAACTAAAAGCTCGGCTAAAGATTTCAGGTCTAATCTGTTTAGCCATAAAAGTTCTAGAAATAATATTTTAACTGAAAGATTTTCTACAATTTTAGTTCGTAAGCAGGATAACTTAAAATAATAAAATAAATGGATTGATATTATTTTTATGGGGCGATTACCCACAACTACTTTGTCGTAAATATCCTTTAATAAACGGAAACGGTCAAATACTTGAGAGTAATTCCGAACTGGTTGTTGAGCTGGAATAAAGGGTTGAAGTAAGAATGCCAAAAGTGCTTTCTGGGCTTTCAAGCGAGCATTTGTTTGCAAATGGGCACTGTCATTAAAAGTGCCATGTTTGAATTACACCATGGCGACTCGTCCTACTCCGTTATTGTATGATAAGCTCTAGCATAACTAAGGGCGAACAACTTTATAAAATCCAAAGAATAGCTTGAGTAGGAATAACAAGTGTGATGGGGACTGAATCCTCTGGGGTACTGGAAGTTCTAGTCAGGTTTTCTCTACTTTTTTACTTATAGAGAACGAAACATTGAAGTCAGTCTATCATATCAAACGCCTAGGGCATTTTTAAGGGGAAGTGATGGAGAGACTCCCATTACTTCACTTGAAAACTTAGCTCCAGTTCTGAATCCTACCCACTCTCTGCTGATACTTTTGCCAAGTAGATCCTGGTAGATTACAGAAGGACCTCGATAGACTTAAAGAGCTAGAGTTCGAGTGTTGAAATGAGTTCCAGAGTCAGTGAATCTTATACTTTCAGGTAATATGGAACGGCATTTCAAGAAGATATTTCTATTATTCTTTAAAGTGGTATCTCTGTGGTAAGGACATAAATAGGAATAAGACCATGCTTAGATAGTATGACTGTAATATTGGCATCGGGGTCTACGACTCGTGTCAGTGTGAAATATTCTTGATAATTTGAGATACGGCTGCACAGACTCGTGTCATTCCCGGGTTGTTTTATTATTTACGAAAATGAGGAAGCAAATGGTTTAGCAAAGATTGAATCCATTTGGTGTGATCGCAGATTCAATTAAATACATGTTTTAATTAATGTTGGTAAAAAAGAAATTTATTGAATGTTGAAGGGAAGCCCCTGAAATAAGGTGTGCCAAAAAATATAATTTAATTTAATGCGGGGCTTATTATTGTTCCCTGAAGAGAAAAGTGTTGCGAATTTTAGTTTGATTATTGCCATTGTCACTTGAAAGGTTATCTTTATAAGAATGACATCACAGATGATCCAGTAAGCTGTTGGTTTTTAGAAGAGGATGAAACTATTGAAATGAAATGAAATGAAATAATTTATTAGCCATAAAACTGATACTTCAGCATTGGTTTCGTCTATACAATTAAATAAAAAAATATATACATAGCATACCTTAATGCTAGAAAAAACAAGAAACAGTTAAATTGGTTAGTATCATTAGATACTTGTTATAATATAAAAAATGTAAAATAACTTAATCTAATATTTAATAATAAAAACCACAGATTAAAATCCTACAACAACTAACGGGAAAGAAAAAAATAAAACGATAAGAACACAATCCGTAGCACTGGTCAGCGAAGGACGCAACGAAACAATCAGTCGGTACACAGTAAAAGAGTCAGTACATCCTACAGGCTTAAGTATTCGTGAAAAGAATAAAATGACCCCTAAACAAGAAATTTTTTATTTCTGTTTTGAATTTATTAATGTTTGGTATGTTTTTTAATTTTACAGGCAATTTGTTAAATAGCATAATGCAATTATAAATTGGGGATTTCTCAAAGAATGCCGTACTATGTTTAGGTATGCTAAGAATGTCACTATTTCGTGTATCATATCTGTGACCCTGGCCAAGAGTTTTAAACTCTGAGTAATTTTGTTTTACATATAAAACGCATTTTAGAATATAAATTGAGTAAAAAGTCAAAATGCTGTTTTCCTTAAAAATGGGTCTACACGAATCCGTCGGCTTAAGACCAAATATCAACCTCAGTATTCTTTTCTGAGCCAGAAATACTCTATTCACCTCACATCCTCTTCCCCAAGACATGACATTGCTTGACAGATGACTGTATGCCAAAGAATAATACACAGTCAGCAATCCAGCCCGGTCTAGAGATGACCTCATCTGCAAAACAGCAAAGAAGGCAGAATTCAATTTTTTACAAACATGTTAGATATGGGAAAAGAAATGCAGCGACTCATCAAGCCACGTGCCTAAAAATTTAATATAAGCTGAGGTTTCAATATTATATGTTTCTTTATCCTCTACCAGCAATGGTTTTTTAATATTGAAATTTATATATACAGTCTTTGTTGGGTTAAGTATTAACTGATTACGCTGACACCAAATCTCCAGCTCGTCTCATACCACTCCCGCTGTACGCAACAGATCCTCTGGGGCATCCGCAGATATAGCTATCGTGGTATCATCAGCAAACATAACCAACTTTCCCCTACTGATGAATCTAGGTAGGTCGTTAACATAAATCATAAACAAGAGCGGCCCCAAAACTGACCCCTGCGGCACACCCAAGGCGACTTTTTTGCAATCTGATTTACTTTTTTGGTATCGAACAAATATACTCCTATCAGACATATACGAGTTGATGAGTTTTAGGATATTTCTTCTTATACCCGAAGCAAAGAGCTTTCTCAATAAGAACTCTCTACTCACAGTATCAAACGCACTTGTTAAGTCAAACATTAGGCACATCACATACTTGCCCCTGTCGAGCTCAGCATATACAAAATTAAGTAAATCACAGCATGCTGTCTCGATGGATTTGTTCTGTCTGAAACCATGTTGGCAAGGAGTAATAATTGAATTCTGGTTAAAAAAATTTATCAAATTTTCGTATATTATTTTTTCAAAAACTTTAGAAGATACACTCAGTATAGATATTTGCCTGTAATTGGCCGGGTTGTGAGGATCATCCTTTTTATATATTGGTGTAACTGCCGCCTGCTTTAGTATTTGAGGGAAAATGCCCTCTGAAAGTGATCTGTTTATTAAATATGTCAAGGGATGTGCGACAGATTCTGAAATTAATTTTAAAATTTGAGGACTTATACTATCGGAACCCGAGGAGCGTTTGTTCTTTAACGAATTAATAGTCGATACTATCTTTTCCTGAACCACCGCAAAAACTACTATTGTTTGAGGAATTGATTCTATAGTTGTTGCTGGTAAAGACATGTTTCGACCATAGGCCTCAAACAACTTCAACTTGGTAACAGAGCTGAAATATTCAGCGAAGTGATTAGAAACCTCTTGAGGGTCATCGCTTTCACCACTGCTGAAGCGCAAAACGATGTTATGGTTTGTTACCGTTTTCTGTCTATTAAGATTTTGGTTAATACAATTCCATATTTCTTTCGTTTTGTTGGTTGCATTATTTATTTTGTCTCTATAATAAGTTTTTTTTGCGCTTTGTATACTTCGCTTATAATCTTTTTTTTTTTGTTGCGATAAAGCATCTTATGTTCGGCACTGGCTATATATCTTTGTAAAAAATAAAGATTATCCAGTTCCTTTCTTTGTCTTGCCAAAAAAGGACCATACCACGCATTAGTTTTTGTCATCGATTTTTTGTAACTTCGTCTCACTCCCAACGGACAACTCAAATCCAAGTAATGGCCCACAGTAGATGAAAACTCCGACCAGGCAACATCCGCGCTCGGAAGTTCCAATAGAAAAGACCAATCAACCCGCTCTAAAAGATATGAAAAGTGAGATAAGTTAGCTGGGGTTAAATTTCTGCCCACCCTATCTTCCGCTGTGCGATGATTGGTGGTTATATTAAGATCATAAGAAACGCTAATTATATGAGCAAAGTGGTCTGCCAAGTGAGGATGTATTAACTTGCAGCTATAATTAGACCTTGGCAGATTGGTGCAAACATAATCAATGACACTCCCACACAGATTACCAAATCGATTTAATGCAATTCTAGTAGGCAAGTATGTAGTTATTTCCAGATTAAAAGAATTAGGAATATCACATAGAATTGCTTTTTTGCTTGTATCCTCAGAATAGTCAATATTTAAATCACCAGAGACTTAAAGTGTTTAGCTTAAACAAAGACGTTTTGAGGATACAATTTCATGAACAAAATAAAATCACTTTTAAAATAAAGTTTCATACAGTATTTTTTCCACGAACACTCTATTAAGATAAAATTGTATTAAATCTTACGAAAAAATAAGTTTTTGATATATTTAATTTCAAGAATCGTGACTTCCAAATTTTATTTTTGCTTATCAATCAAACTTTGATTATAAATTAAGGTTATCTATTGTTTAACAAATTTGTCAATTATGAGTTAAAGGTAATTTCAATATGACTTCAAATAGTACTGATGTCATTTCATAAGAAATTGAAGGAGCATACTTTATAAATCGTACATAAGTATTGTCTAATACTTTATAATTTTTTAGAAATATATATATATATATATATATATATATATATATATATATATATATATATATATACGAGGTGTGGCAATTAAATTCTGGAAATTTAGTTATAACTCGGGAAATGGCAAAAATGCGTTGTTCTCCAATATCTGTCTAGAGAGGGGAGATCTTTCTCTTAGTTTCAGTCCAACATTGAAGTCGATAACACGTTTGGTTTGTGTTTTATGCGCATTTTTCAAAAGAAATTTTTTTAGTGGCGTCGTGAAAATCGATCTGCGAGGATCTGTTGTCCCGCATTCGGAGCGATGGCAGAAACTGGATGAGTCAGGGAGTCACTAGAGATGAGACCTGGATATCCCGAAATCCCGGAACTTCATTTGCTTGTTTTTTATTGAGAATAACCTAAACTAACACTAAGACTTTAGATTATTAACTTTCCCTTGCAAGTTAAATGATACACTTTATTTTAATCTCTTCATAGTCCCAACTGATTATTAACTAAGAAGTTGGTCAACTTTTAACTTGTTAGTTTAATTTTTAAAGTCGGACTCGTTCGTATCTTTTATGGGATGTTTTCGGCCGGAGGAAAAATTGCCAAGTGCATCAAAATAGAAAAAATAAGACAGATATATTTTAGAGATACAATTTTGTCCCTGAAAGCCATTAGGCAAGTTCAATCAACGACGCTGCTTTTAATCGCAAAGACTATTGGCATCGAATGATCTGTGGCTATGGGGGCTATGATAATGGGCTCATCGAGGCCTAGACATGGATGATCAAGTATCACCACATCATTTATTCAGTTATTCACTCAAACAAATAAAAGTTAGTGAAAATGTATCATAAAATAGTTGCAACACTTGAGATGTTGATGGTAAGATGGACACGCGCTAGGAGACGCTTCTGGAACGAGCACATATCTAGGATGGAGAACAGCAGACTGGTAAAAATCGCCAGAAATGGAAAACCAGCATCCGGCAGACCGCCGGGACGGCCCCCCAAGAGGTGGAAGGATAGCTGGTCGTCGGCATCTCAGGAGGGACAAAGAAATGGGTAGAAACAAGCCTTAGGCTTTCGCAAAGAAGAAGAAGAAGAAGAGAATAAAATTAGTTAAATTACTACAATTGAAAATCAAATATTTTTTTCCCTTTTATATTAAAATATCGATGGACGGTGTTGATTGGCTATTCTTTATTCTATCTAACTATTAAATTTTAAAGTTGAACAATGCTTTTTTATTCCTAAGGGTGTTAGTTTAGTAGAAAATTTTAGTGGTAGTTGTTAATTTTTGAAAGTATGAACCAACCATTAAAATATTATTGATAAGTGATTGTCAATTTATTCTTAACACTAGAATTGCGGATTAAAAAGCATAATTTTAATGGTGTTTGTAGAAAAAATAATTCAACTCTATATTTTTTTTTAATTCGTTTTTTTCTAGAATCACTTAAGTAACGTTATAGATGCCATAGATGAAGATGGAATTAATGTTATTGGATACTTATATTGGGCATTTATTGACACTTTTGAGTGGATTGGCTTTTACACGTAAGAACTTTTTTAGTTTTGTCATTATTTTCAGTAGCCTTAGGAAATATTTTAAAAATTAGTCAACGAACGTTAAAAAATACATCATTGTCAATTATAGTGTGATCACCGATAGGTAGAAGTGTTTGTTACTGGAAAGTATTGTAACTCACTGATAATAAAAAATGCCTTTAAAAAATGGGCAGCCAACTCTAATTTTGTAGAAGGCTGTGACATTCATACACAGGCACACCAGAAAGTATCTTGTCCGGTCGACTAGGCTCCTCTACTTGGGATTTGGGTTCAGACTATCTATATATCTATATCAGGGGCTTAAACATGAAGTTACCCTCAGAGGAGTGATTTTAGTTGTCAGAATTATTATTTAATTTGGAGAAATGGTCAATTTTGGCGCATTTGGATCAATGTAGCAGATTTACGGAAAATTGTGATATGATGTGGCCATTTAGATTCAGCTTGTCAAATTACATAGAGGTAGAGGGTCTAATTTATCTGATAACACATTTTTTTTTGTTTTTAATTTAGCCTATTGCAAGTTCTATGACGTTTTAATAAATAAATATTCACTAAATTAAAAGCAAGTATCTTGGCAATGTTATATTTAACATTAAAATTTTAAACAGAAAATATTTTAATTAAAAAACTGGAGCTTTTCACAAAACCTTTCAGTACAGTTACATACGAATCATATACTTTTGTAAACAAAAAACAAGCTTCTGATTAATTCGCCTAGTTGTTATTAGACGAACCTTACTTTTTTAAATACGGAATTAATTCATAACTTTCAAGAAAAAAAATGTAAGGTTCAGTTTCTCTTCAGCTGATTTATATGAGAAAAAAGTGGAGCATATGTCGAATTTACCATTACCAACTTGGCTAAAGAGCATAAAATTAAAAGTTTAAGAAACATTCATGGTCAAAAATAATCGTGGATAAAATGCTCAAAAATAATAATATATTTTTTAAAATCATGTTTTAGGAAGAAATTTGGTCTGATCGCCATAGATTTTGATAGCGACAATAAAAGTAGAACTTGGAGAGAACCGGCGTACTGGTATCTTAATCTTACCACAACAAGGGTTTTGGAAGTTTAACTGTTTTATATTTGAGTTAAATTCTATTATAACTATTCCAGTGGTTTTGAAAGTGTTATTTTTTACAGTAAAGTTTTTCAATAATAAATTTAGCTTTGTTTCTTTTTTTTTTTTAAATTCTACTGACCTATTTAAGTAGATTTACTAATTCTACATCAGAAACTACTATACGTTAGAAGCTAAAAAGTACCTAATTTTATTTAAAAATATATTTGTTTGTCAGCAAAATGGAATACTTTGGAAATTTATAAATATTTTTACACAAAAAGTATGTTAAATCGCAGTCAAAAGCTGATTTTTTTTTTGTCCCAGGCTGAAACTGGCGTGTATCCAGCTAATTCAAAAAGTGACTAATAGGTACAGTTAACGGTTGAAATAAAGTCAGTTCTAGGTTTAACTGCAATGCGTCTATTACAGCCCCCTATGCATCGCGCCTTTCGAGTTACACCGTGCATGTTTGACCTTGTCTAATCGTGATTTCAGATTTAGGTTCGAACATGTGATGAAATGGACTAAAAAGTATAGAATTAAGTTCTATTAAAAAAATATTTGTGTTCATCTTCGTCTAAAGAGCGCCCACAAGCCTCTCAAACTTGATGTTACCATACACTCATATTTTAGTGACAAGGTTTTATTGGTTAAAAGTACATTGAGAGAGTAGTTAGGTTTCGGAGCTGGAGCTATGTACTGTGTTTACATCAGGTAGACATCTCCCCACTACTCTCATCCAGCTTGTATAGCTGGCTTCTAGATGCTCTAGGTTGTTGATATGATAACAGTCTTCATTACCTCGTTTTCTATGCCAATTGTTTTTAAACATAACTGTGACCTCCAGAATACGGTTATACATGGTCAAAATAGTCGGGTTAAAGAAAGAATATGTTCAGGTTAGTTCAAGTTTAAGTTTGTTTTATCAGATTGATTGCAGTGCACAGGACATATGTGCCGAGCCGCCAATACGTTTGCTAGCATTTTTCAAGTATTTCACCGACTTGATGCAAAATTGAAATATAGACTTGTAGAATGATATTTCTACTTCTGAAATCTAAGCGTGCTGAAAAATAATGCACAAAATTTCTAGTTTCCAAAAGGCTACAAGACAACTTAAAAAATGACATAAATATTAATTTTTGAAAAAAAGCTGAATTTTCCGGTTTTTCCTGTTATTCATCGTTTCTAATTATCTAATTGAGACAATCCGGAGCTTGCATTGTTGGTATTTTTGTTATCTAAAACACCATCGAGATTGTTTCATTATTTTTGATTTTATAAGCAAAAAAACAACAAAAAAAAAATGCAATTTTTTGGTTTTAATTATCTATAACAAATTAATGGATTTTATAGAGAGTGGGAAACATAATAAAATATCACTACGGGCTTTTTTACTGTGATGTCACAATCCTGATAATTTGAACTAACGAAAAAATATCCTATATCCAGTATGAATAACATAAGGGGTAAAGTCACATCTGGAGGTCATTTGAGGGTCAAATGTCCCCATAACTTGAATGAATCAATGATTCAGAAACTAAGAGTTATGTGTGCCCTACAATTTGAACTCGGCCTTGACCTTGAATGTTATCTCAAGGTCACAAAAATTTTCTTAAATTGGACCCATACTGTTGACTTCGAAAATGGAGAAAGTGGAAAATTGTACTATCGGGTATGCCCTTGAAATGACTTCGAAAGTCAAGGTCAAGACCATTTCAAAGTCAAATATCAAAAAATCCCGAAATGACAGGATATTCGGGATTGTTCAAGGCTTAGGGGAAAATTCGAGCACTGGGAGTTTGGATGAAAGTAAAAAATTTTTACCTTTGAAAATGACCTTCAGTGACCCCCTTTTGGACCTTGCAGGATATCCTTAACGTGTAACTGCGAAAAGTTCTCCAAACAAGGACAGCTAGGAGAATCAAACGATAAGGGAAAATAAATAATTTTTGCTCTTTCTTTATTTAAAAAAATGACCTCGCACTTCTATGATCTTGAAAACAGTCTAAAGGTCAAGTTTGTCTAGTTCGTCAAAATTTGTGAATTTTATCGAGTACTTGTAGAAGACACCTTTAAAGTTTAATATGCTCAAACAACCTCGAAAATGCGTCAAAAAAAAATTCTTATCTGAGTGTTTTTTAACAATTGAGTCTTCCTAGAATAGAATAGCAAATTTTAAAATACCATTTCTGAAGGGAAATTTCCCGTTCTTTCCGAATGTGACATCAAAAATAGGGGTTTCCAATAAAAGAAAACTAATTCGACCTGCACTAACCTTGAAAATTTACGCGAAGGTGAAGATGGTCTATTTTACTCAAATTTTTGCATTTTATCCACTTGCACTTTAACGTTTGTTATTCCCGGAATCAATTTTCAATTGAATCAAGTCGTTCTTATTTATTTTTCCTTATGGTTTGAATTCTTCCAACCGTGCTAGTTTAGTTTAGATGTGATTTTACTTATGTTATTAATACCGTTAGATAGGAAATTTTCTCTGCGTTTCAATTCTGTAATAAAAAAATGAGGGATTCCAATTAAAAAATTTACCTTGACCTTTAAATGATCTTGAAAATTTACCTCCAGGTCAAGGTCATTAGTACAGATAAGTGATATTGTTTTATAAATGGAGTGTTTTACAAGATATTTGAATCTATCCTTTAAAATGGCTCACCTTGTATATAAATATTTGACAGTCGATATTTAATAATCTGGCTTTAAATTAGCTACATCCCACCCACAAATTACGGTACAGTTTTTATAAATAGAGAATTGTTTCTTATGATTTTTATTTGTGTTTTGATACCAGAGGATATGTATATGTGTTTGAAGTTGGGGATTTGTACACTGGATATAGTAGATCTATAGTATTTCTCTTCTGCTGCTAAGTCATTAGGGATGCCTTGCCAACTAAAGCAGGTCCTCCAGTCCTATTTCCCTCAGGAATGTTAAAATGTTAGACGGCTTTAAAGGGGATAGCTCTCCTTCTTTTATTTGGTATGCTTTCTAGAACCTTATTCTAGGGTTTTCTAAAGCGCTGCACTCTGAGAGGATGTGAATAGAGGTTTCGTTCTCCTTGCAAAATCTTCGCTTTCCGCTTTCTTCGAATCCGAGTTTCTTGAAGTGTCTCTTCAGGTTAGTTCAGCAGAACTCTAAGTTGGTTTTTACTTCTCTCTTTTCTGGTCTTAGTATCTTGGCTTGTCTCATTCCTTGCAAATTCGTCCAGTAATGGGATCATTTTTTCAGTTCTTCCAGCATTATATTGCTACTGATTCCACAGGAAGGTTCGGGCAATAGAAATGGTGTCTCAGCTCTTTTTCTCGTGAACTTGTCTACTATTTCGTTTCCCTCAACCCCGGTGTGTCACGATACCCAGAGGAAAGTGATCTTATTACTCTTACTTAATTTATTTAGTTCCTCTTGGTAACCTATTTGGATTGAGAACTAGAGTAAAATTCACAGAAAATAATTATCCTTTCCGTAATCCGTCTTAGACAGAAAATTCAACTTTTTGGATGCAGTCGAAAGTCTTCAAAGCCTCTTATTTTTATACATTTATATTTTTCTGTTATTTAGAAATGAATGCCATTTGACTGTTGATATTTTACCGCCTAACAGAAAAACCACAATGTGTTATGAGTATAAAACAAAGGTATATTTTACTTTTTTTCTTAACGGTTTAAGGGATAACGTGTTAGATACAGTTGAAAATAAAAAACAATATTATATTAAGCTGTGTTATCGTTATCAGTAATTTAATAACAAAGGTTTCTGATAACATTTTAAAAGTAATTAATAGCAAGTACTAAATTTCTTAACATGTTTTTTTGCGATAATTTTTGGGTTTTAAAAATCTATGTTTGAGAGTTAAGTAAATGGAGAATGGCAGTGAACATTAAAATAAATACATCATCTGAATGAAGTAAACGTGTTACACTGAAATACAAAAAGTATTTAATTATGTAGCGTTAGGCCATTGTTTATCATTGTTCGCTTATTATAATTTGCTGTTTCGGTATTTTCCGTAATATTCATTTATTTGGAATAGTAGATGTTTATTTTCATATTTGTACGTTAATAAATGGGGAAGATAATTAAAAAACTCCATAGGTCAATTAATCATATATAAATAAGTTCGCACTTATCAATTAATTTTAGCCTCGTTTCAGATGATATAAAAGCAAAACGGGAGTAAAATGATTCGTATACACCAAGTTAATGAAAGCTAAGGAATTGCCGCTCGTTGGTCTAGTGTACTGGTGTCCAAAATGGTTCATATGAACTCCGGAGGTCGACTACAACCTACAAGGGGTTCGTCTCAACGATTTTAAAAATTGGGAGTGCATGAAATATAAATGGGGGTTTACGAAAGTGGATTCTATTTCGACAGATCATCACCAAAATTTAGCCGTTCCATAAATGTCATAATATACCTAACACAGATTATACTTAGGTCCTTCGGTAGTACTTGGAATAGATAAGTAGGTATATTTCATTAAATTATTGTATAGGTAAGTAACTATTTCCTTTGTGGTGACACTAGTGCAACTTATAAAAACCTTGCGCATATGATTACAATGCATTGCGTTCATAGGTGCGATAGCAAACATGTCTGGAATCTTTGGAAAACCTGGGGTCTGAGAACGAAAATATTCTTATAGTCATATGAAACGACCATCAAACCTATGGTCACATATGCCTCCTTAGTATCCAGTAGTAGCAGATGAAAGAAGAAATTGGAGTGTGAATATCAGGCCTAAGTTTTGCAAAATCTCTAGAAGGCATTTTCAGGATCTTCCGAGCAGAAATGCATACAATACATATCTGCGCTGACGAATAGAAATACTAAAAAGAACAAAATATGTATATTGAGAGATAGCCAAGCAGCGCTAAAAGCTTCCAGGCTAAACACCTACGAGTCTAAGTAGACTTGGGACTGCGGGCAAGTCCTAAAGCAATTTACAGGGAACAACAGGTTAGCCCTGATATGAATGCCAGAGCTAAAAAAGGAATCAAGGGAAACGAGGGAGCGGAAAGCCTCGCAAAAGAAGCTTTGCAGCCTCTCTTATTAATTTTCGTATAGTTCCTTCTTTTATTTGGTCTATTATAGCTATCTCTAGCTATCTGGAATCAAGTTGTTCCTGTCAGTTTTCTGATGTTATAATCCCATCTGAAATTGGGGCGTCTCTATGGTTTCTTGGCGTTTCTGGGATGCCACATAGCTGTCCTAGTGGTCCACCTATTGTCTCTTCTTGCTATATGTCCTGCCCGTTGTCGTTTTAGAAATTTTATCCCTTGGATTACATTAGTTACTTGGGTCTTCTGTCGTATTCATTTTTTTCTTTGACAATCTATTTTAATCACGCCTAGCATGCATTTCTCCATGCCTCTTTGAGTGGTTTGAAATTCTGTAGTTATTTCTTTCTTCAATATCTAAATTTCATACCGGCAAAATGAATTAATCAAATACCTTTTTTTAAAGGTATAGTGCCATCCTGGACTTGAATATTATAGACTTTCGTCCAAATGCTAACCACGCTAGTTTAATTCTTCTATTGATTTCCGGAAGTAATGAACCCGATTAGTGTGTGAGTTGTTCCAGGTATATATATATATATATATATATATATATATATATATATATATATATATTTATCTACTAGTTCCAGCGTGGGCACATTTATCCTAATTTCGACGTTGTTATTGAGATAGTCGCATGTTTCTTTGCTAGGTTGATTTTTAGACTTACTCGATATGTTGTAGTCATTAATTTGCTCTTGCAATTCTTCAGGCAATTTAGCAATCAAAATTATGTAATCAGCGAATTTTAAATGGTTTAGGTGTTCTCCATCTATACATAAACCTTTGTTATTTCAGTCTAATTTCTGAAAGATATTTTCTACGGTTTCTGTGAAAAGCTTCGAGGATATTGTATCTCCTTGTCGGACTCCTTTTTGGGTAGGAAATTCTGAGGTGCTTTTATATATGTTTACTCAAGCTGTTGCATCTCTATATATGCTAGCTAACATTTATACATATGGTTTGTCTCCTTTTTGGTCGACTAAAGCTTCTATAACTGCTTCAGAATATACTACATCGAAAGCATTCTCAAAGTTTATGATGGTTGCGCTAGTGATAGATAATATTATTTTGTGCTACTCAGTATTTCTCTTAGGGTTTGAATATGATTAAATGTACTGAAACCACTTCTAAAGTCTGCTTGCTCTCGAGATTGTGCATAATCGAGTGTGCTTTGTATTCTGTTGTTAATTCATTTCGTGAATATTTTGTATATTACTGGTAGCAAGCTAATTAGTTTATCATTTCTGATATCTTCTTTGCTGCCTTTCTTGTGAATGATGATTATATTGGCACTATTCCACTGGTTCGGAATATGTCTTGCTTTTAGGTAGTCTATACATATTTTTGATAGGATCCCCCAAGTTGTTTTTCCAGCGTACTTTAGAAGTTTGGCTATATCACTGTCATTCCCAGCTTCTGTGCCGTTCTTCATGCTCTTAAAAGCTTCATCTACTTCGTCCACGAGAACATTGGGAAAGTCTTCTAAAACCATATTTACCTTTCTCCCTGCTTCTTGTATTTCTGATGCTCTTTATAGATCCTAATAGAATTTGGTTATGTGTTCTATCATTTCTTTTCTATTTGCGATTCTTTCATTATCGTTCATCAATGTTATTATTTGATTTCTGCCGATTGTCGATGTATTTTTGTTTTTTGTAAGTTTTACGATATTCAGTTTAATTTTCTACAAGCTTTTCATTATAAGTTTTTGTATCTTCTGAAATCTTTTTCCTTATTGTCTTGCACAGTTCGAGGTATTCTATTCTGAGTTAAATTTCATTTGTTTGCCTAGTTTTCTATTATGGTGGCGTTGTTGTGAACTTCCAGTTTCTTTGGCGCAAATTAAGGTCATCTCCAGGGGGAAGTAGTCGCGACTGACTAGTTAAGAAAAATATTGAGAATTAGGGTTATTGGAGATGCAGTCTGTTTATAAAGTTGTATGTCTTGATAAGGAAAAACTCGTGTTAGATTACAATCTTTAACTATACTTTTTCATCTAAGATATTGGGAATGCTTTTCTTAAATCACAGTCTTTTTATTAATCTTTATATTCAAGTACATATGTGAAATACAAAATATTTTTTATTTCTTAAATCTAAAAATTTATTGTAGAAAAAAAAATAAAATAGCTGAGATTGTCTTCAAATATTTTTATATTGCAAATAAAAAAATTTATTTCTAGTATCTAGTACCTCTTTGATGGGAAACATCTCACACATTACTTCAGTACACGATATTAGTCTCTTCTCAGCATTAATATCATTTCCGTTAAACATGATCAGCAAAACACGCAAGACATGCATCACATGCATTATAAATCGCTTTAAGCGGTAAGTATCAGTTTCCTAAAATTATTTGCTTACCGTTTTGACTTATTTACCTTTTTTTTCCAACCTAGGCTCTCCATCATATTTCTGCTATTTAATTCTTTCTCACACTCGTGTATAGCGCAAAAAATCTGGAATAATTTTGAATGACGTCAAACGAAATGGAACAAGCATGCTTGGACTTACTATTGTGACAGAATTTGATTATAGACTCTTGCCGATGACATATTGAGGTAGCGTTAATTATCTTATCTATAATCATTTTTGTCCCATATTAATTAGTAACTATTTTAATAACCTACAATTAAATATCACAGTAATAAAGACACTCTGGAAGTCTGGTCGTTCAACTTCTCTCTTGCTGCTTTAGTACCAAACACTACGGTTATTAAAGCTTACCACAACAATGACTCAGATCTTCAGGACTCAGGAAAGGCTGCTAGTTAGTGGGTCAGAAGACATCTCTCATTTTGTAGGTCATGCAACAGCGCGCCCGCGAGTTTATTCGCGTGAAGGTTTTAATTAGATTGAATAACACAAGTTTCTCAAAACACTTAGTCTATTAACAAAATAAATAGAATAAAAACGAACTATTTACAATGAGAAACTTAAAACTAATAACAATTACGAAAAACTAACATAATTGCTCTTTTCGGCCTTTATTTAACCAAAAACTTAAAACCCAATTTTGAAAAAAACACGTATAAATAGCTAAACAAAGAAAAGAAATAAAACGCGAAAAATAGCTATTTATATTACTTAATCGAACCGTATGAGAATCGCGATATTCCCACTAAAATAACACATGATACTCCCTTAACTTCCCGAATTAAACAAAGATAAATCAAACAAAGAAAACCTTCATTCCCGCCAAATATACACTACGGCACTGGGCTTATAGAATGGTACCGATCACCCTTATTCGACTTTCAAAATGGAACTAAAATTTACTATTCCTTAAAAGAGTGTATTCGAATCTTACACCCCCTCTCCCTTTGTTTTCCGTTTGTATCCAAATTAGGCGATGGAACCCGGTAAATGACAATTTCTTTCCCGTAAAGTTCGAAGGTTTATATCGTTACATGCTGAGGGTGTTAGCTATTCTATACCGGATGTTTGATTCACGAATTGACCTGTGAGCATCTTAAGCTTAATTTTTATATAACACAATTTATAAAACTATTCTATTTCTTTCTATAACTAAAAGAATATATGTTAAAGACTGTAAAAAAAACTATTCACTTTTCTTGGCTGTTTTGGCAATAAACATCTTAACTCATTATTTCTTGTGAATAGAAAAAACAATTATTAATCATAATTCTTTTTACAAATGATCAAACGATATATTTCTATTATAGTGAGTGTATTTGATCATTCTTTTGTTTCCTATTAATGGGAAAATCGTTCAATAATTTAAAACATTTTAACGGTATTCCACATACCATATGTTAAAACTACCCTTATCACATCTGGTTTTATATACTTAACCAGGGCAGGATTACTTAGACGGATTTATAGGCAATTCTAAGAGAGGGTCTTTTACGTCTTCATAAATTAACTGACTTTATGTATTTTTTTAAGAAAACATTTAAACGACAAAGATCATAAAAGTTAAGTTCGATAACTGATTTATTCTTCCTTTAGACCTTTGTGGATAGTGATAAAAAAATATAACTACCCTATTCCCACGGCATATCTATTCACAGAGTGATTATTTAATTATTTATTTTAGCAAAATATAGTTGACATTGAACAATGAAAATAATTAACATTTGTTCCATTACACTATGAACTAAAATCAAAATGATGTAGGATGTTAATCCAGAAATTAAATTAAAAAAATAGAGTGTATAAACAGGTGTTCTGCTTCATATGCTTATTTAATAATACTAGATCATGAAAATTAAATATAGTAATATCAGAAGGAAAAGACTAACCAGATGGAGTAATGACTTGAAAAGACCAGCAGGATTATTATGATTCACAGCGGAGAAAAGTGGAACAAAATAAGGGAGGTTTATATTGGAATTGATTTCAGATGACTTATGAAATAAGAAATTTTACAATAAAACGTAAATGATATACGAAATGTTTAAAAATTATAATTTGTTTTTCACTCTTCATATAATGTGTTTGTTGCCTTAGTGGCTGTAATTTAAATTAATTCCGTGAATATTTATTGAAACTAAAATTATTTCTCTATTTTATTTATTTTTTTTCAAATTGGTATTGTTAACTACTCGGGATAACACTCCTTCTGAATCAAACTATATAAGCTGAAAAGCTTAAATTAAGAAATCACCAACAATTAAAATATTTGCAAATTGAGGGAAATATTTTTGTAATTCTTTGAAGTTTGATTTAAATACTACTTTGAGATAAGTCGATAAGTCAATTGTTTACGCACAAAGTATTGTTTGGATTATATTATTATACAAGTTAGATTACCCACTTGAGAATAAGATTAACTGAAGTTACGTTAAAGTTAAATTTAGCGCAATCACATTTGGTTTTTAAAAATATTTTTTTTTTACTTTTAACCCAACTTAATTTTTATTAGTTTTCAAAATTACCTTATTACTATTTGGACGTTTCTGATATTTTTTTCAAATCATAATTTTACAAATATAGTTAAGTTTTCCTATGCCTTTTGTTCTATGATTGTTTTATTCTCTAATAAAACAAAATTAAACTTAGAAAATGAACAATTACTCAGACACACTAAAATAAATCTTGTCCGAGAGACTCGACTGAAGAATCTGATGTGCCGAATCCAGAACTGGGGCTAAATGGCCCTATCAGGTCAGGGTTTTCCAAAAATTCGAGAAAATGATGCGAAAGTGTTAAAATTGTCCACTCTTTGAATTGAATATTTAATTTAACAATTCAAATTACCCAGTCAGAGTAACTACATCACTATCTCTCTTCTCTTATGTATTCAGACACTCTGAGTCCGAATCCACCCAAAGCTACTGAACCTAAAACAATGACAGAAATATGTATAGTCGGTCGCAGCAACTTACATATATTCAGTAAATTTCTTGATATTACAAATACGTAAATTAAATCATAAAAAGTTGTTTGTTTATATTTATTCTCAAAAAACTGCATAAAATTAAAATTTATATTTCATAAAAGCCTATGTAAAGTCGAAAAAAATGTGTGTAATTTTTAGCTACTTGCCTATCTTTAAAAAAGTTCAAATAAGATGTTGTGCTTAGTATTAGTATGGTCCTAAACTTATTACTTGTTGGATTATTGTGTAAAAAAATGTTTAATTTTATGATCAAAATGGAAATTTCAATTACCATTCGATGTTTATTAGATGGAAATTTTTAAGGAGAAATATCAAAAAGTGTAAATTTAACTGGAAGTACACAGCCGACAATATTTCAAAATTCTAATTAAAAGGTAATTTCACATCGCCCTATCAGGTAAGGGTTCTCCGTAAAGAGAATGATTAAGAAACACCGAAACTAGCCAATTCTCGTATTGAACGGTGATTCTGACAACTTACATTACCCGGACTAGTTAACGCTGTGTTACTGAAAATCTCGACCTGATGGCCATTTGGAACTCGGAATCGGATTTCATTCTAAAAGGGCAGAAGGGTCTAGTCTACAGGACAAGATACTTTTTTGTGAGTCTATGTTATTAATTCACCTTTATTAGAATCTATACACAGGTATATAGAACTATAAATTTAATCATAGGAAATACAGTCAATTAAATGCCATTGTGAAATTTATATAATTCTTGCTATTTCCGAAAAAATTTATAAAAAATCGAAAATTGACTATTTCGTTTTTATTTTTCAGACTTTATTTGAAGAGATATTTTGAAATAAACTGCACATTCTTCCTGTAACTTTTTTTCTACGGGACGATTTTATTAGTTTTTAACATGTTCGGATTTTAGCATAAACTTGATTTTCTTAAATACAGACCTGGTGATTTCATTACACTCTGAAGGGCTTTATAATTTCCAAATTTGATGATGTACCACCGAACTGAATGTCGTCGACATTTTTCGAAATCTCGTAAATTGAATTGTCAATACTTATATAATTCTCAAATAGATGTAACTTTTTATGTATATATATGTTGGTAGACAATAATTGTAATAGTTCCCATAGATATACTTAGATATCTCAATCACAGAGCTCTGTGGGGTCCCTTTCCATGTTGTCGGGCACTAGATGATATTTCCTATAAACTTTTACGTAGTTTGAGCGGTCCCCAGTAGTACTTAGTGCACATATTCGCTTCGGTACTACTCCAGTTGTTGATACAGTTATGGAAGTCATCTGGATGCTACTTATTTCCAATTATCCGCGTATTTGAACTGCCTCTGTATTTGACGATCTCCTCATTATTTTTATTATTATCATCCATCAAGAGTTAACAATAAACGAAAATCCAGAGGTTAGCCCCTCAATTCACAAGTGTTACAATAAGTCTACCCCATAGACATAAGAGTTAAATAAATAGACTGTGGATTCTATAGAAGGAAGTTGGTTCACGCTTAGAAAGAAACAGTGCGTTCCTCTCTCTAATATAACAACATTGCACGTTCCTGTACTGACAAAAAACGTCAGCTGTTGAATGCTTTGTTCCCGCATAACTCATTGTCTGGTCTAGATTCTTGGAATCCTACATTAATTTTATAAAATGCAGCTTTAGATAGTGCCAACCATTTGAGTTGGGGTTTTAGTGTGAATTCGCTAGTGTTGCAGAATTTATTTTGTTTTTTTTTGCAGTTTATTGGTACAGTGAAAAATGATGTCTTCTAATTTTATGAGAGATTTTTTATTAAAGACTTTCAATAATTTAATTTTTGTTTTATGAAATTCTCCTTTTCCACGACCCAGTGTATTTATATTATATTATAAACATTAAATTAGTGTTTGAGTGGTGCAAACTATTTTATAATTAGGTTAAGGATAAAGATATAGATGAGTTGGAATCGATAAGAAGAACAGTTATTTCCAGAAAATAAAAAAAATATTCCATTTTTATTGTTTTGGTAATAATAAGTTGTAGCCATTGACTATGAAGAATTAATATAAAACTGTGAAAACCTTTAATTATAAAATTAACCTGTCCTAAAAATAATAAGTGTAATTTAAGGACCCTATTGCCCATAAGTTATTTTGCAGAACTGAAGTGTTTACTTCTTTGAAAAATAAATACTTAATTACAACAATAAGAATAATCGATAAAAAAATATATGAAAAGTGTAAACAGTGAGAAGCAATTTTAAAGTTTTGAAGCAAACTTTTGATTTAATAACATATTAAAATTCATTGAAGAGCTACGACACATTTTGAATTTTAATATTTGTGTAACAAGAAGTTAATTATATTTTTATTATATATGTTTAATTTTAAAAAATTCTGTATTCTTGTAGCATATTATCTACTACTCTGGTGTTTTTGTTTCCATTTATTATAAAATGATTTTTGCTAAGTTAAATATGAAAAAATCTACGTTTTTTTGCATAAACCTGTCGGATATGATTTAGTTTTTCAAAAAACTTATATTTTAATTCATTGAAACTTTCAGTTCTTTATTCTTAAAGATAAAATTCAGGTTATTTATGTCGAATGAAACTCGATATTTACTATACAGTTAGAAAATTCTAGATATTACTATTAAAAACGGAACGTATAAAAATCTAGAAAATTAATGTAAAATAAAAATAATGCACATTTACTTTGCAGTTACTAAAACAAAATATAAACATTTTTTTTTCTATATTAACCAAAAAGATATTTTTTATCTTGGTATGTATGTAAATTTTATTAAATGAGTAGAGTTTTATGTGAGAACAAATTAATGAGTAGTATTCTTTGAAGTTAGATATCGCAATTCGTGGTTAGGAGATCGAAACGAAAATAAGCCATTTACATATAGTACGTAAGTTCGTAATTTCTGTAATTTGTTAATGCGCTCAATTATTTTGTGCCTTTCTTAGCCGCCAATTTGAGGCCGACAATGTACTATCCCACATCCATAAAAACTTATAAATATAAAATTATCGTCTGATTCATCGCAATATTCCCTTCGAAAATTTAAATGAATATAAACGAAGAGGTAAATGACTTGTAGTTTAGATTTACTCTCCAACACGGCAACACTTCATTATATTATTTCTTGCCATTTTACTACTTCTCACTATAACTATTTCTTATGAATGAGATCGATTTAATACTTATTTTATTTTCTCATCCTACGCATTCACCAAAAATATCAAAAAGAGAATCAAGGGCGATAATTACAGATAAAAGTTTTGGCATACATTCGCCTATGTTCGTACTAATTCTCATAATAAAAGATATATTTATCTTTGAATTTTTGGGGGATAAGTTTCTATATAAAAAATAATATCCTGGTCCAAAGAATCTAGATTTCTGACGGCACAGGATTGATAAATAGTTAATAAATTAAAATAGGTTTGAGTATATAAATTTGAGAACAAGAACTATAATTGAAATTAAACTATTGATTTAACTATAACACACACCTGTAACAGCCAAAATCTTTGTTGGATGATTTTATTTATCATAAGCTAAAGACTCGTAAAATAGAAAACATAAAATATCCAACGAATGGTGAAGGTGAAGGAGTTTTAACAATAGAAATATATAATCTCATGAATTGATAAGATTGCAAAAGGACTCAGTTTCGATAAAACTTTTTTTATATTAGAAATGACCTTTGTACAATTTTAATTAATATTTGACCTTCGATATATATTTTAATAAAAATTTTCATGGAACCACTTGTTGCCATTTATAGCCAGTTTACCAATAAGTGTTATTTGTTATACAATCTAAAGCGATAAGCATGTGATTTACTTAGATAATTATATTTAGTATGGACTGATATTATCCGCAATATGCCCGCCCGTTCGTCTGTATGTCACGTCCTTATAAGTTAGTCAGTTTTTAAAGTTTTGCAGTGAAATTTCGCAGGCACCAGCTTTCCATTAATCAAGAAACAGATCACAGGCGAAATCGAAAAAAAAAACAACAAATAATCCCCCTGCTTTTCAAATTTTTCAATAGTAAATTTTATAATATTTCTTACTAAATATATGTGACGAAAATTATTGCTTGAAATGGTCTTCAAAAATGCCATTAAACTTATCTTGTAATATTTTGACGTGTTCGCTTAATTCACGAAATATAAACCTCCATATTAGCCTATAATGCGCCCTTATTTTAGAAATGTGACTCTTGGTGAATGCGGGGAGCAATATGAGTTTTTTTTTGGGTATTTTTCCCATCATAGCTAAATATAAGAGTAGAGTTTTACTCATTAGGTAAAAAACTACGCGCAAGCACTGCAATGCTCTTTAATATGTAGTTAAAAGTCACATCGCAAGGCTTGCGACTAAACGAACAATTTAAATTGCTCCAGGTTTCCCACAGGTCTAACACTACCTGTCGGATAATACTAGTCTCTCATTCTGTCTGGGAAGCTGCTGCTGATTTGCCAATTTAATATTTATTACAATCTTTATATCGTTTATATTTTTTTTTGTTAAATTCTGTCATAATTTTATTTAGACATCAATCTGAAATTTTACTGTGCTTGTGTCTAGTTTTCGAAACGTAGATTTTAAAAATCTGATAAAATTTTATATAACAGCAGTGACTAAATCTTTTTTTTCGCAAATTGTTGTGATTATGATACGTTTACTAATTTATGGAGTGCAAAAAAATGTTTAGAGTGTATAAATAAAGAAATGTCATTAGTCTTAACATCTAAATTCATTCTATTTTTCTTGATCATTGGATTTTCGGCAAATATATCATTGCAAAAAGAAAAGATTTCTCAACTCACTTGATGAATCTCATAAAATGTTGCTTTAAAAAAGTAGATTTCTTATATAACAGCCATATACACATGGCTTTAGTTTCTCCAGCTGTTGCACATCTATTCTCGAATCAAGAATCCCATCTAGAACCCAAACTCTGATGTCTATACATGACAAACAACAGTTCAACGGCTTCTTTGACCTGAAGGTACAGTTTACTCTGGAATTTGAAGAAAACAATCAGCTTCCTTTCCTATACTTCCAAAGGCAATGGATACTATATAATAGACATTATATAGAAATCAACCCACACGACCTCAATGTTGATTCACTCCTCATGTATAGCTAATGCTAACTGATCTCTTCGTCGAACCAATAAGCAAGGAAACCTAAAAAATACTATCGTACAAAAAAATGCTTCCAAACAAAATGGTTAAGAAGCAAAACTACATATCGATAATAAACAAATCACAATACTTCCATCAATAAAAGGCATAATAGGTAAACTCGGCAGAGTGCTCCGTAATATAACATACCAATAGCCTAAAAACAATACAAAATAGGTTCATCTCTTGGAAATCCAGAGAACAAAATTTATCTGGAAAACCAAGTTGTTTATAAAATCGCATGGGTTACCTGCAGTAAAACATACATAGGCCAAATCAACAGACAAATATCGGTAAGTTTAGAAAAATATAATCTTAGCATAAGAAGTCAACAGGCAACATCAGTTCTTGATTTTGATAACTGCCAGCAAATCGCCGATATAGAACACTACAAATCAATATTGATTCATGAATCCATTCTTCTCTTTCTTCTATCTGGAAAACCCAACAATGACTTTCGAAAAGAGAGGGGAGTCAACGTCAACCAGTAACTATCGCTGAATAAACTATCTAGTAGACAACAAATTAGGTTGGCGATAGGATTCATAACCGATCACTGCAACTTAAGGAAACATGTGCTCACAATGAGAAGATATTGTTGAGCAGAACATCCGGTTAACTAAGTGACGAAATTCTGCGTCTAAGCAGACAACAGATTAGGTTGGTGACAGGACTTATAACTGGTCACTGCAGTCTAAGAAAACATCTGCACACAATGGATATTTTTAATGAAGAACCAATATGTAACCTTATACTCAGAAGACAAACTAGTGAACAGACTGCTAAACCTAATCAACGTAAACAACTTGTTCGTCTAGAACAGATACAAGAGGCAACACAATTAGTCTTAAAGTTGCATTGTAAAGGCTCTTCAACCCTAGCGTGCTGAATAATCCAATCAGTCAATCAATCAACACACAATGAGCTTTTATAATGACGAAGCAACACGTGACGAAGAAGACGAAACCGCCTCACACATGGTCTTCGAATGCAAAGCTCAAACTTATTGGAGACACCTTCAAGGATCGTTGTTAAACCTGATTAAGGTTTCTGTTTACATAGAACAGATATAACAGACGGCACAATAAGGCACTAGGCTGTAGTGTAAAGGCTTCTCTCCCCGAGCCTGCTATATTTAATCAATTAATCAAATGTCAACTAATAGGTTCGATCTACGAACAATATCACAAGACTGGAACACCGTGGTAGGAATCTTGATAAATAAAAAAAGAAGACCCGAGCAATCTCGATAACTATATGGCAATAAGCCTATAATTAAAGATTTATGAGAATAATAACAAACTTCCCAGAAACAAAACTGCACACATATCAAGTCCAAGAACAACCAGGTTTCAGCAAATGCTATAGTAAGAAATCTTCACTCTATCACAATACTAATAGAAAATTCAATAGAGTATGCAAATGTAGCCTTCAACATGGTAGAATTTCGGGCAATTTTACGATATATCAAAAACGAACGATCCAAAATAAAGATAAGGCTGCATGAAGATACCAAAGAGGTAGAAATCTAAGAAGGAGTTAGACAAGGGAATATTATATCTCCTAAATTATTTATTCAGAACCTGGAGGATATATTCAAAGATCTAAATTGGGAGAAATAATTAATGAATATAGCAGGAGAAAGACTTCGTAACCTCAAATTCGCGGACGATATAGTCGTCTATGCTACAGATTGTGTAGAACTAACTGACATGCTTAATGATATACAACTGGAAGGAACAAAGTTCTGTCAAGAGATGAACATCACAAAAACTAAATTGATGACAAACCAATAAATATAGATAGATACCAAGTAGGATAGCTTAATTCATGTATTTATCTAGGTCAAGAAAACATAATAGGAGATAAAAACCAAGAGCTCGAAATAAACTATAGAAAATGATTGTGATGAGTTGCATGTGATAAAATGAAACATATCTTTAACTCCAATCTTCCTTTAAAACTAAAAACCAAAGTATACCGATGGCATCGAAACACGGGTTCTGAATAAAGACAGCGAAAGTTCAATTGAACGAAGAATGTTGGATGAAAGATCATAAATCAATGAGTGGATAAGAAGCAAAACCAAAGTTGAGAAAATAGCAAGACGAATATGCACTTTTAAATAAAAATAGGCTGAGCATGTTGCCAGGATCACAAACATCAGGAGCGAAAAAATAGCAATATGGAGATCATGGGTGAGTGCAGAAAGTACAGGCAGATCGCAACAAAGATAGTATGAGCGAGACTGAATTAGCATCGGGTGGCACAGAATAGGGATAGGTGGAAGAATATGAGGGAGGCTTTATATTCATGTTGGATATTATATTAGCTCCTAGATATTTAAAGTTCATCATAATTTAATATTTAGGTTATAAACCGCGAGTTTATCTTCTTGAAATCTTAGGAATTGCGCTTTTTGTATTGAGCTTTGCAAATGTAAATTTGTAGAGCAGTCTTTGTAGAGCATCTTTGCCTTCGGTGACTGCAACTACTTCGTCGGTGTAACATATTATTTTTTTTTCTGTTTTTCATTCTGTATCTTCTGTCTGCCTTCGTTGTCTCTTTGAGAAATTTAGATAATCCTTTTTGAGCCTCAGAACAAAATTATTTGTCAGATAATCGCGTCGAGAATTGGCTGCGATAATATCAATTACAATTTAATGACTAATCTGTTATTGCAAATAATTGATAATAATTTATAATAAAATCTAAAAACTGTGTTTGTAATAAGTTTAAATTGATTTTCTAAGATAAGTTTTGTTTTTAGTTTTTATCTTTTGTAAGTATCTGGTGACTCGGATTTCAAATCGATCGACAATAACGTAACGACATATCTTTTTTTTTTCTAAAATTCCACTTTACTGAAGAAAGGGGTGGTTAAAGTCGTAATTATTTATTGTGCTTATTTTACACCTGTCTATATAAAGTGATAAAAAGAAAGATTTAATTCATCAAAAGCAAAGTTACGTAATGTATTTTGGGAGATATCTTTTCTTGGATATCTTAAGATAATAAATACAAAACTTTAATTAATCTACGATATTATTTTTATGTAATTATCACCTGATTTCCCAAGATTCTAAGTCTATTAAAATAATACATATTGGAAAAATAATACCCTTAAAAATAATTCAAAAAAAGCTTGTAGGGCTACGAAACATATCATATTGTTTTTTTAATATTGTATTAAAAAATATAATTATAAAAATCTAAAAAACTAAAAGAATAGTTTTTTGGCATATTTTTATATAATAAAACAAAATATTGTATGACTGTAGAGAAATAAATTTATTTTATTAAAATAATTACCTATATACTATCTCTCTTACTTCGCGTTGCTTGTAAATAGACTTGTGAACCTAAATAAAATATTACACCCGTAAAGTTTAATCTTAAAAGTGGCAAATTTATGATGTTAGAACATAAATTTAGTACAGTAAATTTGGGCATGCTTATTATAAAATGTTCAACTGACCATCGACAGGACTGAAATTCGAAAATTTATATAACCTTGCTTTGGCAAGATGTAATTACATTCATTTGTATTGGATAAACTATTTTAATTCGCAACAAAAACTAGAAGTGCTATATATATATATATATATATATATATATATATATATATATATACATATATATATATATATATATATATATATATATATATATAGGTTTTCACGGATGGTGGAATGTGTACTGATGTTTTTCCGGTTGTCAATAGAAATATCTTTACGACGTTTCGCAAACATCTCAGCTGGCATTTTCAAGTGATGCTTCATTGAAGGCTGCTCGACTTAGAATGAGCGTGCTGGGCCTCTGACGGCCTTTTTATACTTTGGCGGTTGCGCAGGATGTGACAGAATTTGATTATAGACTCTTGCCGATGACATATTGAGGTAGCGTTAATTATCTTATCTATAATCATTTTTGTCCCATATTAATTAGTAACTATTTTAATAACCTACAATTAAAATTTCACAGTAATAAAGACACTCTGGAAGTCTGGTCGTTCAACTTCTCTCTTGCTGTTTTAGTACCAAACACTACGGTTATTAAAGCTTACCACAACCATGACTCAGATCTTCTGGACTCAGGAAAGGCTGCTAATTAGTTGGTCAGTAGACGTCTCCTGTTTAGTAGGTCTCGCAACAGCGCGCCCGTGAGTTAATTCGCGTGAAGGTTTTAATTAAATTGAGTAAAACAAGTTTCTCAAAACAACTTAGTCTATTAAACAAAAATAAATAGAATAAAAACGAACTATTTACAATGAGAAACTTAAAACTAATAACAATTACGAAAACTAACATAATTGCTCTTCTCGGTCGTTATTTTAACCAAAAATCTAAAACCCAATTTTGAAGAAACACGTATAAATAGCTTAATAAAATATTAAACAAAAAAAAAGGAATAAAACGCGAAAACAGCTATTTATATTACTTAAATCGAACCGTATGAAAATCGCGAAATGCCCTACTAAAATAACACACGAGAATCCCTTAATTTCCCAAATTAAACAAAGACAACCTTCCCTCCCGACGATTATACCCGGGACGTCATTATTCTACGGCACTGGTATGGTACCGTACTACCCGACATTCAAATTGAGACTGAAGTTTACTATTCCTTAAAACAGTGTATTTCTACATCTTACACCCCCCCGACACCCTTCTGTTCGAAGATTTGGGAGTTTTCTTACTGAGAGCGTTAGCTGTACCATACCGGATGTTTGATTCACGAATTGACCTGTGAGCATCTTAAGCTTAATTTTTATATAACACAATTGATAAAACTATTCTACTTCTTTCTATAACTAAAAGAATATATGTTAAAGACTGTAAAAAAAACTATTCACTTTTCTTGGCTGTTTTGGCAATAAACCTCTTAACTCATTATTTCTTGTGAATAGAAAAAACAATTATTAATCATAATTCTTTTTACAAATGGCCAAACGATATATTTCCATTATAGTGATTTTATTTGATCATTCTTTTGTTTCCCAATAATGGGAAAATCGTTCAATACTCTAAAACACCTTAACGGTATTCCACATAATACATGCTAAAACTACCCTTTCACATCTGGTCCTATATACTTAGCCAGGGCAGGATTACTTAGACGACTTTATAGGCAATTCTAAGAGAGGGTATTTTACGTCTTCATAAATTAACTGACTTTATGTATTTTTTAAGAAAACATTTAAACGACTAAGATCATAAAAGTTAAGTTCGATAACTGATTTATTTATCCTTTAGACCTTCGTGGATAGTGATAAAAAAATATAACTACCCTATTCCCACGGCATATCTATTCACAGAGTGATTATTTAATTATTTATTTTAACAAAATATAGTTGACATTGAACAATGAAAATAATTAACATTTGTTCCATTACATTTTACCCTCCCCCTTAGATTGAACATTTTCCCACAAAAGGAAAGTAAAAGAATACAAATCTCAACTACGCTGCAATATATCAATTTGTAGACTGATACAATAAACCTTAACCTAATCTTCTTCATTCTTCTTTCTTCATTAAGAAGTTCCTTTAAAACACATCTGCTAAGTGCAGTCTTTTACGATCGAGTTTCACTTTTCCACGAACACGCACTTTTTCACTAGTCTGAACAAGTACCGCTTTTTACGATTCACTGTTACGTCCTTTTGAGTCTTTAACCAGTCCCTGCATTGTCCCCTTGGTGTTCTGGACTCCTCTTGATGACCCGAACGTTGCAGAGAATGCAGCTACCTGATTATCATGTTGTTCAAAAAGGCCAGGCTGCTCGCACGCTTGTTAGATGTTCTCTGTACCCATAATTTTGCAATGAAATCCACTATTATTGAATCGTTACAAGCTTCCTCTGTCGTGACCTATGTGAAGTGCATGAACTCGATCTCTCGACCTTGGAAAATAGTTTCCTTGTATGAGGATCAGTGTGGTTGATCCCCATAAATTTCCTTGCTGTCAATTGGTACTGCTTCCTTGGTAATGAATTCAATGTTGACTCCACTTCTCCATGTCCATTCCAAGCAAACACATCGTTGGAGTTAACCAGTGAAATCGAATGTTTCGTCGTGGAAGGTTCGTCATCTGCTTCTGCCTCTTCCAATGGCCTTTGCGTCATAGGTTGTTGTAATTCCAGCTCAACTGGGTCGGTTTGCTGTGTCGCTTTCACTGAAGTTCCTGGATTCTCACATGGCTTCATAGGAGGGAAAACGTGTTCGTCAAACATCACCTACGCAGTTGGATGACCCAATTTCAGCGATACCATTAGCTATCCACAGTAGAAAGTACTGCTTGCTCTAAAACTCCAAGACATTACTAATATTCTTGGCAAATATAATCACCTAAAACTCCAGGAGAAAAACAAAAAATAATAATACCATCAACCTTAAAACAAACAAACAAAACAAAAAGAAATACTCCTGACGTATTACACAGTGTGATGTATCTTCTTTTAGCTATCTGGCTCTACTGTGTCACTCATCTCTGTACTTTGGAAACATTTCTTGCTGCGACAAACTGCTATTTATAATAACATTTATAATAATATTTGCTATAATATTTGCTAACTGATCACTCGATCCCTAAAATAATCAAACCCATTTATACACGTATTTACTTTCTTTAAGACCCCCGTACGCGAACTTCTTTTATACTGTATCTCTCTAACATCTGTCACTACACCACTTAATTCGACAATTCGCTATGGCTTATGCTTTTCTCGGCTGCTTTTGTATCCTCCTATGTTCCTAGATTGCGTGATACTTAGTGTCATAACTTGAACTCTTACAGTGTAGTTTTGTTGACTGTAATTTATTGACCCAAAAGTAACCCTTAAACTGTATAATTACCTAAATGAAATCCACTCATTTGCGTTTCGAAGGATAATACTTTTACTATGCATATATATAGTGTGAGTTGTCTACTGGAGTCTTTGATAAGAACTCTTTACAATCGTAGACCTGATGTTAAAAAAAACGGTAATTGTCAAATTGGTCTCTATCACAGCCAACTAAAACTGTCCATTTGAATCTAAGTATTTTAAAAGCATTTCCCGGATAAAGCTGTTCTTAGGATGTGCAAATTATCCTTCACAGTCTTTAATCCATCTAACTTTGACATTTTCCTCGGCCAAATTCGCTAGTATTATTACAAATTGCGAAAAAAAATAATAATTCCTTTAAGTCCTTTTTAACTCCATGCCACTAATTATAGCAATGACCGAAGATCATATTTCTATAACGGTGGCTGGTCTGGGGACGGACCCCTTCTTTTAGTATAAAGATAATTCCAATTATGGACTTTCATTTACATAAAAGTAGATCTTTCTGAATTGAGTTATAGATGAATATGTTGTTTTTAAAACTTTGTGTGATTTTGCAATGGCTGCTTAATGTGGCTTTATATAAATACTTTTATGCCATCCAAATAAACATCACAATGTAAGTCTAATATATAGTAAATTACACACATCATTAATCACTGCTGAGTAAATGGAGAATTAGCTAACCTAAAAGACATATGGTTACATTTCTAGTGACCCCAGGGACTGAATATACTATTTATTCTCTATTCCTTGGGACAAGTTCAACCCGCCAATAGCCTTTAGTCGTGTCCGGTGTAGAAAATACTTAAGCTTCTCCTATCGTCTTATTCTGTCAAGTATACTAAGATTGGAGAACAAAAGTGGAGTATAATTTTACTATCTTGGTAAAATCGATACAATATCTAAATTCCTTGGTCCGGTCCTGTCTTCTTACTTATTAGGACCACTGCCACACTTCAAAGAGATACAGATTTATTAATCTATTTCGTCTATTTAATTCTTAATTTTTCCGCGAAACTCACACGAATTTCGATAAGGCGCTCCTTCGTCCATAGTTTCTAATGGTTTATCTTCCATCTCGAAGATGTGGCCATAACTCTCTGAAACTATAACATCATACTACTTTCGCTTATCTTCCTCTTTGAAGATATCCCGTAACTCTCTAAAAAACGTAACATTTTACACCTCTCGGCATCTTTTCGTGAAGATGTCCCGTAATTCTACAAAAAAAAAACGTAACATTTTACACCTCTCGGCATCTTCTTCGTGAAGATGTCCCGTAATTTTACAAAAAAACGTAACATTTTACACCTCTCGGCATCTTCTTCGTGAAGATGTCCCGTAATTCCCCAAGAACTGTAACATTCCACTATTGCGGCATCTTGCAAACGGTAACATACATTCTCATAATGTACTCTATGCTGGCAAGACATAGACTCACTCAAAAACAAAAACAGCCTTAGTGAGAGACCGCTGTAAACTCCACCCTACCTAGACTAACTACATCTACCAAATTTTAAATGCAAGTGGAATTATTAATGGACTGGGTATTGGAAAACAATAAGAATGAGGAGAACACTATACTTTGAATTGTTTGATTGTGAATAAATGATATTAAATTATTGATAGTCGTGCAAATGTCGACAATTATATGATTGAATGGCTTATAATTATAGTGTCCACGCGTCCGCGAACGCCATAATCACAGCCCTGAAATGAGTGAAATTTCCAAGTATTCAAACAGTCCTGCAAGAGTCGGTTGCCTCGAGTTACTACCGCTCTTTCTACTCTGATGGCCAGTCAGAAGTATTAGACTGCTGAATTATTTTACTATTGTTAAACCAAGGGTTGTCCTCAAACTTTTCCAAACTATTAAATATCAGGTTAATCTCTAGATAACTTCAGAGTTTTTTCTAAACTCTGAACGTTTCCCTAGAAATATGTCACGGATGGTAGACCTGGGAACTAGACTTGTATGCCCCACTCATACGTGGTACCACTTTTAACTAGTATTAAAAAGAACTCCACGATCAGGCCTTGTCTCCCTTAGACCATCTCGCTAGCACCAGCATTTCTGCCCGTCGTGCTAAAACTGCAACAAGTTGCAAAACTCAGAGGCGTCTAGTTCACCAGCATTACTGCCTTGAACGACAGTATGGTAGGGTCGTACTAGATAGCCATTCAGCAAGATCAAGCTATATCTCCGCAACTCCGATTTCTTTAGACTGAAAATAATTACAGGCTTGCATTTTTCCAAAAACTCTATTCTAAATTTGGAAAATTTAAATTGTTACTATAGGCAATGAATAAGTGTTCTAGATTCTTTCCAGACGGGAACTTTCCCGATGTAAATCACACTTCAGTTTTGCCATGTCTTTCCATTTCTTAATGAAAAATTTTAGGGTTTCGGCTTCCGTCCAACTTTGTTGACCAAAAGTCGAAATCACGGCTTCTATAAAAGCCTCATAATCCTTTCCTCCAGTGTAAGGATCAATATTATCCAAATCATTTATTTCGGTTAGTAACTGTTTTATCGTCTTCAGATCGTCTAAGTAGATAGATCTAGGCTTTCGTAACCTAGTCTCCGACTCAGAGTCACCGACCACTGGTTGTTCTTTCCTAGATTGTTTCATTGTTACTAACTCTTTCTCAACTTTTGCCTGTAATTCCACAATCTGTCTTCGCAGTGCTTCTACACTTCTATACTCTGACTGACCCTCATGGCCGCCAGTTACAGCCTTATTACATTTGTCGTGTTCCGACATATTCAATAAGTTGCCTTTTCTATGTTGTTATATATTCACGAACTGTTTCCCCGGATATAGCTTCGTCTAACCGCTGTTACGTTCTTTACTCCGCTATATACCTGGATATAGCCATATTTAAACTCCGTTACGTACTTACACCGCTATATCACCACCAGATATTTTCGATATCTAGATATAGCACACAAAATACTCCCGTCTTCTTCACTCTAAACTCAAAAGAAGACAAATCGACACAGAGCCGCCTACAAAATTCCCTTAATACACGTTATTTCACCCCTTATTTATTTATTTTACTATCTCTCTACACAAAAAAAAATAAATTACCGCGATATTAACCGCCGCTCTAACCCAAATCTCGTATTATAAACAACCTCCGAAAAAAAATAATTAACGCGTTATAAATCGACAAATACCCTAACCGGGTTTTAATGTTATACACGCCCCAGACAATTAAAAAAAAAAATGTTTAGCTATTATCTCGATCACAGCTAGCAAAATATTATCTATACTCTTATCCCTTTTAAAACCATCTTTTTGTTCTGCAGGTCAAATTCTCAAAACTCTAGTTTCACAAATCTCGGTCACAGTATCCGATTACCGTGAGCCTAACTTCGGACTTCTGACAGCGATTCTAAAATTTCACACAGCACTAATTTCTCTTAAAACAAAAAAACTAAAAAAAAATTCCTCATGATAAAAACGATGTTAACTCTGTAAGTGAAATGCTAGACAGAATTATGTAGGTAAACTCAAAATTCGAAATACTCTCAACAAATAGAATTTATTACACAAATAATAATCACTCCGGATTCTCTAATTAACTCTATCCTTTATAAATTTACCGTAACACTCAAAATAAATGCTGCAAAATATAACAGTAACTTATTACGGCAATAAAAATCCAAAAATAAAGTGTCCTTTCTGTCTAGCTTACACTACAGGTAAAAAGTAAAAGTTTTTGTGTAGAAAATATATAGGATATTGTTACGAATCTACTAAATTTTATCAAATACAAATGCAAATAAATGTTCACATGCAACCTACCTTTGTTGCCCAAAAACAACAAAAAAAAAATAATTTGAAATAACCTGTAAAACAACCACAAAAAAAAAATTCTGCTATATACAAATAAAAATTACCTATACCAGGTACCCAATTATTAGCGACTAATTAAATATAGATTTATGACGCCCTGTTAAATTCTCAAAGAACACCTGAAAGATACTCAAAACAACTGTATAGATTATACATTTTCGTACGATTTTCTCTTATTCAGCTACACCAACACTGCACCTGTAAAGAAGAAAAATAACCACTCCGACCTGTAACTCTCTTGTCGTTCCTGAAAGAAAAATAAATAAAAACTAATAAAACTAATCGCCAGTCTCTGAATCAGGAAACAAGCTGAAAATCCGCGTCAATAAATCTCATTGTCCTCCTAAAATTGTTCCTAAAAACTGCTAAAATGATAAAAAAAAAATTAACAAACAAATTATAACAAAACTTTGCTAAATACAAATGCTGCCACCTTTTATGATAATAAAATGATCTTTAAAAATGTCTGAAAAGAAAAAAAATTTAACATAATACTTCACATATCAAACGCTGAAAATAAAATATTATTTATTAATCGCTATTATAAATCAATTTGCATAAATTCATAGTTAAACAGGAATAAGTTTAAACCTTTCATCATATGTTTGTAAAATAAAACAAAAATCCAACTTCGTAACAATCCTATATATATGTAAACTACTAGTCAGAACAATTTTCTTCCATCTCTTTCTAAATTTTAACCCGTTAGGATAATTAACTATTACCCTTTAAGACAAACATTTCTTGAAATACAGGAGTTTATCTAAGACTCCTCGCTAAAATAGACAATATAAAAACAACGATTTCTAAATTCACTTACACTTCACAGTACCGATTGTAAATCTTAACATTACACAAGGTAAAAACAAATTTGGAAGAAATAAATTGTTGTAACTACAATAGTAAATTAACGTGATTTCTACACTAATCACGGAGATACAATCTGAAATGTCGTTAGTCTCCAAAACTACTTAAAACTTGACACTTGTGGTAGTTATTAATTCCCAAAATTAATAAAACCGGATCAAAACTACTTTTTAACCCTTTTAACTTTAAATTGATATTTTATTTCTAATAATCTAGCTTTAGCCCGAATATTTTTATACAAAATACTCAACATTTATATTTCGATCAAATAATAATAATAATTTCCCAACAAGTGACAAAAGTAATTAGTATGCAGGTACGTGCAACTGATGTCCTGAATCTGTTGTGGTTTTGTGTCTTTATCTAACCTGAAAACCCTAAATTTCCTAGCAACTTTCTAACCAAGATTTTAAATATTCTTTCCTTAAAATATTAACTTTTTAATTAAACTGAAATAAAGAAAAGAGAATCCAAATAATGAAATTTTCAAAGCTATAAATTCACTAGTCATGAACGTTTCAAAACAAACAAAAAATTAAAAAAAAAAATGTAAATTTTCAAATCAAAATTACTGATTGATAAAAAAAAATAGCTACTACGCGTTGGTTCTTTTTGTTAAAATATTAATCTTGCAACTACGCAAATTTTATTTATCAAAAAATTTTAAGCAAAAATTAATTTTTATTAACATCCCTTAAGCTGGCCACCAAATTTTATGTGACAGAATTTGATTATAGACTCTTGCCGATGACATATTGAGGTAGCGTTAATTATCTTATCTATAATCATTTTTGTCCTATATTAATTAGTAACTATTTTAATAACCTACAATTAAAATTTCACAGTAATAAAGACACTCTGGAAGTCTGGTCGTTCAACTTCTCTCTTGCTGTTTTAGTACCAAACACTACGGTTATTAAAGCTTACCACAACCATGACTCAGATCTTCTGGACTCAGGAAAGGCTGCTAATTAGTTGGTCAGTAGACGTCTCCTGTTTAGTAGGTCTCGCAACAGCGCGCCCGTGAGTTAATTCGCGTGAAGGTTTTAATTAAATTGAGTAAAACAAGTTTCTCAAAACAACTTAGTCTATTAAACAAAAATAAATAGAATAAAAACGAACTATTTACAATGAGAAACTTAAAACTAATAACAATTACGAAAACTAACATAATTGCTCTTCTCGGTCGTTATTTTAACCAAAAATCTAAAACCCAATTTTGAAGAAACACGTATAAATAGCTTAATAAAATATTAAACAAAAAAAAGGAATAAAACGCGAAAACAGCTATTTATATTACTTAAATCGAACCGTATGAAAATCGCGAAATGCCCTACTAAAATAACACACGAGAATCCCTTAATTTCCCAAATTAAACAAAGACAACCTTCCCTCCCGACGATTATACCCGGGACGTCATTATTCTACGGCACTGGTATGGTACCGTACTACCCGACATTCAAATTGAGACTGAAGTTTACTATTCCTTAAAACAGTGTATTTCTACATCTTACACCCCCCCGACACCCTTCTGTTCGAAGATTTGGGAGTTTTCTTACTGAGAGCGTTAGCTGTACCATACCGGATGTTTGATTCACGAATTGACCTGTGAGCATCTTAAGCTTAATTTTTATATAACACAATTGATAAAACTATTCTACTTCTTTCTATAACTAAAAGAATATATGTTAAAGACTGTAAAAAAAACTATTCACTTTTCTTGGCTGTTTTGGCAATAAACCTCTTAACTCATTATTTCTTGTGAATAGAAAAAACAATTATTAATCATAATTCTTTTTACAAATGGCCAAACGATATATTTCCATTATAGTGATTTTATTTGATCATTCTTTTGTTTCCCAATAATGGAAAAATCGTTCAATACTCTAAAACACCTTAACGGTATTCCACATAACACATGCTAAAACTACCCTTTCACATCTGGTCCTATATACTTAGCCAGGGCAGGATTACTTAGACGACTTTATAGGCAATTCTAAGAGAGGGTCTTTTACGTCTTCATAAATTAACTGACTTTATGTATTTTTTAAGAAAACATTTAAACGACTAAGATCATAAAAGTTAAGTTCGATAACTGATTTATTTATCCTTTAGACCTTCGTGGATAGTGATAAAAAAATATAACTACCCTATTCCCACGGCATATCTATTCACAGAGTGATTATTTAATTATTTATTTTAACAAAATATAGTTGACATTGAACAATGAAAATAATTAACATTTGTTCCATTACAAGGATATACCTTAGTTTTGCCTGGTTGGTTTCTTCGCTTCTCTGGGTTTGTGCCTCTTCTCGGCCCGCTGTCCTGTTGGTCTGGTGTGTTGTTTTTGGTTTGATTTTGAGTAGAGTTTTCCATGAATTTGAAATATTTTGCGCATCATCTCTCTTGTTAAAGTTTTTAGTGCTTTCTATTTCGAGAACTTCTCTGATGATGCGCGTTCTATAGTGTTTTATGGGTGCAATCTGTTTGGTTTCCTGGAAATTTATAGTGTGTCCTGTCTCCTGGTGATGTTGGAATAAAGCTGATGTCGTTTGCTTATTCTTTATGTTATTTTTATGTTCTTGGACCCTTGTAGAGATTTTTCTGTTTGTTTTGCCAATGCATTATTTTTCACAGTCACTACATGGGATGCTGTACACTCTCTGGTTTTCTAATGATATTTTGTCTTTAGGATTGCCCAATAATTTGTGTATTGTTGTTTGCGGCTTGTAAATTGTGCATATGTCATGTTTCCTCAGAATTCTTCCAATTACGTCTGTTACACCTTTTATGTATGGCAGTGTGGTTTTTGGTTTTGATTTGTCATCTTCTTCTTTTTTCTCTGCTACTGCTTTCGTGTTCTATTTTATAGCCTTTTTGATATTGTGTTCTTTGTAAAGGGTGTTTTTTATTGAGGAATAGAAATTTTAAATGGAATAAAACAAAGATGAATTTTTTAAATTGACATGAAATTTACTTTATTCGAAAGATAACCTTCTGGCATTGAAATTTAAATATGACTTCTGGCATATGACCGCCACGGCTGGCTCGGACGTAGTCTAATCTGGAGGTCCAATTTGCGATGACTTTTTCCAACATTTGTGGCCGTATATTAGCAATAACGCGGCGAATGTTGTCCTCCAAGTGATCAATCGTTTCGGGCTTATCGGCGTAGACTAGGGACTTCACATATCCCCACAGAAAATAGTCTAGCGGCGTTAAGTCGCACGATCTTGGAGGCCAATTCACGGGTCCGAAACGTGAAACTATGCGGTTATCAAACGTTTCCTTCAATAAATCAATTGTGGCACGAGCTGTGTGACATGTTGCGCCGTCTTGTTGAAACCACAGTTCCTGCATATCATGGTTGTTCAATTGATGAACGAAAAAGTCAGTAATAATGGCTCTATAGCGGTCACCATTGACTGTAACGTTCTGACCAGCATCGTTTTTAAAGCATTACGGACCAATGATTCCACCAGCCCATAAAGCATACCAAGCAGTCAGTTTTTCTGGATGTAATGGTGTCTCAACATACACTTGAGGATTATCATCACTCCAAATACGGCAGTTTTGTTTATTGACGTATCCATTCAAACAAAAGTGAGCGTCATCGCTAAACAAATTTCGCTTATGAAAATCGGGATCAACGGCAATCTTGTTTTGGGCCCATTCACCGAATCTACGCCTTGCTAGGTGATCGTGTGGCTTCAATTCTTGCACGAGTTGGATTTTGTAAGCACGCAAACTAAGTTCTTTTCGCAAAATCTTCCATAAAGTGAATGGACACATATCCAATTCCTGTGCACGATGGCGGATAGACTGATTCGGGTCTTCCTCTAAATATATATATATATATATATATATATATATATATATATATATATATATATATATATATATATATATATTTTTGTGTGTGAAATATTAATAAGTGACAACGACAAGTTCAAAAGGTTAGCAGCAAAATGGTATCACATGATATCACCAAGAATTCTGCTTATTAATGGCCAAACTAAATCCTACTTCCAACCTCTAAAATAAGGCAAAATGTGTCGGGGTGCAGCAGTTGTGTATGTCTCCATGTTTTGGCAAAGACTCAAACGGCAAGTTCATTTTTCTCATTGTTACACTTTTAAAATACCTATAAAAGATGTGAGTAACAGCTGTTTTTTCTAGTGTTTTGAATGTTTCCTATATTATCTTATTGTCATTAATATTATTATCTTATTACCATATCAAATATCGGAGATCAAATTCTGAACAATTCCCCAGATTAGAGAATGCAACTTAATCATACTAATTTTAGTTGAGAGCGTTTATTAAGTGTTGAATTTTTCCAGTTAGGTAAAATTTATCTTTGGAAAATTAAACTGTAAGCAAAGATTGAGGCTTATATTGCGCGCATTTGGTGATTAGATAGAAAATTTTATATGAAATATTTAACTCCATTTTGAAGACCTATTCAACGATAACTCTCACTCGCTTGGGTAAACTAGAAAAAAAATAATTTTTCACCTAGAAGAAGTTTTTCTTATATTAAATAAATAATGTCGTTAATATATAATCTCTGACGCTTTAAAGGTTTACTGGTTTATCTTGCCTTGTACTCTGCTGTCAACAAATTACTATATATTACATACGTATGGTCTAAATTAAAATACACATAAGTGTAATTGCTTAATTTATTTTGTGTGAAGATCTACTCTAATTACTTAAGGGTCCTAATTCAGATAATCTCTCAGCACAAGCAAGAGGACAGATAAGCAACAACCAACAACAAAACAGTTTATACCAGATCTAATCACCAACTATCTGAAACTGAAAAAGCAGTCTTAAGTAAAATTGTCAATTACGTAATGGCAACGGAAGAAGTAATTGCACAAATCGAGTCGATTTTTTTTAAAGACAACCATCAGGCTGATCAAATACGGCAACATGTGTCAAGAATCCTTAGAATTCCGAATGCTCTGAAATAAAACCTAAACAGAATAAAACTTACAGCCTGAACCGTCATCATGGATACCGAAGACTAATCTTTAAAAATGAAAGATGTCTTGGAAGATGCTGCTTTTAAGCATGTGTCGTGTTACAATATATCGTGAAAAAACTGCTAAGAACAAAGTCATGCACTTACCTATAAAAACGGATGTTAATCGAAAATTGATACCACGGGAAAAATCCAGCAGATGCCCAAAACTCTTCGGGTTTCTAAAGATATGTAAACAAAATGCTCCATCGATAGCACTTTCAACTCTCTCACTTGTGACGCGTTTTTTACGTAGGCGGAGAGCAGAGGAGCTGGTCGTGGTCTACGGGTCTAATTCGTTCACGGCAACGGAACATCGGTCAGTGAATATTTCTCGTGCAGACAGTCATCGGTCAAATGCTCAGCGCAGCGGTATCAGGTCGGCGGTATCTACGTATATTCTGGATATCCCTGCTCTCTCAACTGATCAACGGTTTGACTGCCTGAAGGTTAAAACATTCACTCGGTGGTCGGTTCTCGGGCGCCACCCTCGGGATTCATATGGTCGAGGGCCCACTTATGCACCGGGCAGCTTGTTACAGTGGAGAAACGGCAAGCCAGGGGTCAATTGCGTGTATTAGTGCTGGCTGCTGGCTGCCAATTATTATCTGTAATGTTAAAAATGGGACTAGATAATGAAACAAACGGTTATAAAACATCCTGTATCCTGTATTTCATTCTTTTATACAAAGACATGGCTTAAAACTAACTTCACAACTACACGGCAATCTAAGATATACAACAAACTAACAATTACACGGTCTGGAGGGCAAGAGTATGTTTTGAGAGCTGATCACGGTAGCTCATACTGGTCGGTTGCGCTAAAGACGGTAATCGTCATTAACGACGTTCACGGTTCACGGTTCATGGCGCTTCGTATTAAGATTCTACCGACGGCGGTATACGCGGTAATAATAACCCGGCATCGATCGGCGATAGGCGGCGTCTCTACACGGCGGCGATCTCTACACGCGGCGGCGGCGATAAGCGTCGGGGCGGCAGTTGTTTAGCGCCCTTATCAACGGACATCGGAGGGCATCTGGCTGTAAAACACATTCCTGGTCAATACGAAAACAAACAAAAGCTTACGGCATCAGTGTGTGTGTGTATAGATGACGGTAAGAAGGAAAGAAAGGAACTGACGCTGCCCATTCCTATAAGGGTCCTCGACAGCGGCAGCAGGATGGAACGACATTGCCCGTTCTTATAAGGGTCCTCGACAATGTCGACCAATAGTGATAGGAAATTAGAAAAGGAACCGACACTGCCCGTTTTTATAAGGGTCTTCGGCAGTGACGGTAGGATGACAAAACATTGCCCGTTCTTATAAGGGTCCTCGGCAATGCTGGTCAATAGAGGGGTAGGACGTAAGGAAGGAAGTGTGGTAAAACACCATATATACACCAGCCTAGCCTCACCTACATTGCTAGACCAGGAAGGCGCGGTCCGGCAGGCGACCCAGTCCAGTCTGTTTGGACTGTTGACCCGGGTGGAGAACGTGCAGTTCTCAGCGAAATAATGGTCTGCTCAGGCTTAAATAGACGGCCCGAGCTCCCACTACCCTGACGTGTGATGGCGTGCGGTGATCGCGCATACAATACTGCTGTATGCGGCGTGCGATTACTGTAGTCGGACGCTCTGAAGATCTCGGAAAATTATATTTCCCGGCATAGCGCGGTAAATCTAATTATATTCCGGTAATATTGAAACTTTAAGCAATCTTTTCCCGCAAGAATCAGATTTTTCGGATGTAAAATAAATAAATTAAATCCCGGCGAACATACTCATGCCCAAAAATATAGTAACTTCGTTACATACTTAACGAATAGAAAAATAAATTGCTGGCCTCATGTAATCACGCGTGGAGCTTGGAATAGTTCTTAACAATTCTACGTCCCATAGGATTTGATAGAGATAACATTATTACAAGTTTCGACATAAAATCTCTATATCCCAACATATCGATAGATGAAACATTTAACTAGATCGGTCAAAGAGAGGATTTTCCAACTCACGTTTTGTATCTCGCCAGACATTGCCCTAAAAATACATATTTTTTATTTGATAGCCAGATATACAGACATCACTATGTTCAGCTTTTGCATATCTATTCATGATCTATTTCGAGACCAAAGCTATTGAAAAATCCCACCTCAAAACCAAACTCTGGTGTTGCTACGTAGATAATACATATATACCGGAAGATACAGTTTACTCTGGACCTTGAAGAAAACAATCAGTTCCCGTTCATAGATGTCCTCGTGATCAAGACAATGGAAGGATATCTGTAACATAAAGATATCGAAAACCAACTCCCATGACTAGAACATAAACTAAGCATTTAAGCAGCGCGACCACTGAATCGGCTCGGCTCCGTCCGTTCCGTCCGCTTCAGTCAGAACGCCGATGGCCTCCGCTCACTGGCTCCGCACAATTCAGGCTAAATAGTGATTAAAACTGCTTTAACCATTAGAGTTTCTAGAGCTGTTATTTTTGATGAAAAGTGAATAAAATGAGTAGTTCTTCCGACTTTGAGGAGGATATTGTTGTGGCTGCTGTAGCCTGTGTCGAAGCGGAAGTGGAGGGAAAAGGGAGAAGAAGATATTGGGTTCATTACCTTAAAAGAAAAGTTAACGGGGAATTTTATCATTTATTTCCAGAGTTGATGACTGACAACGAAAAGTTTTTCAAATATAGAATGTCTAGTAAAAAATTTTATGAAATTTTAAATATGTTGCCGCTCAGGAAACAAAACACTAACCTTCGAAAATCGATTCCACCAGAGGAACGTTTAGCAGTTACTTTAAAGTAAGTGTATTATATAGTCGAATTATTTAAATTTGACGTTTACATCACAGATTTTTGTGACATAACTAATGTTTTTTGACTGTGACGTGAACACCCAGGCAATTTACTTCACGTTTATTAGGCAACAACTATGTATAGAGAATATTATTATTATTATTATTATTATTATATATTCTGTATGTTCTCACGTTTTCTATCAATTCTTCGTCCGACATAGTAACAATACAAACACTACGTCTATACCACAGATTAAACTACCTCTTTCTATTTTTAAAATACAGTACGTTTATATCGACAGTTCCGAGCGCGCTTGAAGTCAAGCGCCTTCTACAAGCGGCTTAGAAATAACGAATTAAACGGGCGAGATTATACTTGAAGCCCGCTTGGATTTGTTAAGTCAAGCCTGAAACGATTTAGGGTTGACTTGGCCCAAGCGCGCTTCGAGTGCGAAATAAACACCTCAAGCGCGCTTGAAATCAGCTGTTGACTTATGAACGATTACGTCTTGCGTCAAATTATTTCGAATTAGTTTTACTGTTTAAGAATACCTAAGTTAAAGGCTAAATGTAGAATAAAACATTTTACCCCTCACAATAGTCAACAGTTGGTTTTTAAATAAGAAGAATATCAAAACAAGGTGTTATTTTGAGGTTAGGTACAGACAAGATGTCAACTTTTTGCGAAAATGACTTGAAGCCAAGGTCAAGTCATTTTTAAATTTGTGAAATAAACGCCTAGATTTCAAGTCGGCTTCGGTTTGAAGCTGGCTCGAAAAATGTCGATTTAAACGAAGTCATAGTCGAACGCTTTCAGACCTTTCGGCAATTTTTGCCCTCTTGAGAATAGTCGAACACGCCGATGCTGAAAGCGCGGAAGCGTTCTGGTCGGTGAGCGGGCTTTCATTTATTTACGTGTAAACCAAAACGTGCGAGCCAAGCGGTCTGAATCGAGCCGAACCAGTGGGCGCGCTGCTTAAGAAATATACAGACAACGTTAGCCCTCTTCCAACATCAGCTCGAGACAGGACACCATTGATTGCCAGCAAATCGCTAACATAGAACACGTCAAGACAAGATTGATTCGCGATTCCATTTAAATTGAAAAAAAAACATTGACAAATGATTAATTTTTAAATAGTTTATTAAAATCACTACTTGAAGTATTTTCTAGAATAACTTTTGTCTAACTCTTATCACGTTCAAACAAATGTCATTATAGATACCGAAAGTCTATTTCTTTAATATATTGAAACGTCAAAATTCGGTCTTGTAACAGTTCTTTAATGTTATCTTTTTGTTCATGTTACTTTTAAAGCTTTTTAATCAATCCACTTAACGATATAATTATCCACGTCATAATTTACGATGAATATAACTTTTATCTCGTTTCTTAATAACTGTTTGATTTTATCGCCAAATTACGATATATCTTAGTGCCAATTATTGAAAAACAACCAAGTTTGATGGTTTATTAAATTCTAATTAATTTGGACAACGGGTAAAAAAATCCTAAATAAAAACAGCCAAATTTTAATTAAATGACTGAAAAAATCACCTGGTTGGTAATAAGACAAACATGTAGTTGATATTTTGAGACGAAAAAAAAAACATGTACAGATAACACACAGCGGAAATTTAATTTCAGTTGGAAAATATAATTTTTTCATTTTTAGTTAAACAAAATGACCATGCTGGTTGGAAAATATATCTTACTTCTACTTTCCGAGGCTTAGCTTCAAATATGTATATGTTACAAAAATATTCATTTAGATTATGCCACAAGTGAAGAACTCATGAATTTCTAGAAGGTTTTTCAAAATATCATTCTACTTCAAAACAATTTAATAATAAATCTCTTGAGAAATAAATTATTCGTTATGTCTTTCATGCCATCCAGACACAAGAATTATAAAATACAGCTTAAAGTCACTTCCATAAACCTGCAAATAAAGAAAGTATAACAAAACAACCGACTTACACAACGGCTCCAGTTCCGGCTGCTCCTTTTGACGACTTGGCAGTTGCTGTCATCGTCGCCAAAAACATAAAATAAATATAATATATGCTTGTATTGTCATTTACTAATTGTAAAAATTGTAATAATAAAGGCAGGTAAAGTACTCGTAGAATTCAACAGTGTAATAAAGTAAAAAGTGTATAATAATTTAGAAATTTAGATGTTTATGTTCTGTTTCAAAAATCCAATAGTCTTGTTTTAAAAGTTCAGTTTTATAGCTGTGTTCTAAATGTCAATAAAAATATTTTTTTAGTCTGATAACCTTAATCAGTACACAGTGAAAATTGTATAGTTCATATTGTTCATCAATTTTTGAAATAAATATTTTGCTACATTTCGTTAATCATTATTTATCTCTTTCAGCTAAAAAATATTTGTTTTAGTTTCCCATTGAACATGCTGAAAGCGGATAGGCAATGCATGCAATTGCACGCAGGCGGTACACACATGGAAGATGTAAATTATCTTAGAAAAGGGGGGGGGGGGGGGCGACAAATAATATTAACATGGTTATTTTTGATTGATTTTACTTAAATAATATACATTGGAAAAATAAAAATTAAATTAAAATTCAAAAATTATATAATAAGTTAAGTTGTATTTTAAAAGACATGCTCAATTGTATCGGTGATAAAAATTATTTTCCATTCTCACATAACATGTGAGAATGGAAAATAATGGAGAAGAACCCCACTTTTTTTACAAATTTCCTTTACACGTAGTATGGCTAAACTAAAAAAATTGACCTAATATTTGACAAATTAAATCAAAATACCTACAAAAAATAACGTAATTTTAAAATAAATAGATTGCAAAACATTTATCATTGAAATAGAAAATAATATAAAAAAAAATGATTAAATACCGAACTTCATTTGACTTATAAATATAAGCCAAATATGAATGTTGGTTACATAAGGAAACTGTCAAGAAGAATTACTATAAAACTTCAAAATATATAAAAACAAAATTGCCACCATCTAAATTAAATCTTCAAATTGGGCCTCGTTAACATTGTGACTATGGCCACGTCGATGAATAAATTCTTTTTGAACATTGTCGATGACATCTGCGGTAATGTCTCGTACTTCTTGGCGAATTCGAACTTCTAAATTTTCGGGCTGGGTCACGTATAATTTAGTTTTTAAGGATTCCCACCAGAAATAATAAAGGGAATCAAATCTGGTGATCTGGCTGACCACTCAATTGTCCTTCTTTCGCTTATCCAACAATTCGGAAAAACCTCATCTCAATAAGCACGGACAGGGGCAGTCTAGTGGGGCAGTGCTTCATCTTGTTGGGAAAAAAGGTCACGCTGGAACATATCGGGTTCTTGTGGATCTGAATGCAAGACTATTAGTACAGGAATGAGGTCATTTTTAGAAAACTCCAGATACCTCGCACCAGTGAGGGTGCCATGAAAGAAATAAGAACCTAGGACTCTTACTTCAGTTATATGACACCACACGTTTACTTTTTGAGGGTTTTGATTGTTAACTACTGTGAACCAATAAGGATTTTCAGCTGTCCAATAGTTACAATTTTGTCTCTTGTATTATAGTAAATGTTGCCTTGTCAGAAAAAATAATTCTTTTTTGAAGATTATTATTCCCATTACATAGTTGCTGCATTTTGCAAAATTGACTTCGGCGATCAAAATCATCTTTTGACAACTCCTGAACTAAATATATCTTGTAGGGGTGATAATTCGTTTTTTTTCAGTATTTTATGCATACTAGAATATGCTACATCAAAAGTTGAAGCTGTTTCCATGAATGTGGATAGAAGGATTTTCTTGAGCTGTCGACAGAATATTAAGCTGATCTTCTTATATTATTAAGGGTTGATCGGATTTCTTGATATCCCGACATGCTTATATTCTCTGAACTTTGCCTCAACTCGGTTTACTATGCTTTGGCTTATAGGTTACCGATCAGGGTGCATTCCATTGAATAACTCAAACACTTTTGTTTGTGCGCGCGTTCTGTCTCCATAACCAACCATGCAAAATACTTCTTTTCTTTTACGTTCCTTAAAATTTATCATTGTTCCCGCAAAATACCAATAAATTTAAATTAAAGTTGAAACACATTCGTTTCGCCTATCAGGAACCTTAATCACTTATATAAGAAATACAAAATACTAACATCCAATGCCAAAATTGACTTTTTGTAAGCAATATATATATATATATATATATATATATATATATATATATATATATAACGATTTTCACTATGACTTAATGTTTTTCACTTAATACGGGCAGCCATTGGACCTCCTTAAAAATTCAGAAATTTTGTTAGGAGCAGGCCTTAAAATTTTTCAAGAATAGAGCAAACGCACAAGATTGCAAAAAAATGCGAGACCTCGTGGAATCAATTTTATTTATTTAGTTTTTTGTATGATTTCAAATGTACTGACTCAATGGTTGAACTAAGGAGCTGTAAAATGACAAAATTATAAGAATTCTTATTGGCAACGGATTTAGCTCATCAAAACCATCAAGTTTAATGTCAGTTAAATGCTTATAGGATTTTAAAGTTCATCATGATTGCGATCAAAATAAATCTAATTATTTTAATTTTATACAAGAACTTAAAAATAATATATCATTGATAATGATCTTAAGTAAATCTTTACCTAATAAGTATGAAAATTCAAAACAATAGCCTCTTGAAAAATCTATAGATACTACCTAAAAAAATAAAGATTTTATTTTAAAAAATCAATATAAACCTGTTCGTGGTATAGAAATAATCACTCAGTTACTTACTTGTAAGCAGATCACTTCGAAAAATGAAATTTTTCTTAGTTATTGTTGCCGTTATTGGCTTGGCCTGTGCAGGTGAGTTTAAACAGTTTTTCTATTCTTATCTAAAAACTTATTATGAAGAGAGCTAAAAGAAACAATTTCACTCTAAAGCTACCAGCTAATATATAAACTTTGTCCATTAAAGCATGAATTTTTGCTGTATTGTATACCATTTACGGGTTTAATGTTACAAAGCTATTGTTGCCAGAAATTAGGTATCTCTCAACACTGGGTCTAATGAGCTTTTTCTATAAATTATCTTTTTCTTATGTTAGGTTTCTTATATATATATATATATATATATATATATATATATATATATATATATATATATATATATCCCTTGGTGAAATCTTTTCATAAATTTAAGTCAAGACTGGAATTTTCTGGCCCGTTGAAGTAAGACTGGTGCTTCTTACGGGAAGACTGCGAGTTCTTCAGGCCAGTTAAGACACGACTGGAATTAATGTGGTCATTTAAGGGAAGAGACTGGTCTTCTAACCTGAACTAGATAAGGCAAGACTGAGATTCGTTCGAACATTTGGGTTGGCCATATTTTTACCTCATTAAACCTACATCTTTGGAAAATTGTTCATTTTTGAACTTTGATCACATATAGACTTTTAATCTACATCATATTTTCTCTCTCCCAAAGTTTGAGGTTTCCAGACGACTTCCTGGCTATCTTTTTCAACCTTTGTGCCTACGAATACTTTTGATCTACATCAGAATTACTACTTAATACCAAAGTTTGGGTCAATTCGATAAAAAGATTTTTTGGGGCCTTTTTGAATATTACTCAATTTAATTTTGTCAATATTTTACACTCAAGAATATTATATTTTTGAAAAAAGAAATAATTATTAAAATATTTGTTTTAATTAAAGTAAAATTTGTGTCTTTTATGTTAAGATTTTTTTCTTGTTTCCGAATAAGGTTATGTTACAGGTACTAAATAATATTCTTTTACGGATATATATGAACAATATCTGTTTAAATTATCTAATCAGTCCAAGGTACTTCTTTTCCTAGTACGATTACCTCACTACTGATTACTGAATTTTGAGTGCGAACTTGAAAAAAAACTTTATCATTATTGAAGGTTGCAATATCGCAATACTCTAAAATTATCGAATTTTTATTTTTAAAAATTGTGACGTGACGTACTTAACGTAAAGTTCATTTATGGATTTTACAACAATGTCTTATTGAAAATACGAAACAAATGATTTCATAAGGTGCACCGACGTTACCACTAGAATTCTAATTAATATGGTAACTAGTCCATTTTTTTTAACTTGTAAGTTAATTTTGAAAAACAATGTGGCGAGTTAAGAATTTCGAGTTTTTCTGATAATTATTCAATATTTGATACGTCGTTCTATATCAAGTTTAACTTTTTATAAATTGGGTTGATTTTGCAGCGGATTAATTGTGCAACATTTTTTGAATACCTGTAAAAATATTAAAACGTTAAAAAATAGCCCTTTAATTGTACGGAACCAAATATATAAAAATAAGGTTATGAATCGCCCATTAGTATATGGCCTACTAAAAATTCACAAAGAAAATAATCCAGTAAGACCAGTCGTTTCTTACGCTAATGCTTCTTGTCATAAACTAGCCAGGGAACTGACTAGTTTATTACCAAGTCTAATAAATTTTCAATCAACTTATTCCATCAATAATTCACTATAATTTGTGAAATAAACAAAAAATCTCCTTCTACCCGTCAACGTAAAACTAGTTTTCTTTAACATTAAGAGTCTCTTTACATCGATTCCTATAGAAGAACTCACAGCAATTGTGAATAATTTAATCATAGAATCACCTTTAAACAATAATCAAAAAATGGCACTCCATAACGCAATACGAGTTCTTATGGATCAAAATTGTTTTCAATTTAATAATTAAATTTATCGACAGAAAGATGGACTCACGATGGGTTCGCCAATTTCATCTTTATTATTGGAAATTTTCATGAAAAATCGATCTTTAATTCAAAAACCCAATCGCTAAAAGGGGTTTTTTATTGGAAAAGGTAGATATGTAGACGATATATCTGGGATGAAACAGAGACGATTTTGGATCAATATATATATATATATATATATATATATATATATATATATATATATGCTCAGTTAATAATAAAACCCAGTTCATGATGCAAACAGGCCAAAATAACGAAATTGATACTTTAGACATTAATATCAGAAAAGTTAATAATTAGTTATAATTCATCATTTATGGAAAACCCACAACCATGGATACAGTTATAAATCTTACGTCAAAACAGCCTTGGCAGTTAAAATATCTTCCATTCATGGTTTAATCCAAAGACTTACTACTTTTTCATTAAGTAAAGAAAATTTTGACTAGGTTCTCTGTACTATTAAACAAATTGCAAGAAACAGTGCGTACAAAGAAAACCTAATCGACATTCTGATAAAGAAAAAGTAAAAAAAAATTGTTAAGAAAAGAATTCACTATCGCTAATAACACAAAAGAAGTTAACTTCAAATTAGTAAACCATACACCAAAACTTAGCAATACAGTTTGTAATAGATTCAATATTTAGATTTTCAAACTATACATATATATATATATATATATATATATATATATATATATATATATATATATATATATATATATATATATATATATATATATATGTAATCGACGGTTTTTGGGCATCCTGTGTATGTGCTGAGTCCCTCTCAGGACTGTAAGGCAGCTGACGTTTCGGTGAAATCTCATTCACCATTTTCAAAGCTCACTGTATGGCGTCTACGAGTGAACTCAGCTGCCTTACAGTCCTGAGAGGGACTCAGCACATACACGGGATGCCCGAAAACCGTCGATTACATATCACACCCTTGAGAATATCCGATATAACATATATATATATATATATATATATATATATATATATATATATATATATATATATATATATAGATAGATATATTATTTTTTTCTTCATTTTGTCTTTTCTTTGGTTTAGTTTCTTTATTTAACAAAAAATGCAAAACAATTGACGTTTCGCCCTATATTTAAGGCATTTTCAAAATTCTTGTTTTATTTTTCATCTTTGACATTTTGTTACTTTATTAATAAAGTAAAAAAATGTCAAGGAAGGAAAATAAAATAAAAATTTTGAAAATGCTTTAAATAAAGGGCGAAATGTCAATTGTTTTGCATTTTTTGTTAAATAAAGAACCTAAACCCCCAAGAAAAGACAAAATAAAGAAAAAATTATATAATCTATGGTTCAAGAATCAAGAAAATATATATATATATATATATATATATATATATATATATATATATATATATAAATTGAATTTGGGTAGACTATTAGTTAACAATAACGATAAAAGTATATAATATTAATTGTGCCAATTGTGATGCTATATACTTATGTCAAACTGATAAAAGTATAAAAACTTGACATAGAGAATACAAAACAGCAATTTTAGATAACATAAAAAATTCAACAATGTCCACACACTGTATAGATCATAATCACTTCATAGATTTAAATAACATTACATTACTCAATTCCGAAAATAAAAGTAAATTATTAAATTTACTAGAACAATAAAAAATCTTTAAAAATAACCCACATTTAATAGCAAGCAAAAAATTTTTTTCAACCCCGATTGAAGATAAATATGTGACGCCCTAGATTTACAGTAATGAAATTAGTTTCTCTAGAATAGACAATAAAATATTGCGTATACATATATACAATTAAAAAAATATTTTTAACTTTAGTGTTAAATATACTCTTGAAGAAACCCTCACAATGCGAACATATGTAGAGTGTACCTCTCTTAAACCACTGAAACATTAAAAAGTAAACAGTGTTTTATTTACAAGTATTTAATCCTTTAGATGACCTCTCTGACGTCCAGCTATTCTTAAAATGCTGTCATGATGCAATTGAAGGAGGTGTTCCATCCATTCCAATCCCAACCCATGACCCTCTAGTAATTGAGAACTTCACCTATTCTGGAGAGGCTCTTTTAACTTCGTAAGTATACTCTATAAAAATACACTAGAGTTTAGTTAATATTTAGTTCCAGTTGACAAATTAGTGAACATAAAATGAAAGCTTGGAGGACATTGATCGAACGAGAAATTGTTTTTTTACGTTTTTTTTTAGTTATCTTTAAGAGATTTCGGCGACGATTACACAAATCATCATTATTTGTACCTGATTTAGGGTTACAGAACCAAGACAAACAATTGTTATTTATTTCTACATCTCTATATAGATCGTAACCTGAAACCTTTGGAGGCAAATAGATTTCAAAATTCTTTATGTTTTCTTTAGTTTACCATGGTTGACAATAAAACTGGTTAGGAAGACATTTTTTAAGGTTTAGAAAGAGACTAAAGTTCATAGGGGCTACATCGGGAAAAGTACGACTTCAAAGTTTAGTTTATTAATTTTATGCTAGTTTTGTAGCTGGGAGCGCTGTCTTGACTAAAAAGGAGTTTTTTCTTCGGAGAGCTGGCCTTCTTTCCTTTATTTTTCGCTTTAACCATTCCTTTCTAGATTACATATCAACAAGATTAGTTTAACGTCCCAAAAAATAGTTATCATGCTTTCTTAGTAGAGAGAACCCGCCTTATGCGGTGTTGGTTTCACCTTGCCTTTTCACTGTGATAATGTTGTTTGGTCCATAATAATAATTGATCAAGACTTCACAATAACAAAGAGTTTCAAAAAAACCTGTTGGGTTGGACTCGTATGGAGCAAAGCATGGTTTCTATACTATCATGAAGAGTTTCTGGTCCGAAGTTAGCAAACGCCGGTAATTTTCTCATCCTCAAGCTATACTATTGCACAGTTTTTGGATGACTACTTCGATTGTGGAGGAATGTTAACAACTATAAATGAAGGATCAGGCTATCTTAATGTAGGGTCTAACCCTACCTTAATCTTTTCGAAAAAATATTTTATCATGACTCCGATCTCTAGTTTCTTCCATTTCATGGAAAAACACAAAATTTGGAAACATCGTAAAATAAAAACGACATAAAACAGTGGCATAGTCAAAGTAGCTCTGCCAATATACGTATTACTTAATACATTGTTATCATCGCCATAAATGGTCATAGATCAGCTTAGTGTTCACGTTGAAAATTGGGAATAAATAAATATCATTGTATTTCAGATACAAGATCGGACTTACCAACAATATTCTTTACAATTTGGTGGACTACACTTTTCCTGTGTTGAATGCCACCAGCTACCATAATCCCGAAAGAGTTATCTACGGTTATGATCTCTACTGGCCAAAATTAAACTTCACTGGTGACTGGGAAATTGATGTCAAAATTCCTTTCTTTGACAACGATTTGACTGGTACATACAAGTAAGTAAAAAAATGTTACAAGATTTCATAGTTCTTACAGATGAATAAAATTTACTGACATCTATTTTGCAATTTGTAAATTATGGTAAACTTCAATCTTGAAGATTTCCAAAAATTTCATTGTTCTCTATTTGATTTTTAGCATTGTCATGGAGCATGTTCATTGGTCTGGTATTTTCAATTTTACCAAACCAGGACAGCAAGCCCAGGGCTACAACGCAACTGTTGGTGATTTCACTCTTTCCTCTAAAACTACCTCTGTTAAGGTAAGTTTATACTCACCAATGATATTTTAGTGTTTATTAACGTCATACATATTTTCATCTGTTGAAAGATGTTCGTCATGGATTATTAAATGAGTTTAACTAACCTGACGGATAGCGGTAGTCTTCTGAAATGATTTTTTTTAAAATTGGAGACCTAGTCCATCACGAACACACTGTTTCCCCTACCTCCTTACTAAGGGAAATTATGTTCCGTACCCCAAGCATTAATCTTAAACTTATAATTAATCTAACAAACGTCCATATGTTATCCTTCCTAAAACCTTAAGTATTCACCTCCGCATCTGGACAACGTGGTGAGTTATGCTCCCCCTTTAACAATTGTAAGATGGTGGGTCAGGTGGGGCGGAAGATCGCCTTCGAGGATTCTGGTGGAGGCAAAAATTTGCTTAAATGGTAAATCATGCAGATTGAACCAGAGGCAAATATGATTAACTATTGGAACCTTGAATGTTATAACTCTTATGACGACTCTCAATTATATGAAATGAAATATGAATTAGGTTTCATAAAAATAGTATGTAAACAGGATAAATGAATTAACATGAAAAAAAAAATAAAGCTTTGTTTCCAAAGCAACGTATTCCACCATAACATCTGGAACAGAAATGTTTTTGTCTAGTTAAAAATTAATAATCATCTTAAATTAAAATACTTATTTAATAGCATCAAATTATAGTGACTAGGAGGTAGAACTGTTCCAAGATGATATGACATAAATAACTAATAGAAATAACTACTTACACTTTTCTAATCGGAGATTCGAATGCAAAATTAAGAAAAAGTCAAGAAGACAACGAAGAATATGTGGGAAAACATAATTTTGATAAAATAAATAATATACACTTCTATTTTATAACTGAGCACCGATTGTATTCAATGAACCTCTTGTTCAGTGAACCTCCACCTGTTGCCTGATTTCGAAATCATTGGTTTTGTCCAAGACAAGCAGCTCCATCTTCCAACTATTCACTGTTAGTATATGTTATATAGATCTCTACGATTACATATTTAGAATGCGTGGAATGCTGGGAAATGACGCTGCTTGTATTGGACATTTATTTTGTCCGATATTAGTTACTAAAATAATTCGCTTTTCTAACGAGAACTAATGAATTCAATATTGGTCTACAGGTGGCGGTGTAAGAGAGTTTAACACTTTTTTCTGGTAGTTCCTTGCAATCTAAGTTAGTACTTTATCTCTAATCGCGTTAGAATAGAGCGTATTCCCTTCTAGTGGAAGGTTTTTTCAGTTGTATATTAATTTATTTGTGTATCAACTGCAACTATATTCTTTTCACTATTTGTATATAATCCTAATATCCATTTTTAAAAAATACCAATATTGATGACAGCAAAGCCACTTCTAGCGTTGGTAGATCTACTAAGATAAACATTTAAGATCTTTAGCCATATTGTTATAAAAGAAAATGGTGGGTACTTGTGAACATTTAAATAGGGTCAATCAAAAAGTTGAGATGTAACGGTATTTAATTAAATTGAACGGGTTTTGTAATTCTTTTTTCTATTTTAGGCGACAATTACTGGTGCAACCGGCGCTTCCCTCATCGAGGATGCTCTCGAAGCTGCCCTTTTAGCTTTAATGAATCACTTCCCTGAATCTGCAGCTGATTTTCTCAGGGTCCAGCGCTTCAACGGATTTTGGTTGGGACATTCAGAAAAACTCATTGCCCTTTATCAGTTCTGTGGTTTATTGTAATATGAGATTGTTCAGTTTTTAATTAATAAATGTTAAGTATTTATCAGAAATTAAATGTTTCTTTTAATTATATTAATAATAATTAAAATGTACCAAATTATATTTTTTAATAATAATTTTGTAAAGGGATATTGTATATTTTTAGTAATCTTTTATTCACTAGTAAAGTTTTAACTCATGTACAGTAATAATAGACCAACAATTAAGCTGGGAAACCACTTTGGAAATATTCTTCTTAACGTGAAAAAAAAAAATAAATCTTGGTTACCAAAGCAATGGATTCTACCATAACATCTGGACAGAAACGTTTTTGTTTAATTAAAAACAACTAATCATCTTAAATCAAAATACTTATTTAACAGCATCAGGTTATATTGACTAGGAGGTAGAACTATTCCAAGATGATATGACATAAATAACCAATAGAAATAATTTTTTTCACTTGTCTACTCGGAGATTCAAATATAAAATTAAGAAAAAGTCAAGAAGACAATGAAAAAAATGTAGGAAAATATAATTTCCACAAAATAAATAATATAGCCTCGTATTTTATAACTGAGCACCGATTGTATTCTATGAACTTCTTGTTTAGTGAAAATTTTATTATAATAGTTGTTACTACACTAAATCGTTAGAATATAAAAAGTGACCATAAAATACAGGGTGTCTCAAAAGAAAATTCACATTTAAAAAATCGATTTAAAAAAAAGTCAGGACTTTATTGAAAAAATGTTTATTACATATTAAAATACATTGTTTGGGAATTTATTTTTAAAAATGATATCGTCCAAATGTAATCCGTTGCGCTCACGGCATTCATTTAATCGAGCACTAAAATTGCTCATGACGGCTCGGCAGGTATTCTCCGTGATGTTTGCCATTTCGTTGCGGATATTTTCTTTTAATTGTGCCAGGGAAGTCGGTTTGTTGGCGTAAACTTTTGATTTGATATAAATCAGGACTGCGTGGAGGCCAATTTATGTCACCTTTTTTGAGATCAATTTGCCAGGAAAAATTTCACGCACTCGTGGCAGAGACATGTTGGACGTGTGTGAAGTTGCTCCGTCTTGCTGGAACCATGTTCTTTGGTTATAGCCAGGAAAATTTTGCAGTTCAGGCACGAAGAAGTCGTCTAACATCTCCACATACCGCTCTGAAGTCACTGTTACTGTGCGTTCCCTTTCATCTTCAAAAAAGTACGGGCCGATAATTCCTCGCGCCGACATCGCTGCCCATACAGTCCCTTTCGGCCAATGTAGAGGTTTCTGATGTTTGTGTTTTGGATTGTTTGCACTCCAATAGCGGCAATTTTGCTTGTTTACATGACCATTAAGATGAAAATGGGCTTCATCCGAAAAGAATATGTTGGTAAACGTTGAAAAGCGTTCAGTCATCTGGTTTACGAAGTCAAGCCTCTAACCAGCATCCTGAGGCTTCAATTCTTGCACCAACTGAATTTTATAGGGGTTCAGCTTTAAATCTTTGTGTAAAATGCGGAATAATGATGACCTATGCACATTTAAAGCAACAGCACGCTTATGAATCGAAACGTTTGGGTCGTCACGAACAGACTGAGTAACACCCTCTACGTTTTCGACCGTTCTCGAAGACCTCGGACGCCCGGATTTTGGTTTATCTACTGTTGAACCGGTCTCTTCAACCTTCTGGACCTATTTTCCAATAAGCCGAGCGCTTGGCGCATCATTTAAGTGACGAATATGTCGAAAATTGCAGAATTTTCTACGCGCTACAGTCGCCGAATTACCGTTTTTGTAAAACTCACGTACGCACAAAGCACGGTCCGCTCCCGAGAAAAGCTCCATAGCGACTAAATTCCCAAGAGCCAGGCTACCGATTGACATACCCCCCGCGCCGCTCGGAATAGTTGCGTTCACGCAATAAGCGAAACAAATGTGTACTTTCTTTTGAGACACCCTGTATTAAGAGAGTCAAAATAACTGTGAACACTAAACTGCAATGGACAAAACTACACAACTGTAAAAAACATGCTATAGATTTAGAAATATTAAAAATAAATTCTTCTAAATACCAAGGAATATAAGTAATGCAAAAAACAACAAATAATACAAATCAGGAACATATTAACTTGTATTTAACATCTGCATTAAAACATTAGCAAGAACAATAGCGTTAAAAAATTAGTCCCAATAGATAAACTAAGTATTTAGAATAGCATAAACGTTATCAAAAAGGAGGGATTCTTCAAAGAAAGAAAACATGAGGAATTCAGAAGCGTGAAAAAAAGGAGAAAGTAAAATAAAACAAAGAAAACGATAATATAAGACTTAAATGAACATTATGAACGAGAAGCGGATAAGCTACTGGAAAAATAAATGACTAGAAGGTGTCAGAAAAATGATTACACAGTTAATAGTACTAAAATTTGAACTTAGAACCAAGACATTATTCTACGCCAAACAGAACAATTTTACAAACATTTGTATCGTTCAAGTATTCAATAAGATAGTAATTGGGAGAATTAATAGAAATATTATAAAGTTTAGAAGATTCTCCAGAAGTTAATGAAGATGAATTACCACAGGCCCATAACTTAATGAAAAATAACATGGCGTCAATGAATGAAAAACTTTTGATAAGAATGTTGAAAAATTGGGAAAACTTATCATTAACAAAGCTATGCGAAGTGCCAAGTAGCAGGCAAAATTTCGGATAACTGGAATAATGCTAATGTTACGCTATTCCACAAAAAGTTGACAAGATGTATTTAGAAAATTATGGATCTATTTCCTTTTTATTATAAGTTTAAAATTTTTGTATATATATATATATATATATTATATTATATTTTTTAAATTCTTGAACCATAGATTAAACCATTTTCTTTTTATTTTGTCTTTTCTTGGGTTTAGGTTCTTTATTTAACAAAAATTAAAAAACAATTTGAAGTTTCGCCCTTTATTTAAAGCATCTTCAAAAAAAAAATTCTTTTAATTTATTTGATCTTCCTTGACATTTTGTTTATTTATTAATAAATAACCAAAATATCAAGGAAGATCAATAAGATAAATAAAAAACAAAAAATTTTTGAAGATGCCTTAAATAAAGGGCGAAACGTCAAATTGTTTTTGATTTTTTGTTAAATAAAGAACTTTAACCAAAATAAAAATAAAATTATATATATATATATATATATATATATATATATATATATATATATATATATATATATATATATATATACATATATACAGCACTTTCAAATTGCAATGAACTATCAGGGAAGGATGAAAAGTTCCCTTTGAAAATGCACCGACACCGGTAGGCTTGTTAGTTCTCATCAATAACAGGTAAGCAAATGCCCCTAACTACAGGAAAAGCAAATTTTTTAGGTAACTCATATCGGACAAAAAAAGATTCAATACAAGCAGCGCCATCTCCCAGTATTCCACGCTATCTTAATATTTAATCTCGTAAAGATCTATATACTATATACCAACCGTTAATACAGTATACTTGCAGGTAGGTAAATAAATACATTTATGAAAGGGACACTTTATATTTCCTAACTAACTGAAAAAAACCTTAAACTATTAGGGCAGACGTACTCGGTTCTAACACGATTAGGGACAAAATAACGTCTCAGATTGCAAAAAACTACCAAGAAAGTGTGGAAAACTCTTTTACACCTTCATCTGTTGACTGGATTTGAACTCATTGGTTTTTGTCCAATAGAAGCAGCCCCATCTTCCAACTGCATTCACTGTTGGTATATGTTATAGAGATCTCTATAATTACATGTTCAGATTGCGTGGAATGCTGGTAGATGGCATTGCTTGTATTCGACTTTTATTTTGCCCGATAAGTTGCTAAAATAATTCGCTTTTTTGATAGTTACATGCACTTTCCTATCCTGTACTAACGAGAACCAATGAATGCGAAATTGGTCTTACAGGTGGCGGTATAGGAGAGATTTACATCTTTTTCTGGTAGTTTCCTGCAATCTAAGTTAGTACTTTATCTCTTATCGCGTTAGAATAGAGCGCATTTGCCATTTAAGTGTAAGGTTTTTCATGTGTATATTAATGTATTTATGTACCCAACTGCAAATATATTGTTTTGATTGTTTGTATAAAATTATAATATCCCTTTTTAAAAAATACCAATATTGGTGGCAGTAAGGCAACTTCTGGAGTTGGTAGTTCTGCCAAGATAAAAATTCAAGATTTTTAGCCATATTGCTTTAGAATCAAATGGTGGGTACTTGTGAACACATAAATAGGGTCAATCAAAACGTTGAAATGTAACCATATTTAATTCAATTATACGGGTTTTGTCATTTTTTTCTATTTTAGGCGACAATTACTCGTGCAACCGGCGCTTTCCTCATCGAGGCAAGCGAGCGGCAAGCTTTGGAAAAACCTATGGCTTAAAACCGAATATGATCTTAAGGTGAAATGAAATTTTCATCAAACCAAAGGTAACATATTCCTCCTTTGTATGGTGGCCAAAGACATAACAAGCAGCAGCTCAAAAAAAGCTGCAAAAAATACAGAGGTTAGCATGTGTCGGAGTCACGAGGGTTATGTCGTCATGCCTCACAGCGGCAATAAATGAAATACTAAACCTCCTTTCATTGCAAATAGTTGTGATGATAGCAGCAGCAAGAAACACCCTTAAGCTGTTTCAAATAGAAAACTTCAAACCTGGACATTTTTTCGGGCATATGAAGATTATGGTTACAATTCTAATAGAATTAATTTCAAAATCGATAGACTGCATGTGCATAAGGTATGACTTTGAAGTGAACTATGTAATAGTAACAGATTGCTACCAAGCAAATGAAGACAGATTATCTCGACTAGAAAATGATTTAGTAGTATGGTTTACTGATAGATCCAAGATGAAAGAGGGAATTAGAGTGGGAACATCAGACCCAGGATTTCAGGAAGGCCGCACCTTGACGCCCAAAGAAATAAAGGCTTATATTAATTTAGGGTAACGTATAAAAGATTTTATAGGTCGAAGGGCTGTGGAGGGGTAAGAAAAGCCTTAACAACCCTTTCATAATATACAAGCTACAACCATGTATACCTTATATTATACTACTCAAGAAATACGATTAATTACTATAGAAGTAGTCATAAATGTTCAGACTGAATTTATAAATTACTTAGGTTATTGTCAATTAAATAGTTGGCTTTTTTAATATTGTTGTTATTATCTTATTTCGAGTTTTAACTGCCAATAAATCGAAAATAGTTACATTTGTGTATAGATCATCTAAAGTATCAACAATCTAGCATAAAATTCACTATGGAAACTGAATCAAGGGGTGCCTTCCCCTTTTTCGATGTACTAGTACAAAGGAAAGATAATGGCAAGTTAGGACATTCTGTGTAGAGAAAATCAAGACATACATATCGATATCTCGATACAATGTCACCATCATTATTCCCAAAATCCGCCAATAAAATTTTGGTACGTAGAGTTTTTACCATGTAATGGACAATCACTGAAATTAGAAACCGAAAAACTGACTAATGCTCTGAGAGGTAACATATATTGGGTAGAAGATATCAGATATTCTATTAATAAATATAAAAACCCAACTCCTCAACAAAATATCATAAATGTACCACCGATGGACAGTGCTGCCCTGTCTTACATACACGAAACCACTGACAAGATTGCTAGATTACTCCGAAAATCAAACATTCGGACAATCTTCAACACATAAGGAAAAGTTGGATAATGTTTGAAGTCACCAGAGGAAGTAATACCATTACAAATAGAAAGCGTTTATAATATATCTTGTTCTTGTGGGAAGTGTATGGGGGTGAAACAGGACGGTCTGTATCCACTAGATCCAAGGAACATGAAAGATATAACGAAATAACTTGCATAATTTGCAGTAGCTGAACACCAGCGTTACTCAGGTCACATTTTTTTTTAGTGTAAAAGAAACTGAGATGCTAACATCAGGGTCTGGTTTCTTTAAACGTAAAATTAGAGAATCAATCAAAATTTGTAAATAGTCAAATAATATTAATCAGATACAGATGACAGTCTACATCGTACGAGGAAATGTTCTAATCTCGTAGAGTTAAAATTCATGAAGATGGCTCGTGCAATCGTAGACGAAACGTCGGATAATAATTCCAATTTGACATGGTCTAAAATATGATTTTCAGCTTGACCAAAGCCGTGAAAGCTTTCGTTCTTTATGTATTTACAATAGTTTCTTGTAAGCCTCCAGAAAATATTTGGGTCAGGCTCGAAATGAAATAATGGGCTGCGTCTTCTTCTAAAACAAAATCTAAATCCTATTCAAGTAAATGTTTCGAGAAAGAATACATTAAATTTATCCTGAAGTGGAATGGAAACAAAATCAATTAAACACACGAAAATGTAGCCAAAATACACGAAAATAATTTTTTTACTCTAAGAATGAAAAATCCAGAAACAATAATCATGTCTGACGTCTTTAAGTTAAGCATCACTTGACTTGAAGGGGGGTGAAAAAGAAGAAAAGAGGTAGTTTCAACTGGTCGCGTAAATAATTTTGAATTCGATTGTTTTTGATATTGCTATATTTAGCATATTAAGAACAAAGTTTCAAATTAGTAACAACTAATTCGTTAACCAAATTGATATTGGGAATTGTATGAATAAGACATTTTTATTCTCTGGTTTAACTGTTGATTTAGTGGAAATTCTTAGTGATAGTTGTTAATTTTTGGAAGTTTAAATCGACCATAAGAATAATTGGCAAAACACACAATAAGTAATGAGACTAATTTCTTAACTTTATAGATTTACTTAAAAATTTACATAGTTGAGCAAAATTTTTAAAAAATCAAGATTTCAGTAAAAAATAAAATAAATGTATCTGTCGTGTTTAAATAGTTGCATATCTGTATTCTCCTTTCAAGCAGAGAAAAAGGAAAGAATATATAGAAACAGTTTATTTCCAGCAAATACAACTATTATCGTCTCTTCACACCCGTTAGGGCGGTGAAATAGTTTAGGAAACGTGGATAAATAGCACGACCACAAAATTAAAAAACTTCCGTTAATCTACGGTCGTTTGATTTTACATCAAAGGATTGTGAAATAGTTCAAAGCCGGAAACGTGGGTAAATGGCGTGGTTATTCAAAACGTTAAATAAACCAAAGAAAATCGTTCTAAATCATAAAGAGGGACTATAAGCCTTAGAAAAATCGGAACGTAATTGGTAGTTCAGACATGGACGGATAAAGGTCACCTCTTGCGTTTTCCTACATCAATAAAAAATAAACGACGTCGCACATATAAAAAATAATAAGAAGAAAGAAGGTCTCTTTCAACTACCTTTCGCAATTTTAATTATTTTTCGATTCTAACGAGACGTCACTGCACCTCGCCATTATTCGGTATTTTTATACCCATCTCCGAGAATATGGACTTATTTACAGGGTTTATTGGATTAATTTTATCCTTCCGGAAATGTGGAAGTTCGTTTCCGTCGGGACTAATTTATTTTAAGAATTTTTTGCATTATCAATTACTTGTCTCAAACCTAAATTTTAACACAAGGGGTTGTTGGCCAAACCTACTGACTAGAATGAAAATTCTAGCCGCCTTACCTTTCTTCTCGCTCACCGGGATAGAAGGGGAATGAATGAAGCTCAAGAGTTAACGAAACTTAATTAAATTTTATTTTATTATTAATAAATTATATTTTTTAAGAAATGAGCCAATTAGGAAGAGGTTATCAAGTAACGCTCGTCCTTGACTCTTTGTCAACTTTTTATACATTTTTTTTAAATTCAGTACTGTTTTTCGCAAGTCAAATTTGGGATTGTTTTGCTCTCCACTGTCACGTTCGGGATTTATTTGTCAAGATCGGTTATAGCCAACACGAAGTTGACTATTAGTCACAATGTCAATATCAGGTTATCTCAATTTGATGATCACGTTCTGGTAATTATGTTAAAGTCAGGGCGCATCGATTCAGTAACTCGTACGCGCCGCGGACCTCGTCTTTTATCGACGGTGTCAATTTCAGGAATTAAGATACGTGCACGATCTTTATTTTCTGTAGTATGTTATATTGTCAAAAACAACCTATTTTAAGAACCACGAGCTGCCTAAAAAATAGAACAGTCAACGTGGTCCCCGAGAGCTAAGCTTAATCGGAAAAAGGACAAGTTGACTCTAAAAGAGCAACTCGTAATGTCCTTAGTCACGCCGCTGCCTTTCCGCTTTTATAGCAGTGGTGACGTCACACTCTGAATTCGGGGAACCGCCGAATTAAACTGTCGCCACCATGCCGTTTGTTGTCTAGGTTTCCCCACACTCGAAGAATTGTAGTTTTAGCACTGTATGCCGTATTATTAAGATTGTTTTATTTAGAGAGTTTTTTGGGGCAATAAATCTGAAATTTAATATTTTATCGTAAAATAAGCGTGTATTTACAATTATATATATATATATATATATATATATATATATATATATATATATATATATATATATATATATAAGTCGAATTTACACAAATCTTATAAAATCGTAGCAGACTTTCTACAAAACGAAAGAAGAATTTTTTTTTAAAGTCGTTTTGATTTCTAATTATATAACCAAAGATATTTTAGGTTAAAACAAAAACAGGGACAGACAAGATTAATTCTGTCGAAAATTTCCGAACTATGTAAATATTTAGTGTCTCGTGTAGCCATGGTAACCGTGAGGAGATGATCTGCCTTTTTGCTTAGTTCGTATTCTATCCGTAAAAAATATAATGTCATTAGGATATAAAGTAATTTTATTTTTATTAATATCTTTTTATTTATTTATATATCGTAAGATATTAAATTATGCAATTTCTGAAATATATAGAACTTTTCAAACTATAAACAGTTGCTTTTACCTAAAAATCCCAACTAACAAATGACTAGAATTCGCAAACATTATAACTCTTCTGGCATCACTCGGAAGTGATTTTGATTTTAGTCGATTTTAACTATAATTTAAAGATATTGGCTTGGCTTTGTGAAACAAAGTGAATTAACTTATTAATAATAATAAAACAAATAAATACTATGAGATTTTTAAGAATAAATGAATGTGTGGAGTATAAGGATTTCTTCAAAAAAGAATAGATGTGTAATGAGGTACTGGACATTGTTGTGACGCATAAAGAGGTATACTTTTGTCTTTACGTACTCCTAGTAATTAGGCTGTAAACAATTGTGTGGTTTAGAATAGGCTTGACGCCCTCTATTAATCTGAAATTTCTCTGAAGGGAACAAATAAAAATAAAATACTAAAATACTCCTTAGAAGCAACTTACACTAAAAATAATAGAATTTTCAGTAGACTCGAAGTATCTAATATTTAGCATTTATTGTTGTTTAACATCATATTATTAAGTGGTGTAAAATGGAGCAAAAGCTGACGTTTCCCCGGATTCGGTTCATATATAAGCTCATGGCATCAAGGCACAACTTTCAGTTTTTAAATAATGACGATTAGGAACATAATCGAAACTTCGTGCAAACAATAATAAAGACAACATATCTAAATTGGATAACTACATGTTAGTTTATATCTCTCTTTATGGAAAGCCTTTAAGAGAGAATGAAAATATTGCTTAAGCTTACCTATTCACGCAAAAACTAATAATAGTAACAATAACTAAGAAAAACTTAATTTTTCGAGATGACTTGCTCCTGAGTATGTAACTAAATGACTAACTTCTTCACTATGAATAGGTTTATATTAATTTCTTTAAGTAGAATTATTATTTGTTTATTCAGTAGTATTACCACGTTTTTTTAAGAGTCTATTGTTTCGAATTATTTATTATTCTGTATTTATGTAAAGATTTATTTAAGATAATTTACAATGTTATCACAATTTTAAGTTGTTATGTCAAATTGTAATTCTTAGAAATACTATGATCGTAATCATGATTACTTGCGCAATCCAGTATAAGTCATTTTAGTCAGCTTACCAACTTCGATTAACTCCAAAAAATGATCAGTGAATAAAATAGTTAATGAAAAATTATTCAATCAATGAACACAACTTATTAAAGTCGTCAAAGTAAATAATTCTCTCTTGTTAGGGAAACAAAAATTTGGAAGTTTACAACGAAACACAAATTTCTGAGAGAGTTCTAGGATATATCAATGAGAAAAAATCTGATATATATATATATATATATATATATATATATATATATATATATATATATATATATATATATATATATATATAAGCATTATAAGCATTTTATAAAATAAGATTTTTAATACGTTAATTATTGCTTTACTGTTTAAAATACTAATAAAATTTCTTAATACTTACGTGTATATTTAACGAAAAAAACTTTTTCATGAACTGAAATGATTTATTTCTATGTTACTTTGTATTTAAAAAAATTACAAGTTATGACCAAGTATTTGAAATAAAAAAATAACCTAAAATTGTCTTAGCCTTGTCTTAATCATGCCTTCAAGGGAAAAACGATCATTAAGTAATACAAAAATGTTGAAAATGGCTTCGGCATATAAATATATATATATATATATATATATACATATATATATATATATATATATATATATATATATATATATATATATATATATATATATGTATACATAGTTTTAAGACAACTGAGGATTTATTAGAAAAAAATTCGAAAAAATGCTTATAAATGCGGTTTTTTGTGATTTTGACTATGTTTCACCACTTTCAAAAATCTGAAAAAATTCATGGACATGGTTTGGTGTCTAAAAAACAACATATTTTTTTTCGGCCCTGCTATTGTCTTAGTTTTTATTTTATTGAATTTAAAAATTTTTGAACACCCATAAAAATTTGAATTTAGGGCCAAAAATTTTTGTAAAAAATATCTTGTTGTAGACAATAAAAAAATCTATAAAATTAAAGAAAAAGAAATTTCTAAGATGATTAAAATCGAAGATATCATCAAAAAATAAAAAAGGGGGTTTTATTTTTTTTGAGGTTTTATGACGATGAAAGTGGCTAAAAATTTTTTTGTTTGGGTACTTTTTGATGTAGAACAACCGGGTGTCTTTTATTTTTTTATTACCGAGGGGGCAGTTTCGACCCTCTTAATCGGCTAGATCCTTTGGGGTTTAAAGGATATTCAATTTGTTATTTATTAACAGGATTGAATACTTATTACTTTAGTTAAAATTAGGCTGGTGTAAATGAGGCTCAAATTTCCTATATCCTTATTTACATCAGTTGTGCACGAAAGAGGAATATTTTAAGCCTATATCCGACAGATTCAATCTCAAAATTGTTTTTCTTTTGTGTGCTTCTTCTCTCATTTCTAGCCGCCACGTTAGGACTCCCAGCGAATCTTTCAAGCCCTTAGTCATTCAAATGCATTGAAGTAAAATATGTTACGTTCCACGTCAGCAGGAGCTGAGAACAAAAATTGAAGAGCTTAAAAAACATGCGGTTGCTCATAACGTTCATATTGCTACACACTTTTAATTGCTGTGTGGCCTCTTGAAAGCTTTGAAAATGGAGGTTACGAAATGGCGCTTGTTTCCAGTAAAATAGTAGTATCAGCCAAATGCGGCTGCAGCCTGAAATCATATGTAGTGGAGCTTAAAACATTCATATTAATACTCACTTTCAAATGTTGTTTTGGCTCTTTCAAATTCTAACAAATGGCAAAACGACCCAATTCGCAGTATAATCAGCAAAATGCGATTACTAATAAAACAAAATGGCCTTTAAATATATGTCAGGGGAATCAAAATATTTGTAGGAATATTCACTACCCATTGGTTAAATAAAATTTGTCAAAAAAGCGGCTTCAACATGGTAGAGCTTTCAGCGATTTCCTACGATTATCTGCGAGATGAGACTGCTAACAAGAATTAATGTCTCAAAATATTCGCAGACATATCCACTTTTAAAAGTCATTTGGCTATTTAAAATTTCTCAAAATATTTACAGGGAATTCAAGAATAATCCACATGGTTTGGGCCAACTAACACAAATAATAGTCTTAAAACATATACATTTGGGTTCAAAATGTTTCCAGCGCTAACGACTTCAAACGTTGTATGGCCCGTTGAAATTTATCAAAATGGCAGCTTTAAAATGACGTGGATTTTAACGCATTTGATTATCAACAAAAAGTGGCTGCTAACAAATATTAATGGCACCAAAAATTTGTGCCTCGAGGTTCAAAATGTGAAGCGAGCCTCTGAATCTCAATAAAATCAAGCTTTTTGGGGAACTTGTAGCTCTTTGAGTATGAGGGTTGAAAAGCTTGAGTTTGTGATCGTTAAGATTTCAATCTCAGCTCGTTTGTTAGGTATCTTGGTTAGGCGGGATTTGCTGCCTCAGTGGGTATGTGGACTAGGGAACTTGAATTTATGGCTATTGACCAACGAAAATCCCCTCTCTCAAAAGAAAAGAGTACTAGATCCGTTACTAGTTTCCAAGCGTAACTCAAATTGATTTTTTTTTGTATGTCCACAAAGTTGGGAGGTAAATGGATCGTTCACCAGATACTACGCTGTGTTATAAAGAGGTAGATGTGTTATATTTTTTACGAAAATAGCATCTCTGTGGTTAGTGTATTGCTTTTGCTCTTGTCTAGACCTTCCAAAATTACTTTCTGTTTCATTAAAAGACATTATCATGCGACGTATTGTGAATAACTTTGACAAAATTCTTCATCCGATTAACCTGATGCTTACACTGCCTTAAATTCTGCTAAATTCCTGGATCGATTCTTTATTTCGGAATTAAGAAATCTACTATAAAAATTATCGGCAAAAAATAAGAAATTTTAAATTTAATGTTAAACTGTGTTTATCAATTTTCACCTCGAATTAGATTCAAGCAGTTTTACCATTGAGTTTCATATAGAAGTAAAATGCTCTGAGAAAAGCAGTTTAGCTTAAAACACAAGCGAGGAAAGTATTTGTAAACAACGAAGTGAAGTGTAAAGTGTGTAAAAATTCAGAAACCAGACTTTTTCTCATTAATATATCTTAGAACTCTCTCAGAAATTTGCGTTTTTCGTAAACTTCTGATCTTTTATTTCTGAATAAATTAATTATTTACTTTGACGAACTTAATAAGTTGTGTTCATTGATTCAGTTTAACTTTTCGTTAATTATTTTATACGTTTTTTGGAGTTCGTCGAAGTTGGCTAGCTGACTAAAAATAGTTTTGGGATTGCGCAAGTAATCATGATAACGATCAAAGTATTTCCTAAAATTCTAATTTGCCATAACAACTTAAAAATTTGATAACACTGAAAATTATCTTAAGTAAATCTGTTTATAAATAAATTGAAAATAATAGACTCTTAAAAAAATCTGGTGTAGTGTAAGTTATAATGAAAAAATAATATTTATAAGATTAGATTTGGCTTTTTTATTATATATTTATTGTGTTCCATGTTTTATTAATGCCATAAAGACCTTAGCCCAAAATCACATTCTGAGGCTAATTATACAAGGTGATTCAAAAATCGATCACGAAACTTAAGGGGGTGATTCTACTTGACAAAATAAGGGTAGAGCTTCATATAATTTTTTTTCAAAATGTCATTCGTTTTCGAGTTACAAGTCGTCCAAGTTCAAGTTTTTATTTTTTGTTTTTTGAATTACTCGCTTACAGGAAAACCGATTTGACTAATATTTGAAAGATAGGCTAAGTCTTCTGCGCTTCATCATTTTAGTAACAATTCACATTGATTGTTTGCCGCTAGAGGGCACTTTACCTACATTGAAAATTGTTTTTTTGTCATAATTTTTTAGTGTTGACAGCTACAGTAGTTTTTGGCATAATTTCTGAAAGACTGATGCCAGGCCTTTAAAAAAGGTGCTCTTTATTTACATCGCTAAACCCAACGGTTTAGACGTAAATCACCCTTAAAAATTAAGTGGTAAATTTACTTTTCTCATTTCATTACCACCAGCTACCAGGTAAATAGCTATCAAAGTATACTAGAGCTGTCAGTTTAACATCAAATAAATTCGCTTTTTAAACTATTTAATTTATAATCTTAAAATAACTAATAATGGCTAATCAGTAAATATTCATATTATGGATTATTGCGATATACATTTAATTGATAAAAATTAATGAAACAGTACTAAACAAACTAAAAAAGATTCTCAAAATGTCCCCCATTTTCTTCAATACATTTCCTAACACTCTTCAAAAAATGTCGCCTAACTCGATGAAAAATTTCTGGTGTTTCTTTAATAATTTGGCACTTTTCGATTATCCTGAAGCGAAGATCCTCGACGTTGATTACTGGAATATCGTACACCAATTGTTTCAAATGACCCCAAAAGAAAAAATCCATAGGATTAAGGTCTGGTGACCTCGCTGCCCATGCCAATGGTCCACTTCGTCCTATCCATCGCTCAGGATACGTTGCATTCAAATACTGTCGGACACGTATACTAAAGTGGGGCGGAGCTCCGTCTTGGAGGATCCACATGTTGGCCCTTACTTCCAATGGCACATCTTCCAGATACAATGGGAGACGATTTTGGATAAAATCTAAGTATACGTCACCAGTTAATGGGCCATCAAAGAAATGAGGACCAATAAGGTAATCTCCTATTATCCCTGCCCACACATTTAGTGAAAATCTACGCTGATGTTTCGTTTCTACCACATTGTTTGGGTTCTCGTAAGCATATGTGTGGATGTTGTGTAGATTTGTTATGCCATCACGAGTGAAACCAGCTTCGTCAGTGAATAATATGACGCCAATTAATCGATTATCGTGTTCATACTTAGCTAGGATCTGATTGCACATTTCCAACCGTCTCGGCCGATCATCGTCATAAAGAGCCTGCACCTTTTTTGAATGAAACGGGTAGAGTTGTTCTTCTCTTAGTATCCTCCATGAACTAGCCTGACAGAGCCGCACTTCATTCCCAATTTTTCTAGTACTAATACCTGGATTATCTTCAATAATTTCAAGCACTCTTTCTTCTTGTTGCACGTTTCTAGCAGTTCTAGGTCTTCCCCTATTTCCATTATAACTTTTAAAGGAACCACATTCCGCAAGCCTCCTGTGCACACTGGAAAATGTTTGAGCATGAAGGATATTTCTTTCCGGATAACTCTCCATATAATATCTTCTTGCCAACTCTGCATTACCATTTGCTTTTCCATAACAAAAATGGATATCACAATATTCGATTTTTGAATATTGGTGATTAGCCATTATTAGTTATTTTAAGATTATAAATTAAATAGTTTAAAAAGCGAATTTATTTGATGTTAAACTGACAGCTCTAGCATACTTTGATAGCTATTTACCTGGTAGCTGGTGGTAATGAAATGAGAAAAGTAAATTTACCACTTAATTTTTAAGGGTGATTTACGTCTAAACCGTTGGGTTTAGCGATGTAAATAAAGAGCACCTTTTTTAAAGGCCTGGCATCAGTCTTTCAGAAATTATGCCAAAAACTACTGTAGCTGTTAACACTAAAAAATTATGACAAAAAACAATTTTCAATGTAGGTAAAGTGCCCTCTAGCGGCAAACAATCAATGTGAATTGTTACTAAAATGATGAAGCGCAGAAGACTTAGCCTATCTTTCAAATATTAGACAAATCGGTTTTCCTGTAAGCGAGTAATTCAAAAAACAAAAAATAAAAACTTGAACTTGGACGGCTTGTAACTCGAAAACGAATGACATTTTGAAAAAAAATTATATGAAGCTCTACCCTTATTTTGTCAAGTAGAATCACCCCCTTAAGTTTCGTGATCGATTTTTGAATCACCCTGTATAAGTCGAAATGTAGAAAAATATGATTATACAATATTTACTTTACCGACGAGAATTGAATAAAAAATATTAAATAAAGACAGAAACAATATACCAAGAATCATTATTTGTTTTTACTTTTCAAAATCTGACTATTCTTTGTAGAAGAAAAAAAGTGAAGTCCCGTACTAACGAAAAATTGTTTTTATCCAAGAAAATACTTTTTTCGTTTTATACAAAGCAATTTTTTGTAAATAAAGATATTCTATTTTGTATACAGGGTGGCTCGATGAAAACTTTTCACACAGGTTTCTCTCACTATTAGGTAAAAACAGAAAATGCTTGGATCCATTAATTTTAATTTTAAAGGTGGCTATTTTTTATGTAATTATTTTCCTAAATGTAACACGTTATAGAGGGTAAATTTCATCCTGAAGAAAGGGTATCATGTAACATATCTAATTAGAGGCATTCAATTAACTTTTCAACGATATCTAGTTTTTAAATTTCGGATAATTAGTTCACGTTTCTCTCACTATTAGTGAAAAACAGAAAATGCTTGGATCCATTAATTTTAATTTTAAAGGTGACCTATTTATTATGTAATTATTTTCCTAAATGTAACACGTTATAGGGGGTGAACTTCACCCTGAAGAAAGGGTATCATGTAACATATCTAATTAGAGGCATTGAATTAACTTTTCAACGATATCTAGTTTTTTAATTTTGAATAATTAGTTCTCCAGAAATTAATGTTTAAATGGTACAGAATTTTAGCACAAACAAAAATCAAAAAATGGTACTTATTTAATAACAATCTAGGTAAAAGTGGATCAATCACTAGTTGAGTCACTACTTTGATTCTGAAAACATTATGGTTATAAAATGATCTATACTATCTAAGAGAAAGTTGAAATTGTTTTTTAATGACACATAGGCAATAAAAATTAAGCTAAATTCCATCCAATATCAAAAATACTCTTTTAATGATTATTTTTTTCCTACAGCATATAAATAAGGGATAGCTAAACAATAGAATTAATGCAATAAAACAACCGTTAAAATATTGATTACTAATAAGTATAGTTATGATAAAATTATTTATAATACAATGTACTGTGGTGCCGGATACCTTCTTTCTTCTTCCTCTTGTTAGTCTATTAAATTAAGAATTCATTTAAAGCTAACTCAATCCATCAAAAATAGTAAGATTTGATTCTAAAGATAAAAAAATGTTTCTAGGAATTGGCACTATGAACGCAATGGTTAAATAAACATTTTTCCCATTCGTTGTGTCAAAAAATGAAACTTGGTAAATCAAGTCTGCAGATTCTATAATTTATATTCAATATTTTTGTATTCTTTTTAGGTTTCTGCTTTATTTTACTAAAAGTATATTAGAAAGCCACTAACAATTTTTAACATTTCCATATACAATAAAATTCAAAGTGGCTCTTAAGCGCTTTTTTTGTAAAATAAAGAAAAAATGCTAGAAAAGAATAACAAAAATCTTAAAAAGTCGCTAAGTAGATCAGTTTCTAGTGTCTGTGGAATACACACTAATATTTAGTACAAAAAATATGTACAAAAGTAAAGGTAATATGCTTAATTCCTATATTCATAAGAAAATAACTAGTTTAATTTTTTGATCACGTTAGGGGGCAAAAAAAACCTGCCACTACCACTTCTTTTCATAATTTCGGACTGCAGTGAGAATTGTGAAATTATTAACATAGATTAGAAAATTTAACAGAGTGTTTATCCCTACTTTTTAAATTGTTTTAATTATCGAAGACAAAATTTGTAAAACTTGAAAATATTATAAACCTCCTTAAAATATCCTTTTGAATTTTAAAATAATTATAAACAGTAGATAATAACAATTGGGTTTGGTGATCAAAAAAAAAATTGGTAATATAATAAAAAAAAATTTCTGCAGAAACTCTATCTCTGTTAAAAAAAATTTTTAAGTCTTTTTTCCGTTTTTTTTTAATTTTTTGCTTATAAATTTTTCATTTGAACAATTTAGTATTTTACAGAAACACTTTGCTTATTTTATGAGCACCTTGTATATCAAATCAAAACTTAAGTGGCGTCAAAACCATTTCGGTTCAATTTAAAAATATATTTAACATATAGTTCATTTTATGATAAAGTAGTCTTAAATAGAGTGCCATCATTTCGCTAGTCAATGCATATAGTTAATTAGCTGGTTTATGACCAAATAAAGAAAGAAAATTATAATGAGAAAAATTTAGTATTTCAACTTAGATTTTCCTTTGCATCAACCCCGAACCAAATTCTAAATCCACCCTTGCGCAGGACCCACTTAACAATCTAAAATAATTTTTTAAAATTATCTTTTATGTTGTTTCTGTCAGTTACTTGAAATTTCTTCGAGAAGTTTCATATTTTTTTTTGCAAATAATGAAATTTAAAATATATCGTAGAATTATTTTACTTAAAATATTAAATACTGTGACACATAGGATAAATGTTAACATTAGAATACACAAAATAAAATTATATGAAATTTAAAAATTTTGTTGTCTATATGTTTTGTCTCGAACGTCACATCTAATTACTTTTCCAGATGAATCAATTGTTGGAGTGGTAACACAAATCCTATTAAATTGTAAAAAATATTTCTTGTCTCTTCGTTGTACTCCTCCATTCCATGTTTCACCTATGTCGACAGCCACGTCGGTAACAAACATAAAACTCTTTATATTCAATTATGTGTCCGCCAGGAACTACTGCTGTGTCCCACTTTACTATTTTGAGGTTTAGAAGTGTTCATATCATTCCATACTTGATTAATATTCTCGCATCGATGAAACATAGTAGGTCGGTATTTTACTAGATACCTGTGTGCATTTTTTCCTTTATACATCCATTGATCCACTGATACTACATGATAGCCCGGGGGAGCATTTTGTTGAAACGGCTGCAGTATATTTGGATCACATACGTCCTCTAAAGCATATTGACCACTGCGCTCCAACTTAAAACTTCTACCTGGAGGAGGTGGAGGTAGATTGCCCCCTACTGTTCGTATTCCTGGAGCCGGTGGAGGCTGAGCAATAACTACATGGTAACAGATCACAAGTAATCCAAAAAAATATGTCAGCATCACGGCTTCTATAAATAAAAAGAACGCTACAATTATTAATAAATGTAAAAGTTGTATTAAAATTGGAGATCCAAATATTTATCAAAATGCTTGAAAGTTGTCGAACCATAAGACAAATTGACAAAACCTGAAAAATGCAAATAAATGTTTTATTTTAATAAATATAGCGTATTCTTACCTTACTATTGAAAAAACAACTGACTACACAAATAGTATACCTCACTACCGTATACCGTTTTATAAATAAAATAAATGATTTTAATAAAAATATTGAACTCGGAGTTACTTGGCTACTGCATATTTCAGCAGAATTTAAGGACTAAAAACACATTAAGATTAGGAGATTATGGAAACATCGCACTTTGTGAAAGCACCTTCGTATCTTGCATGTATACATTATACTTATATTTTATATATATTTTAAACTTAATATCATATATATATATATATATATATATATATATATATATATATATATATATATATATATATATATATATATATATATATATTTATTGTTGTTGTTAGCTGTCTCTTTAAATTTTAAATGTGTATAAGTTTTCTTTTTTTTAATTTTTTTTTTATATTTTAATTGTTCTTTAATTGTTTCGGTTTTGATACATTAATTTGATAGAATTCGGTTTTCAGCGAATTCGCAGGATGATCCGCATAACATGGGTCCACTAAGACAAATAATAGTCTTAAAATTTGGGTTCAAAATGTTCGCAGCAATAACGACTTTCAAATTTTGTTTGGCTCGTTGAAATTTATCAAAATGGCAACCTTAAAATGATGTGGTTTGTAACGAATTCGCAGGATCATCAGCAAAAAGCGGCTGCTAACAAACATAAATGTGAAGCAAGCCTCTGAATCTCAATAAAATTGAGCTCTTTATCGAACTCCTTGTTGTCTGAGTATGAGGGCTAAAGAGCTTGATTTTGTGACTATTAAGATTTCAATCACAGCTTGTTTGTCCAGTGTCTTGGTTAGATGGGATTCGCTGCCTCAATGGATATGTGGATTATGAAAGTTAAGTTTGCGGCTTTTGATCAACTGCTATTCCCCCCGTCAAAAGGGAGAGAGTAGTAGATTCGCTACTAGTGTCCAAGTGTAACTCAAATTGAAATTTTGTCTTGTATGTACGTAAAGTTGGGAGGTTGATGGGTCGTTACATTATATTACAAGGGGGTGGATGGGTTTAAATATACTTGGTTTTTGTCTCGTAATATGCAGATGGCTCCTTGTGATGTTAGTTCAGGTTAGATAGTCAGATCGTTTTTTGGAGTTCGTCGAAGTTGGCAAGTTATACGAAATTTCGCAAGTAATTATGATAATCATCAAAGTAGTTTTTAAAATTCCAATTTGACATAACAACTTAAAAATGTGATAACATTGTAAATTATCTTAAGAAAGTCTGTATATAAATAGAGGGGAAATAATAGACTCTTAAAAATCCCGGTGATACTACTGAATAAACAAATAAAAATTTTCTTTAAAGAAATTAATATAAATATTCATTTAGTTACCTACTTAGAAGCAGGTCATCTTGAAAAATGAAAATTTTCTTAGTTATTCTTGCTATTATTGGTTTCGCGTGTGCAGGTAAGTTTAAGTAATATTTTCATTCTTATTTTAAAGGTCCATTTAAAGAGAGTTATAAACTAACAGGTAGTTATCGGATTTAAATATTTTGTCTTTATTATTGTGTGTACGAAGTTTAGGTTATATCCCTAATCGTCATTAACTAAAGACCGAAAGTTGTGCCTTAAAGTTATAAGCTTATATATGATCCGTATCCAGGGAAACGTGAGCTTGTCTTCGTTCTACACCACTCAATGATGTGATGTTTAATTTAAGATATCTCGACTCTACTGAAGATTCTATTATTTCAAATGTAAGCTGTTTATACACTTTTTTCCTTGTTTGAATATTAATATAAGAAAAACATATTTTGAAATTTATTTCGAAGAATGAATGAAATATCTCCAGTAGATAGGTTTATATGACAGCTTAAATTCAATCGATAACATCATGATTATTAACTAGTGGCTAGATGGAGAAAAATAATTTAGTATCTGTTACTGAAGGATTTGAGGGTTGAATTTCACTACAGGAGGTTAATTTCATCCCCATGAAATGACATAAGGAAAAGTAAATAATTTTGCATTATGGTATATTTGTAGCCCCCCCCCCATTCATTTTAAACTCAGTTTTGGATCAAATGAGGTTAAGAGTTTTTCTTTGTTGTTCTAGAGATAATTATTTTTGAAGTTTAATTAGTATAGCTTGTTAATTTTAGTGGTCCTGCAATCAGTATATTAACCCGGTCATTATGATTAATTGAGCTTATTCAGTTATGTTTTAACTGTTTGTTATGAGAAGTATTGAAAATATGATTTTATATTTCACAAATAATAACCTGGTTAAAGAACAAATGTTGTTTGAAACCAGTAACCAACCATGTTTTTATTGTATATGATGTATTCCTTTGGGACTTTTCAGCAAAGTTCGGATAACTTCGAGAATTTTCGAGTATGTTGTTAATTTGTCTATATTTGATGTTGGCATATTTTCTGGAGACACTAGTGTCAAAAATAATAAAATAAACATCATTGCTTTACAACATATCCAAACACTAAATGTCTGAAATCAAAAAAACATTATCAAGCAAGGGTTTCAACTACGGAATAGATCCAAAAAAGATTCTTGGCGGGGGGGGGGGGGGAAGATAATTACACAAATAGAGGCTACTCTTACCACATATTTAAAAAAAACGGCTAAGACTAAAACTATCCTTTAATCCATAGAACTGGATGTCGAATGAAAAGTGATACCATGGGAAAAACTCAGCAGGTGTCTAAAATTCTACAGACTTCCAAAGATTTAAAAGGAAAATGTTGATGGATCCCACTTAAGAACCAGAAAAATTCTTGACTCGCCTCATTCGTATAAATTCAGAGCATTTCTTAACATTCTGCACTTCATAAGAATTGCCAAGGATGTTATTTTTGCAATTTTTGACGTAAAATCCCTGTATCGCAGTCTACCGATGGACGAGGCATTGAACCAGATAGCCCAAAAAGCGGATTTCCCAACTCATATTATAAATCCCTCTAGACAATGCCTTAAGAACTCATATTTATTGTTTGATGGTCAGATATATAGACAGATTGATTGTGCTGCTATGGGCTCATCACGATCTCTGGCGATGGCAAATCTATTCATTTCAAAACCAAAGCTCTTAAAAACTGCCACTTCAAACCCAATCTTTGGTGTTGCTACGTGGATAATGTATTTGTGATATGACCCCACGGCAAACAAGAGCTCAACTGAGTTTTTTAATTCTATCCACTCGAAGATACAGTTCATTCTAGAACTTGAGGAAAACAATGAGTTTCCGTTTCTAGACATCTTCGTGACTAAGACAATGGATGGATACCTGCGTCGTACAGTGTATCGAGAACCAACCCACACGAACAGATACCTCAATGCTGATTCACACCATCACCCCTCACAAAAACAGGGCTTAACCAACAGGAAAAAAATCACCAAGAAAAGGAACAATTATATATAAAAGGGGCCCTCAAATAAAACAGCTACCATACTCAACTATAAATAGATAAAAGGCACAATAGATAGAATAGGCAAATAGTTCTTGAAACACACCATATTAATAGCCTACAAATTATAAAAAACAACAAAACAATAGGCTCGTCTCTAAGAAACCCATAGGACAAAATCAGTATAGAAGATCAAGACGTATAAAAGATCGTATGTAGCACCTGCAGTAAGACATACATAGGCTAGACCAGCAGAAGAATATCGACTAGGCTAGAAGAATATAAACTCAGCATGAGAAACAAACAAGTAACGTCGGTCCTTTTCCAACATCAGTATGAGACAGGACACAAAATTAATTTTGACAACTACCAGCAAATCGCTGACGTAAAACATTATAACGCAAGATTGATTTAAGATTCCATAGAAATTAAAAAGAATAGCATTCTGAATAAGGGGGATGATGCACTTAGTCTTCCTTCCACCAGGAAAACTCTCTTCAAGCAGAACCATTGTACCGGCAGACTGATACTACCAACGGCGCTCGAAAAGAGGATACAGCAAACACCAATCAACAGGTACGATCTACGACTGCGTATAAACCACGTAGCACATTGAATTCCTTCAGTTCATCTACAACTAACTCAGAAGATGCGAAATAAAATATATATATATATATATATATATATATATATATATATATATATATATATATATATATATGAAGTAAAATGCGAACAGTAAATACAAACTTCTCTCCATCATATCCTTTCTGTGTTAGAGGTTGCACAGTTAGAATAAATTGTTATAACACGCAATTTATCCTATTCCATCACCATCGAGATGATGGCCTACCTGTACCACCATACCGAGAAGAAAGTCAAAACTTACCCTCCCCGCCACAGTGATACGGCAAAGGTACATGTTTCGTCTCTACTAGACTCATCAGGGTACCGACATGCACCTGGCTGTGCAAAGGACAGATCGGAAAGAAGCATGCACATACTGAACGCGGCTTCCCCGACCTCCCGCCGGATGGCGCATATATGTTAATGCGGATTTCACGGATTCCTCCGTGTGAGATGCAATAGCAGTGGATATATCCACATTATGCTGTTGTAGTGCTGAAATCACATTCAGCAAACATACAACCATATGCAGTATGAATGAAGTAAAATGCGAACAGTAAATGCAAACTTCTCTCCATCATATCCTTTCTGTGTTGGCTAAGCGGACGTGAAATTTGTTAATCCACATCATTCTCGTGTTAAAAAGTGCGGAGCACTTCAAAGTATGGAAAAACTTTGGGCTCGAAACACACACACACACATATATATATATATATATATATATATATATATATATATATATATATATATAAACTAAAAAACAAAAACAGAACGGGTACTAGAAATAATGACTCGTAAGTAGAATAACTGGTAGTGAAATAATCGATTGGTAGGATCCTATTAAAAAAAAATTCGTAGGTAAAAACTCCGATGTTAGTATTGGGAGTTAACATAATTCCTTTGCCAAAACATGCAAAACTGCCAAAGTTCCTACTTCCAAGTTTATCTCAGTAAAAATAACAGAAAAGATAGGGTAACTAATCAGTAAAACTCAATTACGAAGATGATTTAAGCCATTTTCAAGCCCCAGATCCCAAAGGAAGATTTTAAAAAATAATGATCGAAGTCTTCAGTTTTTTCAGCGGATTCAAACAGGGGAAAGTGAAAGTCAAGGCAAAATGGCCTCCATTTGTAACGAAGATCCCTGTTTGGGCATCGCACGCTTCTTCTCTCATCTGACTGAAATGATAGCTCAAAATTGACCTTGAGCAACTATAATGTGCCCAAGTAGATTTTTTTAAGTACGGCAATTCATTAATCGTTAATATTCAAAATCAAATAAATAACCAATCGATTATTTTTATTTTTAAATTAAGAAATATGTTTTAAGCCATAGAAGTTTAGGCAACTCAAAAATGTTTCCTCAAATATTAGTAGACAGGAAAACTATTTCAAAAAAAAAAAAGATAACAGTAAATCAGCATCGATAAGAGAACAGCCAACATTATAATAACAATATTATCATTCGAAGATTATCTAATCAGTTTAAGATACTTTCTAATTTCTAGTATTAATTTCTCATTATTGTTTGTTAAACTTCCGCTTTTTTTAGGAATGGTGGTTATCAAATAACAATACTTCAAAATTATCAAATTACTATTTTAAAAATTAATTTATTAATAGTTTTTCGCTTTTTCTTATTGTTCTTAAAATGGTGATGTGACTCACAAAAAGTAAAGTTAATTTATTAATTTAACAACAAGATCATATTGAAGATACAGAACATAAGATTTTATAAGGAGACATAAGTTACCACTAGAATGCTAATTTCTATGGTAATTATCCTTTCTATGCATTCTCAAGAAAAAAGTAAATAAAGCCTATTTGCCTTGTTGATAATAAACAACAAAAAGTAGTTGATAAATTATGAAAGATTTTTGTAACAGTGGCGAATTAACTAAAATAGCATTTCGGACAAATTTTACCTATTTGCCGAATTGTCTTAACGATAAAAAAACAATTTTCCTTGAACCAGTAACAGAGCAAACACTTGGAAAAAACATTTTAAAACATTAGTTGGGAAAGATGATATTACAACAAAGTTATTATAAATATCCACAAAAAAGTTATATATAATATTAATAAACAAAACTTTTTCAATTGTGATAATTCAGTGGATATAAAAAAAGCAACGTCAATACCTGTTCCCGAAAAAGGTCAGGAACGAAATGTAGGGAATTACAGAACTGTCTCAATTTTTACTGGCTGTTTCAAGATCTTTGAACGAGCAATATTTAATAAGCTAATAAATTATTTAAATTTTGAGTCTCCAAACTAGATCCTGTGGGCTAATACCGGCCCACAAGCACTACCAATCCTGCCATAGTTTATTTTGATTACATTGTAAAATATATAATGTAAGTAAACTATGTAAAATAATAATCAGATGTTTTTATTTAACGATCAATTAGGAAACAGCGACTCCAATGTTCATCGGTCCACCGTGCGTAGAACATATTTGAAAAATCTCATACAGCAGAACTTTTCCAGAATATGCTCTAGCTCTGCTACTCGCAACAAGATGGCGTTGTATACTTCGACTAACTGTGCATAATTGACATTTTTGTCTAATTCTGTCGCTCCTCATAAGATGGCACTGTGTTATATTTCAAACTTCTTATGATAACTACAGTTAGATTTTGAATGTAAGTAATTAAGCAACTTATACTTTGCGCTTCTCAAACTAAGCAATTATTAGTTTTACAACATTTTGCTATGAGAAAAAGAGGTAAAAATGGAATATTTGTATTACAAAAATGATTAATACGGCTTACAGGAAACATGTAATCCCCAAAGTACCTTCGATCTACGTGGTTTCAAGTAATTTTTCTATTGTGTTATGGTCTTTTTGTTGTATATACCAATCTCTGTATTTGAAATTGTGCTACTTCTTTGAACAATTTGACTTATCCATTGCCATGTAAATGATCTGTAAGGATAAGTAAATAAGTCTAAATCTAAATATGACACTATTTTTAGGTGATTTTTGGTAAATGTTAAATATTCGGTTCAGCGTTCTAAATTAAACTATTATTTTTTAGATGATCTCTCGGACGCTAAGCAATTCTTAGAATGTTATCATAAGGCTATTGAAGAAGGTGTTCCATCCATTCCAATCCCAATGCTCAACCCTCTAATAGTTTACAACAAAACCTGGTCTTCTTATGGGTATGTTTACCGTTTAAGAAAAAAATTAACAGATTATTGTTTAAAATTTGGTTTCAAAATATGCATATTTCGAAAATGCTCAAGTAAGAACATAATTTAAACACTTGGACGGCATTGACCGAATAAGAATTAGCTGTTTTTTACTTTATTTTTCAACCATTTTGCCTACGGTTGCACAAGGCGTAACCAAGATTCTTTTTCAATTGACGGTGTAACTTATGAAATACTGGCGTTTAGCTCCATTATACTATATAATTCTTTTGGTCTAGTTGATATAGATCATTCATGCCAACGTGTTAAGAAAATATGTTATGAAATCCAATACTAGAATATACTAAATGCACGATATCTATTGAATTATGAAAGTAAGCTGTTGTTATCGGCGACAACAACCATTACTTACAATGAAAACCGATGAAGTAATATTAATGTAAGCTTTCAGATCTAGAATAGTAATAAAAAAAAAAAATAAAGCACCATTTTAATATTTTCCTAAAAAAGGAAATGTTTAATAACACTAAAAGCTTCGAGTAAGATAATTTTGTGGAGTTGTCACTATATTTTCTGATTCGCTATTAGGAAAAGGGAAGAATTACACCTTATATTATATCAGAGATTATAATTTTATTTTCTTAGGTTAGCGAAAATATTAATGAAATAAAAACGATAAATAGATTTTAAATTCGCTTGAATGATCAAAATTTCTCAGAAACACAATGTAAATAAAACTGTCATGACTGTCAATAAGATAATGTTTTGATTGAAGTCAAAAGAAAGTCTGTATTCATAAAACCAAATGAATCATTTATCTCGGTTGTCTCTTTTTATCTTCCTCTACGCATGTCAGATTCTATATAAATTAAGATGAACAGGTCTCAAAACTGTCTTTGATATGTTCGTTGAGTGATGACACATGGGCACTGGACCAACTGTAAGTCTGCGATTAAAAATAAGATTAATTAGATGCCATTTACTGTCTGTTTGGTATAACGAAATTGAGGCATTTGAGTTGTGAATGTATAGAAGAATATTTACAATATCATGCGTAGACAGATTAACGAATATAGAGGTCATGAAAAGAATGCAGGAATAAGAGGAAATTATAATCACTATAAAGAAAAGAAAGCTATAATTTCCAGAAGATATAATCAGAGGAGAAAAATACCTGATACTCAAAATAATAATACAGGGACAGATCCAGGTGGGAAAAGAGTTGGAAAGAGACGTCAATGGTGTGACGAATTATGTTATACTATTTTTAATTCTGATGGAATGAAACGTGTAATGCAGTCAGTCGCAATAAGATTTAATACCAAATATGTTACACTCACAGTTAAACATGGCAAATTTTAGTAATAAGCAACAATTTGTCAACCTAAATATCATTTAAAGTTTTTTGCAATGTCGTGAAATATTACTAATATTGTGAGGATAATATTTTACTAAAAGTTTGCAAACAAAGCTCTTTGTGGATCTATTTTTGTACAGCAGTATATATAGGGTACATTTACAATATTTATCGGGTGCTCATTTTTGTTATTGTGTGTTTTGTGTAGAGGAGTGGGATTTTTTATTTTTTAATAGAACATCTGATATATTGAGTGAAATATCCAAGTCTTAATCCTTCAGCCATTTTTTTCCCTAAGAAGAGAAAAAAGGAAAAATTTTGTTCTGAGATGACCATGCATTGCAGTTTTTGTCATTTTTCTCATTCTCAAGATATACTGTTGTGACGTTTTTGGAATAGTTCTTTGATTGTGGTAATTTAAAGTCTGCTACTTATATATTTTAACAGATAAAAATATAGAAGCATACTTCCCTAATGTAGCTTATATCTCCTTCTTAATCTCTGTAAGAGTTAAATCTTTATTAAGAAAATATATTTCCTCACGGCTCGAAGTTCAGTTTTTTCCATATATGAAAATTTTATAATATTGCAACAGCTTTCTCAGACACCCCAGTAATACTGCGAAAAGGTGTCGTTTCAAGGATAAAATAACGAATGATCTTTTTTTTTTTAGAAATAGAAAAATGTGTTCTTTAATACCTGTAAGATTTTTGAGCCTGCTGATGTACAATGGTTTTTGAGAATGGCCGATAGACATATTACATTGTACATGATTTTGTGTTCATGTTTAATATGGAAAATTCATTAATGTCATTGTGTTTTAGAGATTGGTTCGCATTTACCAAAAATATTTTCTACAATTTGGTGAACTACACTTTTCCTGTGCTGAATGCCACCAGCTATCACGATCCTGAAAGAGTTGTCTTAAATTATGATCTCTACTGGCCAATAATAAATATTACTGGTAACGGGGAATATTTCTCGATCTTTTTTTTGAAAACAAAGAAAACAAGTATTTCTTAGAAAGACGACATATCGTGAACAAAAACATAGTTTCGGTATTCAAGAAAATGACATGGCCGATTTTCTTACTAAAATTTTACACTGGTAGACATCGTTTACCATAAAGAAGATCTTAAAATATTTTCCATAAATCCTATAAATTATCTAATACGACTTGAATTGGATCTTAACCTAGAAAAAATAAGTTAAGTAATATTGTAATTTTCACGAGAATTCGTATTGGTCATACTCGTCCTGCGAACGAATATTAATTAAAAAGTTTAGTTGTATCTCTAAGCGTTATCAAGTATAAACTGAATGTTTTGTCTTAAGGCTATGAGCTTATATAGGGACTATGTCTATTGAAGTGCAAAGTTTTGCTTCAGTGTACGCACCTCAATGATTTGATGTTGCAAAGTAGTGGTTGCCAAAGATTAGGTATCTCAACACTTCTCTAAATATACAAAAAAGGGGAACGTGGGGATCAGGTATTGCAGAAGACGCCTGGGATAAATAACACCATATGAAATGGTCTGAAGCTGCAGTAATATATATGTAACCCAACATGAAAAACAAGATAATGTATAGAGCAGCTTAAATTAAAAATAATATTGGAATCTTCAGTAAATCTAGTGTTGAGATACCTAATCCTTGGCAATCACCATTTTGTAACATCAAATCATACAGGTTTGTACAGTGAAGCGAAACTTTGTGTATCTCGTAGCTTTAAAACAAAACATTCAGTTTATACTTGATAACGATTAGAAATATAACCTAATCAAAACGTCGTAAAAATAAATAAAAATTAAGACAATGCAAGTCAGACAACCACATTTTAGTCACTGTTCAACATTGTCTACAACTTTCAAACAAATCACCAGTTACACGCAAAAGACTCTTTGTGTTGATGCACCTCAACGACATTTCCTTTTATTTTGACTTCCTTTGAAATGTATGTTTTTCAATCATGTAATATTATTACAGGTATCCATTTTAAAAGCTGATTTTGAATAACAAGATTGAAATAAATTACTTAATTTTTTAAAAAACTTAACCTGTTTTAAAAATTTGCAAATATTGCAATTAATTTAATAAAAGTTGATTCATTTCCTTAGCATTATTTTGAACTTGGCGTCAAATTAAAAATTTATAGAAAATACTCGCATATCATACAAATATACTCTTAATGAAAGCAAAAAAAAAAATGAAAGATAATTCGAAAATTGTGTGGATCATATAATAATCATATGAAAAAACATTAATTCGCCTAGAATTAAATTGAAAAAGATCTTATTTCGCCGAACTCAAAACAATGTTGAGTAAATAAGATAATCTACAATTAATCAATCATTTCACCATAAAACAATTGTTGCTATATTTTTTCTTTTTAGTGAAATCATTGTAGGTTTATTTTCTTTATAAATAATTGATCTTTCGGCTGAAAATAAAACAACTTAAGTAAATTCAGGTTAATTTCATAATTTTATGTATTAAATGAATCTCAAATATACTCGCATTTCTAAACATTAAATAATTAATCATTTCTTCGGCTTCTTCATCATATAAACTTAATAATAGATCGGAAATACATTAATTTATTATTAAAATTTAAAAAAAAACTTTGTCAGATGATTATGAGCCAATTTTTCATAAAATAGATAACATATGCAACAAGTTGAAAGAAAATATGGCGAGGAAACACCGAAAAAAAAAACTAGAAAAACTAAAATCACATTAACAACCGACTCTACCTGAAGAACCTTCAAGAAAAACCATCATAAACTTATCTTCAAGAATACTTTCAGCAGCAAAAGAATAACTACTAAGCAAGGGGCTTAATTCTGCAGTAACACCAAAAGGCATGTCTGTTCTAAACATCGTAAGCTCTGTAGAATCTATACACGTCGATGAAAACCATTCCGACGAGTTTAGGTGGAAAATAAAATCAACTTTGGAAGACAAGAAAGATCCAGTTAAAAATATCTCCAAGCTAGAAGCATCAGCCTTAAAAGAACTTCGCAAGAATGAATCCATAAAGATTTTAAAAGTGGACAAGGGAAATGCAACGGTGATAATGAACATCGTAACGCACGACCAAAAAAAATCGGAGATATCCTGGAAAAAGGAAAATATAGACAATTACCTCGTGACCTCACTAAATCTATAGAGTCAAAAATCTACAGAAAACTAAGGAAATACCAAGACCATATACCTGACAACCTACGATCGGCGCTCACATCACACTACAGTAAGCCACCACATCTTTACGGACTATCAAAAATTCATAAAACGAACATACCATTGAGGCCAATAACCAGCTTCAGAGGATCCCCAACAAATGCACTGACGAAGTTTCTTTTAAAAATCGTACAACCTTTAGAAGGTAAGACGAACACATATGTTAAAAATTCCACACATTTCGTGAACATTATTAGTAGCATCAATCTAGAGCCAGACGACAGACTAATAAGCTTTGATGTGGAAAGTCTGTATACTAATGTACCATTAGGGGAATCACTAGACATAATCAAAACTAGACTTTCAAATGATACTACTTTATCAGATCGAATCACGTTACCACTGGATGGAGTGATGGATCTTTTGGAGTGTTGCCTGCGTAATGCTTACTTTCAAGTAAAGGACAGGTTCTACGCTCAGGACGACGGGCTTCCGATGGGTTCTGCACTCTCTCCAGTCGTCGCCAATATATATATATGAAATGGTTCGAAACTCATGCCATAGAAACGACAACAGTAACACCGAAAGTCTGGTTGAGATATGTCGATGATACCTTGATCGTTTGGAAGGGCAATGGTCAAGAACTTAATGATGAAACTTCTAAATAACATTCGACCTACAATTAAGTTTACCATGAAAAAAGAGGTAAATGATCAATTGCCTTTCCTAGATGTCATGGTGAATCACTTAAATGAAACTATTAAAACTATAGTATTCAGAAAGCCAACACATACTGGACAATATCTTAATCATAGTTCCAATCATTCTGTTGTAACAAAACGGGGAATTATACGCAACCTTTATAATCGCGCTATATCTATATGCAATAATGCCGATTTATTGGAAAAAGAGGTAGCAAATATTAAATCCGATTTACAACAGAATGGTTATCCTTTGAAACTAATTGACGATGTTAGAAATAACTTTAGAACAACGAACACTGGACAGCAAGAAACACATTCCTTCTTCACAATTCCGTACATTAAAGGAACTTCGGAGAAAATAAGACGAATTGCCAGCATTTAAATCAGGAAATACACTTAGAGCTCATTTAACAAAAACAAAAAGTACCGATAAGAAAGAATGTGTTTACAACGTTCCATGTGAGTGTGGTGAAATGTATATTGGAGAAACCAAAAGACCACTAGAAGTTAGAATGAAGGAACATAAAACTCATACACAAAAAGGAGAAACGTCGAGATCAGTTATCTTACCTTATAAAATGATCTGAGGCTGCGGCAATATATATGGAACACAGCATGAAAAAAGAAAATTTATAGAAGCAGCATACATTAAAAACAATAATGGAATCTTCAGTAAGCCGAGTGTTGAGATACCTAATCTTTGGCAACCACTACTTCGTAACATGTGTGTACAGTGAAGCGAAACTTTGCGCTTCAATGGATACAGTCCCTATATAAGCTCGTAGTCTTAAGACAAAACATTCAGTTTTAACTTTATAACGATTAGAGATACAACCTAATCGAAAAAATAAATAATGTAATTGATAAATGCATCAAAAAAAGCATAAGAACCTTAAAATTTAAATGAAAACTTATAATTATTTTGTTATAAATGTAGTTCTTTTCCTACCTCTTAAAGTCACCCTCATGTCAATTTAATTTAAAAAATTATCATTACCAATAGATAATGTTTTAAATGTGATAAAATTTATCGACAACCAGACTCTTTTCTATTTGTAAAAATCAATAAACCTAATCATAATTTTAGTGACTCCGCTTTTTAAACAAATCCCATTAGCAAAACACTGGTATAGTCAAGAGTGAAGTAACTTTTAGGGTTGGCACCACCGCCAAAATGAATATTCAAATTTTTTTTTTAGATTAGTCAAGTTAATTTAAAAGTTAATGGTGACTACTTTTAAATATATGAATAGGGTTAAATCAAAAGTTGTTATTTAACGTTATTTAATTAAATTGTACAGTTCTTATCCTTAGTTTTATTTTAGGCGAAAATTACTAGTCCAGTCTTCACAGAAATACTCGAGTATCTCGTCGAGGTCTTGGTTCTGGGTGTAATGAATAACTTTCCTGACCTTGTAGCTGAACTTATCAGGACAGAACAGTTCAATGGATTCTGGATCGAACATTCAGAAAGACTAGTTGCCCTTTATGAGTTCTGTGGTTTAATGTAATACGGGACTATTTACTTTTTAATTATTAAATATTACATTTTTTATCATCAATGTTTCTTGTAATTATTGTAGAAACAATTAAATAAAGTATATTCAATTACATATTTTTTAATAATGTTGCAAATGGATCTTGTATTCTCTCTATATATTCTATTGTAATGGAACAAATATTTTATACTGTGTAATGTGAAGTATATTCGGCCAAAAAAATATGTAATTAAATAATCACTGTGTCGATAGTTTATACCGTGGGAACAGGGTAGTATATATATATATATATATATATATATATATATATATATATATATATATATATATATATATGTTTATGCGGCTTTCACGGATTACTCCGTGTGAGATGCAATAGCAGTGGATATATCCACATTATGCCGTTGTAGTGCTGAAATCACATTCAGCAAACGTACAACTATATGCAGCTCCGTGTATAGAATGAAGTAAAATACGAACAGTAAATGCAAACTTCTCTCCATCTTATCCTTTCTGTGTTAGAGGTTGCACAGTTAGAACAAATTGTTATAAAAAGCAATTTATCCTATTTTACCACCATCGAGATGATGGCCTACCTATACCACCATACCGAGAAGAAAGTCAAAAACTTACCCTCTCCGACACAGTGATACGGCAGAGATACATGTTTCGTCTCTACTAGACTCATCAGGGTACCGACATGCACCTGGCTGTGCAAAGGACAGATCGGAAGGAAGCATGCAAATACTGAACGCGGCTTCGCCGACCTCCCGCCGGATGGCGTATATATGTTTATGCGGCTTTCACGGATTACTCCGTGTGAGATGCAATAGCAGTGGATATATCCACATTATTCGATCTGTCCTTTGCACAGCCAGGTGCATGTCGGTACCCTGATGAGTCTAGTAGAGACGAAACATGTATCTCTGCCGTATCACTGTGTCGGAGAGGGTAAGTTTTTGACTTTCTTCTCGGTATGGTGGTATAGGTAGGCCATCATCTCGATGGTGGTAAAATAGGATAAATTGCTTTTTATAACAATTTGTTCTAACTGTGCAACCTCTAACACAGAAAGGATAAGATGGAGAGAAGTTTGCATTTACTGTTCGTATTTTACTTCATTCTATACACGGAGCTGCATATAGTTGTACGTTTGCTGAATGTGATTTCAGCACTACAACGGCATAATGTGGATATATCCACTGCTATTGCATCTCACACGGAGTAATCCGTGAAAGCCGCATAAACATATATACGCCATCCGGCGGGAGGTCGGCGAAGCCGCGTTCAGTATTTGCATGCTTCCTTCCGATCTGTCCTTTGCACAGCCAGGTGCATGTCGGTACCCTGATGAGTCTAGTAGAGACGAAACATGTGTCTCTGCCGTATCACTGTGTCGGAGAGGGTAAGTTTTTGACTTTCTTCTCGGTATGGTGGTATAGGTAGGCCATCATCTCGATGGTGGTAAAATAGGATAAATTGCTTTTTATAACAATTTGTTCTAACTGTGCAACCTCTAACACAGAAAGGATAAGATGGAGAGAAGTTTGCATTTACTGTTCGTATTTTACTTCATATATATATATATATATATATATATATATATATATATATATATATATATATATATATATATATATATATATATTTATTTATTTATTATTACCACCTAAGAAAGTCTAAAGGAAAAATAAATCAGTTATCGTACTTAAGCATAATCGTTAAAATGTTTTCTTAAAAATCTAAAGTAAAATTTAAGATTTGTCCACAAATTTGTCGAAGAAATCCTACCCTGGTTATGTAAATAAAGCCGAAGAGATAAAGGCCGGGGGAGGTATTAAACGTGTTTTAAAAAATACCGTTAAAATGTATTAAAATATTGAACGATTTTCCCATTATTAGGAAACAAAAGAATGATCAAATAAACTCACTATAGTAGAAATATATCGTTTGAAAATTTGAACAAAGAAGTTTTATAAAAACTATTTTTTCTATTCACAAGAAATAACGAGTTAGAAGTTTATTGCCAAATCAGCTAAGAAAAGTGAATAGTTATTTTCATAGTACTTATCATATATTCTTCTCGTTATAGGAAGATGTACATTAGTTTGTTTTACTATTTTTTTATATAAAAATTACGATTAAGATGCACAGAGGCCAATTCGGGAGTTAATATTCGGTATAGAATGGCTAACGCCCTCTACATTTGGACACTCAAATTGATGTTTACATGGTTCCATGTGGTAAATGGGTGGAAATCACGGGGTGTCGAAAGGGGTACAGGGTGTAAGGTTCGAGGACGCTCTTTCAAGGAATACTAAACTTTTGTTACAGTCTGGAAATCGTTAGAGTCGGTATCAATAAATTTAGTAGACAAATTACGTGACGTGAATATTCGGCGGGAATGAAGGTTTTCCTTGTTTTGTTTTTCATTTAATTTGGGAAATTAAGGGAATATCTTATGCTATTTTACTCGAGAATTTAGTGATTTTAATACTGTTTGATTAAGTAATATGTTTAATGTTTAGTAATCTATTCATACGGTATATTGTCGCGTTGTGGTTTTTCAGTGTGCGACTAGTCGCATTTTAGTTTTCAGATTGCGACTCATCGGGATCGTATTCGTAAGGGGGATATAAATAATAAAAAGCCTAATTGAATATTGTAATAAACTGGAGTGTATTCAGAAGACAACAATAATAATTTTAATTACATGATCAAACAGTAGCCGAAACATTAGAGCAGTCTACATTATATTAAATTTAAAAAGTGAAAAAAAGTTTTTAGTAAAATGACATAATTTGTATATTTTTACCTGATTAAATTTAATTATTTATCCTGTAATTTAAAATTGTAAACATGGAATTTGTTTTTTTTTGGTTCACAACTTTTTTGGTCTTATAAATTATCACTCTTTCTTCTTAACAGAGTTTGTAAATTGCTGTAGTTTATATATCACATTATTTGGTTTGAATTTAAAAGTAATAAAATATTTTATTTTTAATAAATTTAATAAATATTTACATTCCATTTCAGTATTAAAAATATAAGGTTATAGTCAGTAATATAGTTCAGTAAGCATTTGTTGTGGAGTCCGATCATTTAAGGTTGAGTATACAGTATGGAATTTGTAGCAATTTTTTTTTGAAGTTTGTTTTAATCATGATTAGTAACTTTGGTCTGTTTGATCATAATTTTCTTTTTGATGATTTTCCATGGCTTGCCAATATTTGACGTATTACCTGGTAATCAGTGTAAGTTCGGAACTAGGTTAGAGTGATCCAGGTTGAGAATAAGGTTGGCAAAAATTAAGAACAAATATCTCTAAGATTTATCATGTCTGGCTGAGGTAGAGATTTTCATTTTCGTTTCTTTTACGGTTGAACCGTCGAAGGCAGTAGACAAATCCTGCCATTAGATCTGAAAGGGCAGACTGTCAAGTGTTTTTTTGTAACAGTCCATTAATCAATGAGGTAAGATTTTCCCTCTTATCTTTACAAACATGTGGTAAAAATAATAACTTTTGTTTCAGGGCTATCTGACGCAAGTTTTTCTTTTTTCTTCTTCGGCTTGATTCCATTTTCTTTTTCTGGTCTTTCAATTTCCCGATTTTCTCGGCTGTTCAAGTTTCTAACTGTTCTGGCTCCATTTTTCCTGGCCGTATTGCGCCAACATCTTGACCTTGACGATTGGGCTCATTTTACATTTGAGTTCCGACTAAATGAAGCTCCGTTCATCCACGATCAACAAGGATCCAGATAACGCTAGATCCAATAAATAGAAGTGGAAGGTATCGTGTAAATAAGCAACAAGGTAGGAGAAAATTTTCGTATAGAAAATAAGACCTGACATCAATTTTTTTATGCATATAAACAAATTTACTTATAACATAATATAATATGTAAAAAAAATCTTGATAACTTTGTAAAAAATTACTTTCTATATCCTTGACATTGAAGGTTGCAGAACTATATAACCTTTAAAAACGATAGATCACCTATAGTTATCAAGAAAGGGTACATAAACAAATTGTAGGTACCACTCTTTCTTTATGTATATAATTTATTTTTGGAATAAAATGGAATTGTTCTTTGGTTTTAAATAAGTCGTTTTATTATGGAGCTATTCACCAGCCGTCAATAAATTAAAAATCATTCCTGATACCTATATGTTTTCCTGTTTTATCACTAAGTAAGTAACACAGGTAATGTAAAACAGGTGGCGCCTATTGGGTAATGAAAGCAGAGCACAACTATCTCTGAAAAATATACGGACCTAGCCTCTGACATATTGAGCTGCCGTACGCATCCGTTGCCGTACCCTGTGAAAAGGGAGACGCTGCAGTAAAAAACAGTTTTTGCGATTTTTGGCTAATCTACGCATCTTATCGAAAAACCTTGAATATATAAGTTGTGGATAATAAGAAGATTTACAACTTTTGTAGAAGCCAATTTTATCCTAACCTAAAAAAAAAACGCAAAAAACCGTTTCTTTGATTTTTTATTTTTTTCTCCCACAAAAATTTCTAGATTTAGCTGAAACTTAGAGAGAGTATGCCTTCCAATGTCCCAATTAATCACCGTCAAGTCTTGCTCTCTTTTCATCCAATTCCACACAAATAACAGGTTTTCCCAGAAATTCGGAAATATCATCAACTGCTTAAACAGTACTGGGCTCCATTACTTCTAAGTCAACATCGTAAACTGAAATTCTTTGACCTTCTGCATTTGAATAATTTTCAAATATCATAAATTGATATTTTTTAGACCGTGTTTCCTACAGTCACAACTTGCAGAAGAACAACCTTTGTACTAACTGCAACAAATTGTTTTAAGGAGACTATCGGGTGAGTATCAACTGATCTTCAGTGATATTCGGCTACATGTTTTCTTTCACTAATTTTTTTCCAGTCCAATCTTTAGCGATAATTTCATTGCCAAGCCATGTTTGAAGTTGATAATATGATCTAAAACAATGTTATGTTACTGCTCCTGATCTTGGTGGTAATTTGTTCAATTTGGAAGTTGATTTGATCATGGCTGCTGGGTACATGTGAATAGGCAAATCATAAAGCGCTACATTTTTTCTTACTATCAATACATGCTATTAATTTACAGATACATCTAAAAAGCAACTCTTTGCCTGCATCTTCTTTGTAAAAGATGTCAGCTAAGGCAGCCTAATTGTTATTTTGCAGGAGTATTTATATCATGGCTACTTTCCCTTTTCCTGCAAAACCTGAGGTAGTGTCGCCGTCAGTAAAACAATGTAGAAAAGCCAAATATTTTCGTTGTGATGGATCTTTGAAGCTATCAGAAGTGTAGTAAGAAACGCGAATGTTACTCGTGGATGGACTGTGAAATAATATTTCCGAATTTTCGTCACTTAATTCATTTAAAAGCACAAGCAAATCAATATTTTGTCCATCAACTATCACAGTTTTATCATCTGTGCCGACTTCAATTACTGTAGTTATTATGAGGGACCAGCATCTTCTGTTGCCTCTTTACATGTGAATTCTGCTGTTTCGAATTCTTGTGTTAATATTTGTATTAATTTATTTTTATTACTTCCGTTAGATAAAAATTTTTCTTCTAAATATGGTATATTTCTTCACTAAACTGTTTCTTTAAACTAGAAATAATCTTAATGGTATAGCAGCTGCTAGCTCGATGCTTCGAAACGAACTGAGACCCTTCTACTAGTAGAAGCTGGTCTGATCCCCTCCTTTGCTTACAATACAAGGGTCTTGTATTGCTCCATTTTCGTTATATTCTAATATGTTCCAAAGCTTTCTAATATAATATAAAATTCTAGAAGTTGCCAGCATTACTCGAAATAATAATAATGACAAATTTTGATTTAATGAAATATTTAAATTAACAAATGAATAAAAATGCGGTCACTTATAAATCAAACCTTTACTATTATGGAATAAATAACATCGAAATTGAAAAATTGACAAAGAAAACAATTTCAAGCTCCAGCCAATTTTTTTTTTTGTTTATTTGATAATTTAAACGTAATGAATTCACAATTTTTTTTATTCATTGTTTGATGTTATAAAATTACAATAATTTTTGCAAATCGAAAAAAGCAATTTTTTCGATTTTTTAGATTTTTCGGCAATTTGTTCCATTGTATTAAATATTTTTTTCCATTTATTGAAAGTAGAAGTAAAAACGAAAAAGCGAGCCTAGCCTGAATTCGGTTTGATAATTAATTTTAAATGGAAATGCGATTGAAAATTTCACTTTTTTTTATTAAAGTTAAATAAAACCTTAACTGTTGAATATTTTTGCACAAAAAAATAGAGCTTATTTGGGGCATTAAAAGATACAATCTCAAGTTTGAGCTTAATCGAATCACTTTGTCGAAGAAAAAATTAAAAACCGAAAAAACATTTTTCTTGGAAAATTTTTAGGTTAGGCTTAAAATGACTTTTACAGGAGTTGTAGATATTCTTATTACTTACATCTTTTTTATTTAACTTTTTTTGATAAGATGCGTAGTTTAGCTGGAAATTGCAAAAAACTGTTTTTCGCACTTAAAAATCACCCCCATTTCATCCCAGTGGGTCACTGCATTATTTTTCATTCATTATTTATATTACTAACAATATTCCGCTCTCAGTTTGCTGTAACGAATTATTTTTTTACCCTCTTTTTTACACCTACACAGCCTGGCCTGTCTAGGCCGGCGGAGTTAGCCTCATATGAGGTGATTTTGAAATTTATGGCTAGTGGACTTCTGATTACGTAGAAACCTTTAGAATGATAATAATAATTATGTAGTATCTTATGTCTCATTTCCTTTTCTGGGGAAAAATATTTTTTCCAGTTCTAGGAAAAGCTATTGTTTTTCAGTAAAAAAGTTTTAAACAATAGTTGTGCGCATTGAAAATACCTACAAAATGAGCCCATCCGAATCGGATAATTTGTTCGTTAGTTACTGCAAAAAGAAATGCTAAAATATTTGTTTTTCAATTATTTATAAACACTAAAAAAATTTATTGCATTAACTTTATACTACAAGGAAAGGAGCCTCTTGTCGCATACAACAAATGTGTAAAATTTCAAGTAAAAATATTTAATAGTTTTTTGTACAGTGAATTTTTAAAGTTTTTTTTGATTGTTTGTTCTTAGCGATCTAGAGGTCGTTCTGCGGTCTGTGAATATGCAAATGAAAGTTCCAGACTTATACCAACAATAACCAAAAAGAACGAAATGAATTGTTGATCTTAAATTGTTTCAACAGATAAACAAAATTTGAGTTCATTTTTTTGGTTATAAACAAATAGAATAACTTTCCGACAATTGTTAATATCGAAATGCCGATAGTGGATGCGATAGCTGAGATTTTAATGCACATTTTAAAAAATAGACATTGTGTTCGACTTCAAAAAATTGCTGTGGAGTTGTTTATTAACATTAATGAATTATTTAAGTAGGAACTCATAGGGAAATGGTTAAACTATTTTATGTAGCAGTTTTTAACTAAATTATTTTAGAATTGTTGATGTAGCAATAGTTTAAAGTTGCATCTACTCCGAGAGTCAGAAAGTGAGCGGCGAGCGAAAGAAAATGTGACTCGGACGCTCCAAATTCGAACAATGGATGATATGTTTTTGTAATCAAATTAGTGTTAAACATGGGAATAAACAAATTGTTAAACGTGCTTTTTGAATTGCGAAAAAAATGTTACAGTGATCAACAGTGTATACTGTCATGTGATTTAGGAAATTATTAAGATTTTCTTCTCCATGTTGCCAGATAAGGAATGTGTCATCTACGTAACGCAGCCACAGTCATGGTTTGTGTGAGGATGTCTCTAAAGCTTTTGATTCGAAGTGTTCTATAAATAAGTTAGCTAGTGCAGGAAATAGCGGCGATCCCATAGGGGCTCCCTCGACTTGTTTATATCGCTGTCCTTCATAGGTAAAATAGGTGTTATCGAGGCAGTGTCTAGCTAATACGACAATATATTTTGGCAGATTGTATTTGTTTTCTATTACTGAAACAACTTCTTTGACTGGTATTTGCGTAAAAAGTGATGTTAAGACGAAACTAACTAGAAAATCTTTTTCTTGTCAACGTATGTTTTTGATTATTTCGCAGAAGAAGAAGAAGAGTTTTTAACATAGGAGACCATTTTTTCGACGAAAGGTTTAAGAATGGTGGTTAGTGTTTTGCTAGGGCCTGAGTTGGGGAGCCAACAGAGCGTACTATTGGTCTCAAGGAAGCTCTGGGCTTGTGTTTTTTGGATAAGCTATAAAGTTTAGGACATATGGATAACTTTTCCCTTGGAGTGATCTTCTTTACTTCTTCGTTTAGTGGGGAAGATCTGATCAATGTTGTGGTGGTCTTTTCTAGATATGTCATATGCCCAACAACTTAAATAGCAGAGATGATAGCCAGCGATTGCCTAATACTTGGAAACAGTCGCTTACGAAATATCAACCAGTAGTAGGTAGCAGAGAGGCAAATCACAACTCGGCAACACGACTCCAAACACTGGCAACAAGACCGATGACACGCAGCAAACCTCGTAACCTGATTGGTCTGAACCATCTGGCCAACGAACGTGCCCCACGTATACACGGGACCGACAGCACCTGAGTTGCAAGCGCCAGTCCGCCCACAGACATCGTACAGTGAGCTTTCAAAATGGTGAATGAGATTTCACCGAAACGTCAGCTGCTTTACAGTCCTGGGAGAGATTCAGCGTATACTCGGGATACCCCAAAAGCTTCGATTGCATATAATATATATATATATATATATATATATATATATATATATATATATATATATATATATATATATATATATATATATGTATATATATATATATATGTATATATATATATATATATATATATATATATATATATATATATATGTTAGTTTTTAGTGTTTCACGGATGGAGAAATATGAGTTTGTGTTTATCCGGGAATACATCCGTTCGTTAGCTATTTCCATAGTTGGAATTTGCAGACGTTTCGCCAAAGTCTCATTTGGCATCTTCAAGTGCTCGTGTCCGTAGTTGACGATGAACTTCAACTACGGACACGAGCACTTGAAGATGCCAAATGAGACTTTGGCGAAACGTCTGCAAATTCCAACTATGGAAATAGCTAACGAACGGATGTATTCCCGGATAAACACAAACTCATATATATATATATGTATATATATATATATATATATATATATATATATATATATATATATATATATATGTATATAAATATATATATATATATATATATAATATATATATATATATATATATATATATATATATATATATATATATATATATATATATATATATATACAAATAATTAAAATTACATGAAAACCAGTAATATTACTTAAAATAATACAAATCAATGTGTACACCACCAACGTTAATCAGTATAATAAAAATTAAAATTAAAAGTAAAACTAAATATAACCACTTAAGCCCTAACACAATTTTTAAAATACCGATGAGAATGCTAAAACATCAAAATCTTAATAATATGGCATACAGTGCTAAAACTACAATTCTTCGATTGTGGGGAAACCTAGACAACAAACGGCGTGGTGGCGATAGTTTAATTCGGCGGTTCCCCGAATTCAGAGTGTGACGTCACCACTGCTATAAAAGCGGAAAGGCAGCGGCGTAACTAAGGACATTACGGGTTGCTCTTTTAGAGTCAACTTGTCCTTTTTCCGATTAAGCTTAGCTCTCGGGGACCACGTTGACTGTTCTATTTTTTAGGCAGCTCGTGGTTCTTAAAGTAGGTTGTTTTTGACAACAGAACATACTACAGAAATGCTAAAACAGATATTCTTTGACCTTTCCCTTAAAAGACCACAATCCATCAAAAAAGAAATCAATGTCAGTCTCCTTAGCCACTTTGTTAGCGTTAATGCAACATTTAGTGACAGCAGACGAAACACCGTAATTTGTTCTATGGAACGGGACATGAAACAGATCACCGCCACGCAGAACTCTCGGCGGAACATGCAAAGAGATTACATTCAGTAATTCGGAACAATCAATATGGCAATTTATTACCTTAAACAATGTACAAACATCAATAAAGCTTCTTCTATTCTGTAAAGACGGAAGTCTTAGGAGTCGCAATATCTCGTCATAAACAATATCCTCACTCAAAATACCCAACCTATAGTTTACAAACCTCAGAAATTTTCTCTGAACTTTTTCAATTTGATCAATATAAGTTTTGTAATATGGGGACCAAATGGGACAAGCATATTCGAGAATTGATCTTATATATGCGCAATACAACACTCGACATTAGAAATATCAGTCAGTGACCTCTTAATGAAGCCTAACAGTTTCAAAGCTTTGTTAGTTACGTAATTAACATGATAATTAAAATTCAAATCTTTATCAATGCATACTCCAAGATCCATTATGAAATTCATATGCTCCAAAAGACTGTCACCAATCATGTAGTCATATTGTATAAAATTTTTCTTCCTGTAGAACTTCATTACTTTACACTTCAGCTCCATACCATTCATTCTGCACTATTCATTCAATCTCCTTAGATCCTCTTGCAATTCCTCGCAGTCACTTATTAATCACTCTATAAATTTTGAGATCATCAGCATATAATAAAAACTTAGAATCAGTAACAAAATTACCTACGTTATTAATATACAAATTAAAGAGGAGTGGAGCTAGATGGGAACCCTGTGGCACACCTGATGTGACCAAAACCTCCTCAGAAGTGTAACCCTTAATCTTAACTATTTGTCTTCGATTTGACAGATAACTTTGGAACCAACTTAACAGACTTCCAGAAATACCATACTGTTGTAATTTATTTACCAGTAGACTGTGGTTAACACGATCGAATGCCTTTGAGAAATCTGTGTATATTGAATCCACCTGACACACTCCCTCCAAAGCCCCATATATATACATATATATATATATATATATATATATATATATATATATATATATATATATATATATATATATATATATATACATTAGCATGTTAATTTACAAATACTTATACGCGATTAGAAAGGTTATCGTGATTACAATCAAAATAGATCTAAATACTTCAGTGTAGCATAAAAGCTTATATAAATCTTTATATAAATAAGTATATAGATTGGAAACAATAAGCTCTTGAAAAATCTATAAAGACACCTGCATAAAAAAATATTGATTCTAGTGAAAAAAATAATATACACCCCTTGATAGAATCATTTAGTTACTTGTAAGCAGGAAATTTTGAAAATTATTTTTTTTAGCTATTTTTGTAATTATTTGGCTCGTGTATCCTGATATATGTCTGTTATCAGTTTAAATAATTCAGAGGGATATATTTATCAGACTAAAAGTTAGTTGTCGGACTTCATTGTCGTTATTTTTATTTGTAGGATGCTTCCATCAGTTTATAATCATTATCATATAATTAAACTTTTATCTTAAGGCTATGAGCTTATATAGTATCTCAATTGAAGCTTTAAGTTTCGCATCGTTTTACTATTCTTTCGGTAAACTCGAATTTAACTTACTAGTCCAGTCGATAATCGGGGTTGGCTATGAATTCTTTGTAGCAGAACCAATTGATATGAAATTTGAACAGCAGGTATCGAATGACTCAAGAAACAAATGTTCTACAGTCCCTATGTATGTGTTTACCATGTGGGTGGATGGTACCTTTTCTCAGGGGTAGAAATTGGTCCCCTCAAAATAACTCCAAGAATGGATGAATTTTAAACAAAAAATAATCTGTGAAGTTTTTTTGATAAAACAATATTTTTGGAGTTACTCGCTTTTGAAAATGTGGATTTTTCACCTAAAAAAGCATGTTTCCGTACATATTTTCGCAAATAACTGGAAAAACTTACGTTTAATGAAAAAAATTATCTGTAGTAAAAATGAAGCTTTTATATAGCAATATAACAGAGTTATGGCTCCTCGAAAGAGACTGTTAGGTCGACGACAACTGAATAAGAAAATTTTAACGTTAAATAACGGGAAAACGAAGAATTTTCGACCGTTTTTGGAGTAATTCAAAAGACCTTTAAAAAGAGTTGTTTTTTTTTTGGAAAGTTTGCAGGATTGATATTAACGGAATTATGATGAAAATAATATGATTGTCTTGTTTTTTTTTTAAAAATTCAGCAAATATACCACTGGCTTCACCACCAGAAATATAATTGAACGCTATCCATTTAGAGTTTACTGTATTTAGGTACTAAAAATGTTAAAATGGCTTGTTTATTCACCGCTAATAAAAACCAAGGAATAGTTGCTTGGAAGGATAATCCATTACTGCAATCTTATACGAAACAGCGCACAGCGAGAAAAAATTCAGAGGATAAGAAAGGGTATTGTAGTACAAGTTGTTCGTTTTACACATTTGCCTAATTAAATATAAAAATATTGTTACGAACTTTATAGTGTTGTATATTTCATAGTATTAGTTTGTGTTCGTAGTTTGAGGGTTTTAGGTATATTTTATAATATAACGGACTTTGTAGCGTTTTATATTTCATAGTATTAGTTTGTGTTCGTAGTTTGTAGGGTTTTAGGTATATTTTCTAATGTAACGAACTTTGTAGCATTTTATATTTCATAGTATTAGTTTGTGTTTATTATTCGTAGGGTTTTAGGTATATTTTCTACGAGTTTATAATTTATTTAAGTAATTTTACCTTTGTTATTTTCCTCAGGAGACGACTATGAAAGAAGGTCTGGAACTTTTTAGAGAATTCGATTTCCTTATTTTTAACATGGAACGCCTATGATGGAAAGTCTAGAAATCGTCGGATTATTCCTTTTTCTTATTTTGATTACTCCATGTAGTATGGAAATCCTTCTAGAGAATTAGGGAATCTTCCGGTATCGACCAAAAGGGTATATAAAGGGTCCAGATCGACTTTTGCGGTGAGTGTAGTTTGAGAGCTTGTCGACGCAACTTGAATTAACTGTGTGTGTCAAAAGTAAGGTTGAAAATAAAAAGTTATTAAAATAATACAGTGTGTATAGTTTGTGTTCGAAGATCGGCCATCCGGAACAAATTGGTGTCAGAAGTGGGATCAAATCCACAAGAGGTTACTTCAGGTTATAAAAATAGGAAAAATTACATTGAAATTGTATGCCAATGGAAACTAGAAAACAGAAAGCGGAAATGGAAGAACAACATCAGGCTAGTTTAAGTCAAATACAGAATAAAGACGAGCCAAGAAGATATGACGAAAAATCTAAATGATATGAAACAAGAATTAAAGACGAGCCAAGAAGGTATGAAGAAAAATCTAAACGATATGAAACAAGAATTGATGACACTAAAAACATGCTAAGAAGACATTAAGGAAAATCAAGAAACTATAAAACAGGAACTAAAAACAAGTCTCGAGGACATGTGACAGGAACTTAAGACAAATCAAGAAGATATGAAGTGCATAGAACAAGAAATGTAACAGAAGATTAACGAAATTAGAGAATCTTGAAATACAACATGAAGTGACAGAAATCCAGAAACAGGTGCAACAGTTACATTTGCAAATAGAGAAGGTAGCCAGTACAGGTATAATAAAGGTAGATAGAGTTCCTACAACAAGTGTGATGAAGCCACCTACCTTGACGGAAAAGTACCTTGGCTTACTTATGTCCGTCAGTTCGAGGCCGCCGCCACCGGCAAGTGAAGTTCACCTGAGGAGGCACGTGATCTTGTTCTAGCACTACGCGGTGAAGCTATGGAGGTGCTACGTAACATTCCTGAAGAAAAACAGAATGATTACGAGTTTATTGTTACTTTTCTGGAGATGCATTATGGGGAAACCCACCCTCCAAGAAGTTTATAAGGCCCAACTCCAGGGAAGAAGACAAAAATATAGCGAAAGTCTGCAAGAGTATGAAGCCGATAAAATGAGACTAATAAATTTGACCTACCCAACATATCCGGAAGAAATAAAGCAAGAGTTAGCAGTGAATAGTTTTATCGAAGGTTTACGCGATCCAGAAACAAGCCAAACTCTAAGGATGGCCAGACTGAAGAAAATTTCCGAGGCTCTTGCTTATGCCCTCCAGTTCGAGATAGCCAAACAAACTTCAAGGAACCAAGAACGAATTATAAGCAGAGTCAATGTTTCCCGGAATTGTCGCAAGATCAACGAGAAAACTTTCATGAGGAGTTGCAAGAATATTTGAATGAAGGAAAACACAAGATAACAAAAATACAACCTTTCGTAGCAGAAATAAAATTCGTTGTTGGAAGTGTGGTCAAGAGGGGCATCTTCAGAGCCAGTGTATTCGCAATACTGTTCCTGACAGAAGCCCTGATGGCTATCGGCTTCATATTGCTAATATAGGTGATGATGTTCGAAGAAACGACTTGGAGAAAGTCTTTGCTCTTTATGGTGAACTTAAAGAAGTCTGGTTAAGTAATAGTATTTCCTGTTTTGGATTTTATGTTTACAAAGATAAAAGAAATGCTGCAGTTGCGCTCAAGGCTTGCGATAGAGTTGAAGAATGCGATTGTCGCATTAGAGTAACGTTTGTCAGACCGAGAAGAGGGGGTCAGGGTAGCCGGTACCATTCGAATACCATGCGTTGTTACCAGTGCGGAGACAACGGTCACTTTTACAGAGATTGCCCGGAAATTACTGTTGGTGGAGACGATAGAATAAAGGATCATTCTGGAAGACATCGAAGGCGACCGAGAAGAACGTGACGAGAGGGACCGTGGCCGCGAATGGGGCTACGGAAGAAGAACGTTCTACAGGTCACCCTCAAGAAGGTACTTTGAGAGGGACCGCGAAGGTGAAAGAAACTCTGGAAGAAGAACGTCTTCCAGGTCATTCTTGGACCAAAGGCGTTCATCAAAGCTTCAGAAGTCATGGGAACTTCCGTACAATGTAGTGACCCGACTAAATGATCTAACATGCTGAATTGGGAAAAGACCTCATGACAAGATGAAAGTCGTACATCTGGACAGATTGGCCCATTATCAACATCAAGATGGTTGATCGGGACGATCAAAGCTTGGAAGGAGGCAATGTTACGAACCTTGTAGCGTTTTATATTTCTTGGTATTAGTTTGTGTTCGTTTTACGTATATTTTCTAAGTAACGAACTTTGTAGCATTTTATATTTCATAGTATTAGTTGTGTTTGTAGGTCGTAGGATTTTAGGTATATTTTCCACGAGTTTATAATTTTTTTAAGTAATTTGCCTTTTTTAATTTCCTCAGGAGAGACGACTATGAAAGAAGGTCTGGAACTTTTTAGAGAATTCGATTTCCTTATTTTTAACATGGAACGCCTATGATGGAAGGTCTAAATATCGCCGGATTATTCCTTTTTCTTATTTTGATTACTCCATGTAGTATGGAAATCCTTCTAGATAATTAGGGAATCTCCCGATATCGACCAAAAGGGTATCTAAAGGGCCCAGATCGACTTTCGTGGTCAGTGTAGTTTGAGAGTTCGTTGATGCAACTTGAAATTGTTTGACAAGTGTTAAAAGTAAGGTTGACAATAAAACATTTTGAAATAATAGTGTATTCAATAATATAGTGTGTGTTCGAAGATCGGCCGTCTGGAACAATATGTACAGGGTGAGTCAACGATTGGATGAAGTAGGTTTGTGCCTTTTCGGTGAAATTAACAAAGAAACTATATTTATTGTTTGATACAGTTTATTTTTACGCAGATTTTAAAAATATTTAGGACTCTACAGGGTGAGCCAAAAAACTAGGACAGCATAAAGTTGTATTTTTTTAAATAGAACGCCCTATATACGAATCGTATTTTCGATTTAGCTTATAATTTTAAATCTTTTTTATTAAGGGTTTACTATAACAAAACTTTATAGTTTCTGAGATAATTAAGTTTAAAGAAAAAAAGTCACATTTTCAAGCATCAATTCAATCCTAAATAACGTTTTCAATTTTGTGACAAATATATTCAAATTTGGAATTTAGCAAGGCCAAGGACAAGTTAACATAATTTTTACCTAATATTTGCAATAAAAGCTACAGGGTGTTGAACACATCGGCTCAAATTCGAACAAGTTTAAATGAATAAATATCTCTTTTTTTAAATGGTACACCCTGTATATTTTCATGTTATTTAATAGAGTAATAAAAACCCTAAAAGTTTTGTTCAATATATCCTATACTTATTTATAATAGTTTTTGAGATATTTCAGTTTTTCTTATTTTCCATACTTTTTTACAGAAATAGTCTTCATTGTCATAGTAGCCATGTAAAATAATAAAAGAAACTACAGAAACAAACAGAATGTGGTTAAATATGATGAAATACATTATTCGTTATATTACAACGGCAATAGTTTAATTAAACATAATGTGAAAAAATTAACACAACAATAACGACAAGGCAAATACATATTTACTTTTATACTAAATTGAAACAAAAAAATTAACTATTAAATACTGAGATTAATTATTTCTTTTTAATAAGTGTTCGAATAAACGACCCTCTTGTGCAATGCACAAATTTAGTCTTTTTTGCAGATTTTCTCGGACCCTGGACAAAATTAGTGGCGATATTGTTCACCAGGTATCCCTAATCCTGTTTCGCATATCTTCCACTGTTGTTGGTGGATTAACATACACCTTATTTTTAATATAACCCCATAGGAAGAAATCTAATGGGGTGATGTCGCAAGACCTTGGTGGCCACTCAATGAAACCTCCACGTCCAATCCATTTTTGCGGATATCGTTGGTCCAAAAACGCACAAACTTCACGATGGTAATGCGGAGGCGCACCATCGTGCCGAAACCACATACTGTCGAGCTCATCCCTATCGAGACCTTGAAGCAGTTGGGGTAGTTCTTCTTGTAGAAAGTTCAGGTAACTATGGCCATTTAGTGGTTCATTAAAAAGTGGGGTCCAATAATTCGATTATGATGAATACCACACCAAACATTTAATGACCAGTGGTTTTGATGTTGCACCTCTCTAATCCAAAATGGGTTTTCTGTGGCATAATAATGCATGTTGCGTCTATTTACGGCACCGTTACTTCTAAAAGTAGCTTCATCACTAAACATTACCTTGTATAATAAATTTGGATTTAATTGAATCTCCGCATTTATTGTACGACCAAAGTTTACACGACTTTCGAAATCCTGTCCATGCAATTCTTGGTGTAATTCCATGTGATATGGATGATACCTATATTTCTTGGTAGTACGATTAGCGGTGGATTGTGATGTTTCACATAATGCTGCTAACTGACGGCTACCAATATAAGGATTTTCCTGAACATTTAACAATACTTGTAGTTCTTTTTCTTCATTAGTTATTGGTTTGTTGACCACTTTACGTTTTGGATAATCCACAGTACCAGAAGAATCAAATCTTTGCATTAAGTTTTGAAAAGTATGGGTATTAGGCTGGCGTCGATCAGGATACTTCATTTTGTAAATTCTTTGAGCAAGAAGGCAATTTTTTTGAGCCTCTCCTATTGTATAAATCATATCTATTAACTCATTCTTTGCAAAATTCATTTTACAATATAAGATGAATGCAAAAAAACCAAACTATAATACATAAAAACCAAAAGAAGCGATTGCGGTTATAAATTTGACACACAGAAAAATGTTCTTTTACATTGTTTTTGCCATGGCTACTATGATAATGAAGACTATTTCTGTAAAAAAGTATGGAAAATAAGAAAAACTGAAATATCTCAAAAACTATTATAAATAGGTATAGGATATATTGAACAAAACTTTTAGGGTTTTTATTACTCTATTAAATAACATGAAAATATACAGGGTACCATTTAAAAAAAGAGATATTTATTCATTTAAACTTGTTCAAATTTGAGCCGATGTGTTCAACACCCTGTAGCTTTTATTGCAAATATTAGGTAAAAATTATGTTAACTTGTCCTTGGCCTTGCTAAATTCCAAATTTGAATATATTTGTCACAAAATTGAAAACGTTATTTAGGATTGAATTGATGCTTGAAAATGTGACTTTTTTTCTTTAAACTTAATTATCTCAGAAACTATAAAGTTTTGTTATAGTAAACTCTTAATAAAAAAGATTTAAAATCATAAGCTAAATCGAAAATACGATTCGTATATAGGGTGTTCTATTTAAAAAAATACAACTTTATCCTGTCCTAGTTTTTTGGCTCACCCTGTAGAGTCCTAAATATTTTTAAAATCTGCGTAAAAATAAACTGTATCAAACAATGAATATAGTTTCTTTGTTAATTTCACCGAAAAGGCACAAACCTACTTCATCCAATCGTTGACTCACCCTGTACTTCGAGCGTCGGCTTGTGTATGTAAATATTTTCTGCTATAAAACAACCAAAAGGCATCACACGTTTTACTATAATCTTCTTAAGATCATAATTATTATTGAGAGACCTTGTATAAATAGGAATCGACTTTATTCGCGCATGAAAAGAGAGCCATCATAGAACATAAGAGACTCATTACTAAATGGACATCGCAGCATTCTTCTGACCTTTAACACATTGGCTTGTGGATATTGGGATGTCATAGAATAATCCTCGTTGCATCTGTAAATTAAATGCCTTCTCAATCATGCACAGACCAGTTTCAATGATTAATGGAAAAAATTAACTTCACAATTTCCAAATCCAGCTTCACTTAAACATCTCTTGCTGTTTCTATAGAAAGTATGGCATTGCTGATATCTTCTTGTTTGTTGCTTAACATCGAACTAGTGAGAGCTTATTGTGTAAGCAAATGTTCATCTTTGTAGTCAGCGCATTGCTTTTACTCCAGATCAAGAATCCAAAATTAGTTTCTGTTTCTTTAAAATATATTTTGGAATGTGGTCTTATCAAACTGGTAACCTAATTCTGACAATATCCTTCATCAAGTTGAGCTGGTGCTTGCACTGCTTTGAGTTTGGTAAAAATTCTTGCTCGATTCAGTTTTAGAAGATCTAAATGAAAAAAATCTAAAACAAAAATACATTGGAATTTTTTTACGAATAATTATGTGAAAACCTTTATTAGATTCGCACTAAATTACTTAAAGTTACGTTATAATACTAATTATTAATTTAATTTATTTTTTGTAAGTAAAATAAATCTCTATAAAGAATACTTCTTACGAAGTAAAACTACCGGCAATGTATAATTTTTCACGAAAGTATTGAAATAAGCATCAGTTTTTGAAGAAATTGAAAATTGTATTAAACGTATCAATTTTAGTTATTGTTTTGAGAAATAAAACAAATCGTCCTGGGCGTACTACACGAATAACAAGTAAACTTCAAGAAGAAGATAAATAATTTCAATTTTTCGAAATTTTCTTATTGTTGCCTTCATTTTGTTCAGGAGTTTATATTTCGGTCGTTACAGGGTCAAAATACCAGGCTGGTTGGAAAATACATCTCCTACTTTCCACCTCAAATTGAGAACGCCCTAAGAAGAATAGTTTAGCTTTTAGTGATAAGTCAGCAAATTAGTATTAAACAGTATAGTGAAGTGTATAACAATTATAAAATCAGACTTTTATCGTATTGACATATCCTAATACTTTAATTTTCTTATTATAAAAGTTTCTGTTTTGCCGCAAAAATCTAGTTGCTTCTTTATAAAATAATGAGTAGATAGATCTTTTTATCTTGACAACCTTAATAAATTGAGAGCCAAAAATCATTTGGTTCAATAATTTTTCATTCAATATTTTATTCGCTTATTCGTTCTTGGGGTATTTGATTTATAAATACTTCTAAGAGATTGTGACGGTGATCACGATTACGATCAATATTTCTTTACACGTGTGAATTTGTTAACAACTTAAAATTTGATAACATTGTTAATTATTTTAAGGAAATATGTACAAAAACACAGGTGCAGAGAGACAATGGGCTCCTAAAAAATCTGGTGATATCACTTAAAACCTGTTTATTGAGTAGAAATTAGTAACTAATTAGTTACTTACTTATGGGCAGATAATTTGGAACAATGAAATTTTTCTTAGTTACTTTTGCTAGTATTGGCTTTGCGTATAGAGATAAGTTTAAGCAGTATTTTTATTCTCAGTTTAAAGACTTGTTACAAAGAAAGGTATAAATTAAAAGGTGATTGTCGAACTTATATATCTTTGTATTGATTTTTGTCTGTACGACATTTCGAGTCTAATGTATCCCTAATCGTCCTAAGGTTCTTAAGGGAGATAGGACTGGAGGACCTATTCTAGTCTGTCAGGTATTCCTAACGACTTGGCACCAGAAGAGGAACATAATAAATTTATTAGGTCGCATCAACTATAAACTTTAAGTTGTGACTTAATTCTGTGATCTCATACAGGTGTGGAAAGTCGCGAACAGAACCTCTCAAAGAAAGGGAACGTAACAAAAAGCGACGGACAACCCGTTTAGCCATGTTGAAGAAGTAAAATAAAACATACTGTTGTATCGTAGCTTGCTTTCTGATTTCTAGCAAAAATGGCGTCGGGCAAGGACTTTTCGCTGGTTTCGGGTCGTCAAAACACAGTGGGTCGAAAGCACGGATTTGATATAAAAAATAAAATCATAAAAATAAATTCGAAAAACTTCTATTGTGGTTCAACGCTTTAAAAATAAAATAAAAAGAATAATTGTATTTCCATGAATAAAATATTGCGCTTGACTTCAAGGTACATTTTAAATATAATACTATAATAATAAATACATGGATATCGATAATCGTTAAAAAGGCGAAAGTACTTTTTTTCTCTATGCTTAAGACTTCTTAATAAATACCAATGCAAATAATTTGTAAGTAATATAATATTTATTGATTCACATAAATGAATAAATAATACGACTGTAGTAAAAATAATAAAAAGAACTTTTTAATCACTGCCTTCTGTGTTAACAGCTCTTTTCTCATTCTCCAATACGTATGAATTGTTATCCGAATCCTTACTATGTCAAAAATAGTGTAAGGATCCATCGACGCCAAAAGTTTTGGAACACATCCTCCATATAAACGGCATAATGTGGATATATCCACTGCTATTGCATCTCACACGGAGGAATCCGTGAAATCCGCATAAACATATATACGCCATCCGGCGGGAGGTCGGAGAAGCCGCGTTCAGTATTTGCATGCTTCCTTCCGATCTGTCCTTTGCACAGCCAGGTGCATGTCGGTACCCTGATGAGTCTAGTAGAGACGAAACATGTACTTCTGCCGTATCACTGTGGCGGGGAGGGTAAGTTTTGACTTTCTTCTCGGTATGGTGGTACAGGTAGGCCATCATCTCGATGGTGGTGGAATAGGATAAATTGTGTCCTTAGCAATTTGTTCTAACTGTGCAACCTCTAACACAGATAGGATATGATGGAGAGAAGTTTGCATTTACTGTTCGCATTTTACTTCATTCATACGCGGAGCTGCATATAGTTGTACGCTTGCTGAATGTGATTTCAGCACTACAACGGCATAATGTGGATATATCCACTGCTATTGCATCTCACACGGAGGAATCCGTGAAATCCGCATAAACATATATATATATATATATATATATATATATATATATATATATATATATATATATATGTATATATATATGTATATATATATATATATATATATGTATATATATATATATATATATATATATATATATATATATATATATATATATATATATATATATATATATATATAAATATATATCGGTGGTAAGCTGTTAAGGGATCATGCCCTGAAGTATTAGGACTTCCACCAAACCATTGTGACTTTACCGCTATGTAATTAATTTCATGGGCTGTCGAAAAAATTAATAAAATCAGATTCTTCGTGCTGTATGGCTTGGATAAAAGAAAGTACGTGTGCTCTTCTGTCTTTTTGAATTTATAGACTAATAAAGGCAAACACGTCTTAAAATTGTTGGCGATATGCTCATAGATTGATAAAGCACAGGTATTCTTTCACTGGACCAACTGTAGATCCTTCATTATGTATATAACTATCGTCCGTTGAACGGCATATAACTCAAATACTGTTGGCATTACCATCTAGAGCTGAAATAAATAACAAGTTCATGATCAAAGTACACTAAAGTCTTTTAGTATCGTCTGGCCCTTTTGTTTCTCTTTTTGTTAAGTATTTATTCACTTTCTATGGGCTAGAGCTACTACAAATCAAAGGATAACAGGATCGAAGTCCTAGAGTACTTACTACTTGGGGTTCTTTTTCTTCCAATGATTTAAAACTTACTGAAGAGGATATTTTAACACTTTATTAATGCTTCAAAAAAGTCTAAAACGTGATACAAAAAAGAATAAATAGAAAGGGAGACAATTAGCAGTAATTTGAGCCACCCTAGTACTAATGTGTAATAAAATTTTGAGATACTATTTAATTCTTAAAAACGAGCGTGGATTTAAAATCTGCGAAACGCTGTTAAATACAATTCTTGCATTATCTATATATTTTATGAACAAATTCTTTGACTACCGCTTTTAACTTTCTCTTAAATCTTGATTTCGACTAACTGTTCTTAACTTTGGTTCCTAACTTCCTCCCCCTAGCGAGGTAGCTCTTATTTAAATACATTTGCCATGACGTCTTGGCACAAATCTGGATTTTTCGAATCTACTCGTTTTTTCAAGGAAAGTCGCGTGATTCTTATGTGTTGAAATTGTTGGTTCTTTATCAAAATTTCGTGATTCCGACGTCAGCAGACATACATTCCTTCATAGGCCTACTTATTTTTCAGCGTTCGAGAACAAAATATGCCACATATATTTGAAGCAAGAAGTACGCCACTGTGATAAAATTTGGTTTTGGGCAAATTTTGGTATTTAGTTCCTGGCACCATTCCGTACATAATTAGTACTGAGGTGGCTCAAATTACTGCTAATTGTCTTCCTTTCTATTTATTCTTTTTTGTATCACGTTCTACATTTTTTTTTGAAGAATTAATAAAGTGTTAAAATGTCCTCTTCAGTGAGTTTTAAATCATTAGAAGAAAAAGAAACCCAAGCAGTAAGTACTTTAGGACTTCGATCCTGTTCTCCTTTGATTTGTAATAGCTCTAGCCTATAGGAAGTGAATAAATACTTAAGAAAAAGAGAAACAAAAGGGTCAGACGATACTTTTAAGTATTTCTCAGACAAAAAGACTTTAGTATATTTTGATTATGAACTTGTTATTTATTTCAGCTCTAGATGGTAACCCCAACAGTATTTGAGTTATATATATATATATATATATATATATATATATATATATATATATATATATATATATATATATATATGTTTATACGGATTTCACGGATTCCTCCGTGTGAGCTGCATTAGCAGTGGTTATATCCACATTATGCTGTTGTAGTGCTGAAATCACATTCAGCAAACGTACAACTATATGCAACTCCGTATGTAATTGAAATAAATGCGAAATAGTAAATGCAAACTTCCCTCCATCATATCCCTTCTGTGTTAGAGGTTGCACAGTTAGAATAAACTGTAATAAAACACAATTCATCCTATTCCACCACCATCGAGATGGTGGCCTACCTGTACCACCATACGGAGAAGAAAGTCAAAGCTTACACTCCCCGCCACGGTGATACGGCAGAGATACATGTTTCGTCTCTCACTAGACTCATCAGGGTACCGACATGCACCTGGCTGTGCAAAGGACAGATCGGAAGGAAGTATGCAACACTGAACGCGGCTTCGCCGACCTCTCGTCGGATGGCTTATATATGTTTATACGGATTTCACGGATTCCTCCGTGTGAGCTGCATTAGCAGTGGTTATATCCACATTATGCTGTTGTAGTGCTGAAATCACATTCAGCAAACGTACAACTATATGCAACTCCGTATGTAATTGAAATAAATGCGAAATAGTAAATGCAAACTTCCCTCCATCATATCCCTTCTGTGTTAGAGGTTGCATAGTGAGAGACGAAACATGTATCTCTGCCGTATCACCGTGGCGGGGAGTGTAAGCTTTGACTTTCTTCTCCGTATGGTGGTACAGGTAGGCCACCATCTCGATGGTGGTGGAATAGGATGAATTGTGTTTTATTACAGTTTATTCTAACTGTGCAACCTCTAACACAGAAGGGATATGATGGAGGGAAGTTTGCATTTACTATTTCGCATTTATTTCAATTACATACGGAGTTGCATATAGTTGTACGTTTGCTGAATGTGATTTCAGCACTACAACAGCATAATGTGGATATAACCACTGCTAATGCAGCTCACACGGAGGAATCCGTGAAATCCGTATAAACATATATAAGCCATCCGACGAGAGGTCGGCGAAGCCGCGTTCAGTGTTGCATACTTCCTTCCGATCTGTCCTTTGCACAGCCAGGTGCATGTCGGTACCCTGATGAGTCTAGTGAGAGACGAAACATGTATCTCTGCCGTATCACCGTGGCGGGGAGTGTAAGCTTTGACTTTCTTCTCCGTATGGTGGTACAGGTAGGCCACCATCTCGATGGTGGTGGAATAGGATGAATTGTGTTTTATTACAGTTTATTCTAACTGTGCAACCTCTAACACAGAAGGGATATGACGGAGGGAAGTTTGCATTTACTATTTCGCATTTATTTCAATTACATACGGAGTTGCATATAGTTGTACGTTTGCTGAATGTGATTTCAGCACTACAACAGCATAATGTGGATATAACCACTGCTAATGCAGCTCACACGGAGGAATCCGTGAAATCCGTATAAACATATATAAGCCATCCGACGAGAGGTCGGCGAAGCCGCGTTCAGTGTTGCATACTTCCTTCCGATCTGTCCTTTGCACAGCCAGGTGCATGTCGGTACCCTGATGAGTCTAGTGAGAGACGAAACATGTATCTCTGCCGTATCACCGTGGCGGGGAGTGTAAGCTTTGACTTTCTTCTCCGTATGGTGGTACAGGTAGGCCACCATCTCGATGGTGGTGGAATAGGATGAATTGTGTTTTATTACAGTTTATTCTAACTGTGCAACCTCTAACACAGAAGGGATATGATGGAGGGAAGTTTGCATTTACTATTTCGCATTTATTTCATATATATATATATATATATATATATATATATATATATATATATATATATATACTTACAGTCATTTGATGCACATGTGCATCATGTATCGTGTGATCAAATTTGACCCAGCAGTATTTGAGTTATATATATATATATATATATATATATATATATATATATATATATATATATATATATATATATATATACTTACAGTCATTTGATGCACATGTGCATTATGTATCGTGTGATCAAATTTGACCCAGCCTGGTTCATTTGAAACACGCGCGCAAACCGAATCAGAAATTTTTTTTTCTTCGATTGGTACAACCTTTTTTGACATTCGTGAAAAGTTTGAGCGCCACATATCAATAAGTGTATGTTTGGTAGCTATTTGTTTACGAAATGAAAATTTTTACAATGGAATAAAAAATTGAACGAAGAGTTTGCCTGGAATCTTGTGTTTTCAATGGAATTACGGTTATGGAATCGTTGAAAATGTTGCAGAAGGATTTTGGGGAGTTTACTCTATCAAGAACGCAAGTATTTGAGTAGTACAAAGCGTTCAGTGAAGGTCGTGAGATCGTCGAGGACTTGCCTCATGCTAGTCGTCCATCTACCTCTGTTAACGACGATTACATCAAAAAAGTTAAGGAAATCGTGCTCAAAATCGTGCTTTTGTGATGGCATTAGAGAGATAGCAGAGGCTTTCAACATCCCTTATGGATCGATTCAACCTATTTTGGTTGACGTTTTGGATATATGCATGTCATGTGCATGTCAACGTGTCATGTGCATGTCAACGCAAGGCTCGTTCCAAAAGATCTGAATTTTTTGCAAAAAGAATGTAGAGTAGAGGTCGCAAAGGAGATGTTTGGGAACGTAGCTGATGGCTCTACATTCATCAAACGCATTGTTACTGGTGCCGAGACGTGGGTTTATGAATATGACGTTGAAACTGCCCAACAATCTAGGTGCACCAAAAATGAGCCGAAACCGAAAAAACCACGCCAAGGTCGGTCGAAAATCAAAGTTATGCTCATCGTTTTCTTCGATTATCCTGGTGTAGTTCACCACGAATTCATACCAGAGGGTCAAACGGTCAATAAGAAGTACTATTTGGCCGTTTTGCGGCACCTACATGAAGCAATTCGTCGTAAACGACCGGATTTATGGGCAGACAATTCATGGATTTTTCACCACGATATAGCGCCGTCATATTCTAGCATGATTGTGACTGAATTTTTGGCCAAATAAAAAACGAAGGTCATCCCTCAGCCATCGTATTCGCCAGATTTGGCTTCCTGTTTCCGAAGCTCAAATATCTGCTTCAGAGAACGCGCTGAGTCCATAGAAGCCATAAAAAGTAATTCGCTGAATGAACTGAAAGCCATCCCAGCCGAGGCATATAAGTGTATGGAAAATTGAATTAAACTATGGCAAAAGGAGCCTATTTTGAAGGCGAAATTAAATATTGGTATTAAAATACGTAAAAATGTTGTTTTTTTGTTAATCCGGCTCAAATTTGATCAGATGGTACGTTCAGAATTATTGCTTTGAAATCAAGAACATCCTGGTACAGTACGGGATTAAAATTTGATAATATTTTCACAATTTAGGATAGAATTATCATGACATCACAAGAACAAAAAGAATACTGAAGAAAAATGGAATGAACTGTTGTGTACCCCCAATATGCCTACAGATGGTATGTCGTTGCGTAGACTCGCTGGAGCAATATTCATTGTGTGATAGATTTTTTACCTTGAGGACCTTAATAAATATATAATCAAAATTTCCATCATTTAATTCAATATTTTTTCATTCAATATTTTTTTAGCTGGTTCGTTTTTGGAGTATTTTGATTCATAAATACTTTTATGGAATTGCGAAGGTGATCACGATTACGATCAAAATATTTCTAAACGTTTCGATTTAACATAACAAGTTAAAATACGATAACATTGTTAATTATCTTAAGTAGATCTGTACATAAATACTCATACAGAGAAACAATGGGCTCTTAAAAAAAATCTGTTGATACCACTGAATAAACAAATAAAAATTCTATTTAAAAGAAATCAAAATAAACCTGTTCATTGAGTAGAAGTTAGTTATTTAGTTACTTACTTCTAAGCGTGTAATTTTGAAAAATGAAATTTTTCTTAGCTATTGTTGCTATTATTGGCTTTGTCTATGCGGGTAAGTTTAAGTAGTATTTTTATTCTCAGTTTAAAGACTTATTACGTTGTATATATATATATATATATATATATATATATATATATATATATATATATATATATATATATACACACATATATTCGCAATAAGGTCAGTTATTATTTTAGGGTAAAAATTAATTTTTTAAAAATTTTGTTTTAAAAACTCGTCACAAAATTAAAAATGAGAGCAATATTCAGCTAAATAAAAATTAATATTTTAAAATTCCAATATGTTCGGCAGGCAGAATTTAACAACCAAACACGGAGGTATTTTATCATATGTACTAATTTTTATTCAGCTGAATGGTGAATATATTTTTAATATTGTACGGAGTCTTTGAAAGAAAATTTTTTAAAAATTGATTTATATAAATGTAATTTTTAACTTAAAAATAACTGATGAAAACTATAAAATGGTCGAAATGTTCTAAAAATAAATTTTAATGATTTAGTAAATATGTTTAACATTATATGAACCTTAATCCTAAAAACTGATTCATGAATATAGGTCATGGTGCAAGAAAAGTTGTTTACCTAGTATATGTATATATATATATATATATATATATATATATATATATATATATATATGTTTGAATCCCAGCTCCTTAAACACGATTTTTTTAGAGTAACATGCATTTCCTTGATATTTTAAAAGCAGCGTTTATTTTCTCGCATTATCTAACACGACAAATCGAATCTCGTTATTTTCTTCTAATTTTTAATAATTGATTTTTATAATTCAGCTGCGATGAACATTTCAAAATTATGTACGGGGTCACGGGACCTTACACACTGGCGACAGACTGGAAGATTAGAAATGTTTAGGTGATTAGTTATAGGTTCTCAAAGAGAACAATATATTTTTATTGGTAATAAATTATAAAAAAATAATTAACAGCTTTTATATGAAATAACCATCTGTATTAAAATCCGCTTAAATTTTCAAAAATTTCCAAAAATAAAATTTAAATAAAACTCACAACAACATTTGTGATCATATAGCAATATAACTCATCTATCTTGGTTGCCTCTTTCTATCTTACTTTATCCTTAATAGCAAATTGTTGGCGATGTATGAATGAAAATAAGTATGTTTTCTTTTCTGGATTTCTTAATCTAGACAGAAAAACATGTCTTAAAACTGTCTTCGATATGCTTGTAGATTGATGACGCGCAAGTATTTTTTCATTGGAATAACTGTAGATCTTTCATTACTTAAATGTATATATCTATTATCTGCTACCACCTATTTTAAAAGAAGAAATACAAGTAGCAATAAAATCTGCTAAAGATGGAAAGGCCCCTGGCCCGGACGATCTACTTGCAGATGTGCTTAAGTTGATCGAAGAGCAAAATTTAGGTGCTGTAACTTCTCTATTTAATAAGATCTATGAAACAGGAATAATACCAGAAGAATGGCTTAAATCAACGTTTGTCACAATTCCTAAAAAGCAGAATGCCAGAAAATGCGAAGAACACCGTACGATCAGCCTAATGAGCCATACACTAAAGATCTTTCTCAAAGTCATCCATCGTAGAATTTATAAGAAACTGGAAGAAAATATAGCAGATACTCAGTTTGGCTTTAGAAACGGATGTGGCACTAGGGAGGCCTTGTTCGCCTACAATGTCTTGATGCAGCGATGTCTCGTTGTCAACCAAAATGTATACGCTTGTTTTATTGATTATAATAAAGCATTTGATAAAGTGAGACATAAACAACTAATAGAAGCGCTGAAACGAAAAAACCTTGACACAAGAGATATACAAATAATTGTAAAACTGTACCTAAACCAAAGTGCGTCTGTCCGTGTCCAATCTGAACTAACGAATGCAGTGGAGATCAAGCAAGGGGTGAGACAAGGATGTGTTCTCTCACCACTCCTTTTTAACCTCTACTCAGAGGAAATCTTCGCCAAAGCCCTCGAAAATGACACCGGTGGAATACGAGTTAACGGCATTCTACTGAACAATTTGCGCTACGCAGACGACACAGTACTTCTCGTCGAAAACATGCAAGACCTTCAGAATATGTTGAATTATGTCACCACAACTAGTCGAGAATATGGTCTGACACTTAATGTTAAGAAGACCAAATACATGATTGTCACCAAAATTGAAGTACCCAATGAACATCTGTATGTCGAAGGCGAAAGGTTGGAAAGAGTCGAGAGATATGGCTATTTGGGTACAAGTGTCAACTGTTCCCTGGACTATTGTTCAAAAATAAAGATTCGCATTGAGAAGGCCCGTGCATCCTTTGTGAAGATCAAGAAGCTGCTCTGTAGTCGCGATTTGAGGCTTGACCTAAGAATTCGGATGCTTAAATGTTATGTATTCCCAGTCCTATTGTATGGTGTAGAAGCTTGGACCCTCAACTTACATTGCGAGCAGAAAGTAGAAGTCTTCGAGATGTGGACCTACCGTAGGATGCTGTTAATATCATGGACAGAACATGTGACCAACTTGGAGGTTCTAAGAAGAATGAAGAAGGACGTAGAGATCCTATATGAAGTAAAAAAGAGAAAATTGTAATATCTCGGCCACATCATGAGAGGTCCAAGGTATAAGATTCTGCAACTCATAATCCAGGGAAAGATTGTGGGAAAAAGATCTGTTGGAAGAAGAAGAATATCCTGGCTTAGGAATTTGCGAGAATGGTTCAACGTCAAGTCGTCTGATCTATTCAAGGCCGCAGCTTCCAAGGTCAGAATAGCAATGATGATAGCCAACCTCCGAAATGGAGAAGGTACATGAAGAAGAAGATTATCTGCTGATCGTTAGAAAACTCAGTTATTGTCGGCGTTACCACCTAGAGCAGAAATAAATAACCAGTTCGAAATCAAAGCACACCAAAATCTTCTTATCTGAGAAATACCTAAAAGAAGTATATATGAGTTGATTTCCTATGATTATTGCTATTAATACATAGAAAATAAATCAGATGTTTATACTTCATCTGTTTAGTTTCAAGCTGTACGTTTCATTTCTTCTTGCAACATTAGCTACTAATTTCTTTACTCTTGCTTGAGATCCACTAACTGTGTATTTTTTACGTCTCTAGATAGTCAAGGTCAGAATGAATTATATTATAATAACTCAACAGAAAATAATATTCTCAAAAGTAAAAAATTCTTGAAACATTTATTTAAAGTATTTAAATTTCCTATTTCTCTTTTTAGAATTCTTTCCTATTTTGATAAAACGGTTCGTTACGTATATATAATAAATAACATATTCTTATTAATATGCTTGTATAACAATATTATCATTTGAAAATTATTTAATTAGTTCAAAATACTTCTTAATTTCTAGTATTTTTATCTCATTATTGTTTTTTAAACTCCGGTATAAACCTAAATAAAAATAAGTTTATTTTAAGAATCGAGATTATTAATTAACAGTACTTCAATATTATCAAATTACTATTTTAAAAATTAATTTATTAATTATTTTTCGCTTTTTGTTGTTGTTTCTAGATAGATTTAACAAGATTAAATTGAATATACAGAACAAAGGATTTTATAATGGGACCGAGGCACCAAAGTAATCTCTCTGTTAGTTTTACATGGTTTCAAGTTATCGATCTTCTGTTTTATTCTCTTTTTTGTTCTTTATTCCAAACTGTTTATGGTTGATTTGTAATTGTATTATCATTTTAAATAATTTGACTTATCCATTGTTATGTATATAAGCTGTAAAAATTAATAAATAAATCTAAATATAGCACTAACTGTTTCTGAATTATTCCTGGCAAATGTTAAGTATTTGGTTCATCATTCTAAATTAAACTATTATTTTTTAGATGATCTCTCTGACGCTAAGCAATTCTTAGAATGTTATCATAAAGCCATTGAAGAAGGTGTTCCATCCATTCCACTCCCAACATTCAATCCTCTACTAGCTGACAACAAAACCTGGAGGCTTGACGAGTAAGTTTACCATTTAAAAAATTAACAGATTTCAGTTTATATTTGGTTTTAAAATTTGCGTACTTCGAAAATGTACGTGTAAGTGCACATAAATCAAAAGCTTCGACGGTATCGACCTAATAAGAAATAGTTGTATTTAAATTTAATCAACCGGTTGCACAAACCCTAACCAAGGTTGATGAAACATTAATACTTTTTCCATTGATCTTGTAAATGTTTTTGAGAATGACTGATATACATATTACACTGTACATGATGTTTATTACATAAATGATTGTAGGTGAACTTAGTGTTCATGCTTAATATGAAAAATTTATAAATGTGATTTGTATTTTAGAGATTTTTTCGCACTTACCAACAACATTTTTTACAATTTGGTGGACTATACTTTTCCTGTGCTAAATGCCACCAGCTACCATGATCCTGAAAGAGTTATCTTAAATTATGATCTCTACTGGCCAATAGTAAACATAACTGGTGACTGGGAATATTACACTACAAATCCTTTCATTACTACCGATTGGACTGGCAAATACAAGTAAGTAAAAAATATGGTAATTATTCTACGTAAACGACATTTTTTAAATATTTTACATATCCCCTATTTTAAGGTTATAGAACACGATTCTGGCCTAGGTTTTCCACAATTTCTTGTTCGTTTTTGGAAAACATCGAAACGAATTTTCATTTTAGGATTAATTTTTACCACTAAATCGTTTTTTTACATCCACAAATTTTGCCTTTCTAGAAGCTTGTTTTTGTGATATATAAAATGCCATAATAATTTGCACTATTTTTTTGAAAAAATCAGGAAGAACGACTAAAGAGATCATTATCACGGGTTCCATGTGTCAGCAACGATACTTGTCTCAAAAGGGATATATATCTTATCAGACAGCTGGTTGAGAAATCTATCGAGTACGATAAACCGCTGTTCATTTGTTATGTGGACTTTACACAAGCGTTCGACCGAGTCAAACTGGAACACATAACAGAATTACTGCGAAGAAAACAAGTAGACGAAGCAATTATACGCACAATATAGGAACTGAATTCCAAAAACACCATGGTAATTAAAACAAATAACACTCTAACAGAGGAAATCTCTCTATCCATAGGAATAAGACAGGGTGATAGCCTAAGTCCAACACTTTTCAATGTAATCATGGACGAAATCATTGATGAGGTAAAAAGTACAAATATTGGATACCCAATGGGGCACAACACCGTTCAGATTATATGTTTTGCAGACGATGTTGCCTTGACAGCAGATAGCGAGGACAACTTACAAAGAATGCTTTTCCATCTCAATCGAACAGCCAAACAGTATAATATGAAGATGTCTGTGGAGAAAACCAAAGCAATGGTAATAGCAAAAGAACCGGTAAGATGCAAACTAATGGTTGATGACAAACATATCAAACAGGTTGGGAAGTTTAAATACATAGGAGCACATTTAACAAGTAACAGGGCAGTAACGGAAGAAGTATGCACACAGGCCAACAAAGCGGCCATGATATCAGGCCAACTAAGAGACATAATCTGGAACAATAAACATATGACGGTTGAGAGCAAAGCAAGAATTTACAAGGTCTGTGTAAGACCGATACTGACCTACGCCGCAGAAACAAGAAATGAAACCACGAAGACAAAACAAATTATGAGAACCACAGAAATGAAAACGCTGAGAATGATTACGGGAACAAGTTTAAGAGATAGAACAAGAAACGCAAAAATACGCGAGGACAGCGGAGTGGGGGATGTTGTGAAGTGGGTTCGAAACCGTCGTAGGCAGTGGAGAGATCACGTGGAACGAATGGACGATGACAGACTAGCAAAAACCGTGATGAGAGAGAAACCAAACACCAAACGGCCGCCTGGGCGGCCCCCCAAAAGATGGAGAGACAGCTGGATTTCGACCTCAAACGATGATTGATGAGGCATTGTATAGATAACAGAACTTGGTTCTACATAGAAGAAGAAGAAGAAGAAGAAGATTTAAGCTTCAAGAGAAAAACTCAAAAAATCTTTTTCTAAATTATTGTATTACGCATGATTTTCCCATTAAATATTAAAGGTTTTTCAGAAGTGGCTAATTTAGATTAGGCTCAGCGATGGTTGTTAATTTGGCAAATTTTTACGGGTATGTTTATTTATTAACACGTTTGGAAAATTTCACAATAATTGTTGAAATAACTAAGTGCAGTTGAGCCAAAGAATGTACAACAGTGTTAGAATGATTGACGGTCAGCGGGTTTCCGGAGGAATAGAGGAAAACATTAAACGCTTTTTCTCGTTCCTATTGCAAAATGTTCAAAAGAGAGACTTTTAGGGGTCACTCATAAATGGATACTACCGAGAAGCTTACCACTGCTTAGCAGATAAAGGCTTTTAACATTTAACTATAAATCATTCACAAAAATTTCATAGATTCCAATAGAGGTGCCCACACTCAAAGCAATGATAAGGCCCGAAGGGATTTACATAAAAATGTTCTGTCAAAAATACTTTCACTACTTAGAACGATAAAGAAGATTAATAATAATTTGTAATAAATATTCTAAAAGTTAACAGTGCCTCTTTCGTATTTCCACTAAAAATTAAGAAAAAATGTTGAATACGAAAAATGGGGGTATGGAAAAAAACGTCGTTTTTCTAGATTTCACTTAATTGAAATAATTATTAAAAATTTTACATTGCTTCATGATTTTCATAGACATAAGTAATATTCTCTGCCATATTCTGTATAATTTGTAAATACGGGTAAATATCAGCTTTAAATATTTCAAAAAATTTCACTTTTTCACTGTTATCATTATCCTTTTTATTTTTCTCTGTTTGGTTTTTAGCATTGCTTTGGAGCATATTCATTGGTCCGGTATCTTCAATTTTACTAAACCAGGACAACAAGCCCAGGGCTACAACGCAACTGTTGGTGATTTTACTCTAACCTCCAAAGCTGCTTCTGTTTCGGTAAGTAATGCGAGTCTAAGTAATATAACAGATAGCGGTTGTTCTTCAGATAAGATTTCGGTATTAGACAGATAGTAACTTTGTCCGTTGCAAGACCATGGTTCCTTCTATATCCCTCTTACTATGGAAAACATATCCTGTGCCCCAACTATCAATTTAACACCAATAACTAATCCAGTATTCTTTCATGTTTTTTCCCTTCCAATTTCCTAATCACTCACTGACTCATCTGGTGAGTTATGGCCACATACCGGACGTTGAAAAGGTAGATGTAGTGGTAACAAGTTCCTAATCTATCAACAGATCTACCTTATGGATTTTGGGGGAAGCTAAAATTCGTTTAAATCTAAACTTAATATTAACATCACAGCAAATACATCTGTCGTCGTTTGTCCCTCCTTCCTTCTGTAATGTTTATCTCTGAGAAAATGTCTTCCCCAGTCCTACCTATTTAGTGCAATCTTTAGGTTTTGTAGTCACTTTAGACCTGTATGTTCCTTCGTATCATGTTCCACCTTGTTTGTGGACGTCCTCAATTTCTCTTGTTAATATTTCATCATCATTCAGTTAATCGTCGTACCGAGCGGTTATTCTCTATAAGGGTAATTTGCGAATCTTTTTCATGCGTATTTCCATTTTTTGCTAAGTGACGGCTCAGCTTCTACCTCCTACTTAAAGAAATTAAATCTCATACACACAATTCAGGAATTCGGATGTTGCTTACCAACTTTTTCTAGAAAAATGTCTGTAGCTGCAAACCCATCAATTACATAAGGGATTGGCTACTACTTAATTGTGTTCACTTATTCCTACACACACCAAATTTTCCCAGTTGCTCCAAATCAAATTCACACTGATGTATTTGAAACAAACTTCATAGTATTACCTGTCTTACGATAACACAAAACAATCTCTGTTATCAATCTAGGTCTGATGCGAGATACAAAAATATAAAGAAAACTTATATATTGCACTGCTTCACAGTTTTTTTTACCATATAATAATAATTACTTCTTTCCATCGTGAAATATTTCTCCAATAAGATGAGAGTAGTCGTTTATATTTCGGAAATAACGAACAAAAACAATAAACTTCGGCATATGTTTGAACCAGTCCAAAAAGAATTTTTTCTACTGTGAAGGTGGTACTCCGATAACATGGTTTTTAAATCCATCAGCTACCCTTTCTGGCATAGAAAATCGTTGAACATGCAGTTTATTCTTCATGTACGGGAACAAAAAGGAATCGGTGGGTACTAAATCAGGGCTGTATGGCTAGAATATCCAAGTTTACAATGGATATTCCAGATGACACCTAGTAACGCTAGTCTTTCCTGTTTCCGAAATATAAACAACTGTATTTATAAGTAATATATCAATTATCTTACAGGCAAAACATACATCCCTTCTTTTTTACTAATAATTACCTCTTATCAGTCCAAATTAAATATGAAAACTTTAATGCCATTCACACTGATGCATTTAAAACAAATACAAAGGCTATCACATATCATACTTTGAGGGAAGGAAAACTTGTATTTAAATAAATTGACAAGCATTTTTGCCACAGAACTGCATGCGATATAAAAGGTCGTCACAGAAATAACCGCATCAGAAACAGATAATAGTTACGGACTTCCTCAGCTCTTTAATAACTATCGACTTTTGTGGGAAATAAAGAAAATAAGTATTTCTTAGAAAGACAACATATCGTGAACAAAATAGACTGCAAGTCAGCGAGATTTTGTGGGCCGAATTCCTCTTGGACGATAACTAGTGAAATGCTTCAGAGAGTTATGTCATGAAGCCTCGTGAACGTCAGATGCGACTCCGTGGGTGGGTTGAGCAGTGGCGACCTCCACTCACGTAGAAAAAATTTTTTTAATCATTTCCTCCCGACTAAAAATTTGTCAAATGATAGTTGACACAATACTTTGCAGAAAAAACATTCAGCATGAAAAAAAATATATGTATAGTGATTTTTTCTTAGTTGGCTATATCTCGGTGGAAAGGTTTTCAGCTGATGCAGTAAAGGGCGTAGCACGGGAGCCAGGAGTGAGCGTCGATCACCTATTTAAATACTCTAGCTGACGGGTTTTCCCAGCTGATTTTTTTACTTAGAGCATTATGTCAACAATCACCTCAAAAATTTTCAAACAAGAGGAACTAATGTATTTAAATTTATTCGACATACACTGCTTATACATGCAGAAAGAAATCATTTTAATATATATATATATATATATATATATATATATATATATATATATATATATATATATATATATATATATGAAGTAAAATGCGAACAGTAAATACAAACTTCTCTCCATCATATCCTTTCTGTGTTAGAGGTTGCACAGTTAGAATAAATTGTTATAAAACACAATTCAATTACAATAACATCTTATGTTATTGTAAAAAATATCACCAACACCAGTTACACGCAAAAGATTCTTCACGTTAATGCATCGAAAAATTCATATCCTATCCTATCTTGTTGAGTCATCATTCACCTCAACGACATGTCTTTTTATTTTGACTTTCTTCGATACATCAGTAATATTGTTATGACTATCCATTTTAAAAACTAACTGAAACTAAAAAGAAAACTAAACTTATTTCAAAAAATTGTAAATATTGCAATTAATTTAATAATAGTTGAATTATTCATTTCCCTGGCCTTTTTTTGAAGTTGGGGTCAAACTGAAAATTTGTAGAAAATACCTGCATTTTTTGTAAAGATACTTTTACTGAAATAAATGAAATACAAATCAAAAACTGTTAAACATAAAAACATCTTAAGTAAATTCAGGTTAGTTCCATAATTTTATGTATAAAATGAAATTGAAATATACTCACATTTCTAGATGTTAAATAATTACTCACTTCTTCGGATTCTTCAACATATAAACTTAATAATAGTAGGTAATTAGATTGATTTATTATTAAGATTATTTGTGGTGCCCCATATGATTCGAAAATTCATTTTTAAATAATGATATATTCCCAATAATCATCTTTTCAGAAAACCAGTGAGAGCAATAGTGCACCAGAAAAGAACATATAAATCTTAAAGTTTAAATGAGTAACTTATAACTATTTTATTATAAATGAAGTTCTTTTCCTACTTCTTAAAGCTACCTTCATTTAATAGTCTTTATTTAACGTGAAAAATTACCAATAGACAATATTTTATCTATGATAAAATTTATCGACAACCAGTCTTTTTTGAATTTGTTAAAATCAAATATTATCAGGGATTAATCATAATTTTAGTTACTCCGCCATTTAAAGAAATCTGATTAGCATAACACTAGCGTAGTCAATAGTGAATTAACTTTAGGGTTGGTATCATTGCCAATTTTTTTGTCAAGTTGATTTAAAAACCAATGTTTGATACCTGCATACATATGAATAGGGTTAAATAATAAGTTAGAATGTAACCGTATTTAACTGAATTGTACAATTCTTGTTCTTGTTTCTATTTTAGGTGAAAATTACTGGTGCCCCTGAAACCATCGAATATCTCGTCGAGATCGCCGTTCTTGGCATGATAAATCAAGTCCCTGACGTTGTGGCTGAATTTATCAGGACGAAACATTTTAATGAATTCTGGATTGAACATTCAGAAAGACTCGTTGCCCTTTATGAGTTCTGTGGTTTAATGTAATACGGGAATTTATTTTTAATTAATAAATGTTAAATGTTGATCATTAGTGTTTCTTTTATTTATAGTAATAAAAATTAAATAAAGTATATCCAAATATATATATTTTCGATCTATTTCATGACTTAACCAATTGACTCCAAAAAATCTTTTTTTAAAATTATATATATATATATATGTATAAATATATAACTCGAACGCTAGCAAAATTGGAAAAACGAAAACACACACAAAAACGGATTATACTGAGAACCAGAAAAGCCTCTAACTTTAAAAATCAGAAGTAAAACTGAATGTACGATTGACAAATGACAAAGCGCCAAAGAATCAGTGGTTTCAAGCGGCAAATTGATTAATGGAAATTTCTAGATTTCGGAATTCTTTTATAAAATATAAACAATCAAAAGTAACATAAAACAGAAAGGCAACTTTTAATGGTATTTATATTTAATGAATTTTGGAATCATTAATTAGCAAAGAAAAATATTATCATATAGAAAATGTAATATCAAATATATGTCTTTTTGTGACTTGTTTCGTAACATTCAGTAAAAATAATAGGTTTTAATAAAATGAATTTGAGAATTGCATGTAAAAAATTAGTATTAAATTAATTTTTATATAATTATATATAATTATATAAAATTACATATAATTATATAAAATTACATATAATTATATATAATTTTACTTGAGAAGCAGGATATAATTTTATATAATTATGAAGAAAAATAGATATCATATATAACAATATATTTGAACATATATTTATACACAATAATATATAAATATATATTTTAAAATTTTCTAATTTATACCAAATTAGATATGATTAGATATAAATATAAATAATTATACATAATTATATATAACTGCATATTTTTATATAAAACGTTACATAATTTTATATGAAAAAATAAACATAACCATATTAAATTATATAACAAAATACATATTTATACATACTTTAGTTAATTATATATAATATTTTTTCCCGGGCTGCTGCTCCAAAAAAAAGCTCAACTTGATACATTTTCGTTTTCCTTTATAACTCGCAAAATTTTACCTGTTGTTGGGATCTTATGATTAAAATAACAAGGACATACTTTTCTTCTCGCTATTTCATTCATTCCTAACAGATTTTTACTAGAACTATTCTAAAGCATTTCGCACTGTTTACTTTTTTTTCTGTGATTGATTTCCTGTTTTATTGGTATATGATGGTACTATATTTCGAACGTTACTTACAGGCACCTGAAGCATAAGTGCATCATGTAAGTTCAGAAATATTGCTTTGCAATGAACAATATCTTGACACATTATGGAACTAAAATTTGACAATATTTTCAAAATTAAGGATAGAACAACCACGACGCCGCAAGAATAAAGCGCATACTGAAGAAAAATGAAATTAACTACTGTTTACCCCCAATCAAAAAAGAGCTCTTTTGTTAACAAAAATGTAACATTGTTTTTTTTTTGCTGAAATGTGTTCATTTCAGCATTCTATAAAACATATCTCGATGGTAACTCTGAAAGATCTGAGCAAAAAAAATGGCGGACCAAAAATGGCCACGATTTTCGATTTTTTGAGTTTATCTCGATTCATATAATATAAGTTATAGGTGGCGTTACTAGTTATCGAGATATATTTTTTTTCGACAAAATTTATGGTTTTGTTTTTTTTTAAAGACATTTATTAACAAATTACCGATTTAAAATTTAACATAAATATAGGTATTATCTTTCTAAAAAAGTATGTCAAACCCGCAATCTGTGAGTTTTTTTTCAAAAATTCATAATAGCGTGGCAAATGAATATTAAGGGCTCAAATTTGCAGACGATGCTTTTTAATGCTTGTGCTTAACCTGCGAATTTTTTGGATCCAAGAAATACACTCCCAAATGATCTGTGAACCTTCGAAAATTGGGCGCTGTGGGCTGGTTGCCATAGTTCAAGCGCATTATTCATCGGCGCTTCAAGGAAACTTATGCCTCACAAGTAATATATATATATATATATATATATATATATATATATATATATATATATATACTTATAATATTAATTTTGTTTTATTAATTTATATGATAATAACAATTTGTTTAGTAATATTAATTATTAATTTGTTTATTAACAAAATTTTTACAAAAAATTATAGAGAAAATCATACAAATATTCAATTATATATTGCATATTCTACTGTTTTTTCCATTATATTATTATTATCTAACAGTTTATTAACAAAATTTTTACAAAAAATTATAAGAGAAAATCATATAAATATTCAATTATATATTACATATTATACTGTTTTTCCCTTAATATTATTATTACCTAATAGTTTATTAAGAAAATTTTTATGAAAATTTCAGAAATTTCTGAAATGTACAGATTGTGTGAGCACTGTAATGGACAGTGCGATAATTGCTTTGAAAATTTTATTTCCTGTGATTTAGAAAACGATGATGAAATTTGAGAGGAAATTAATAATATGTGTAGGAATATTTTGACTATGAAAATGTTAATAATGATGAGAATGATATGTACAATGAAACTGAGAAAAATGATGAAAATGGTATGTGCGATGTAAGTGAGAGTAATAATTACGACGATGAAATGGACGCCGATCGCATAGAAGTAATAAAAAAAAAGAAAGATGAATGTATAATTGAAATATTGTATTTCTATGATTTTCGCATGCAGTTTTAATGTATTATTAAATAGTTATATGATGTTCTATATAATATTAATATATTTTTATATGATTTGCTGATACAAATTTTCGTAAAAATTTCTGTTATAAACTATTAGGGAATAATAATATAAAGGGAAAAACAGTATAATATGTAATATATAATTGAATGATGATTTTCTCTATATTTTTTTGTAAAAATTTTGTTAGTAAACAAATTAATAATTAATATGACTAAACAAATTGTTACTATTATATAAATTAATAAAACAACATCAATATTATAAATATTACTTATAGTGCATAAGTTTCCTTGAAGCGCCGATGAATAATGCGCCTGCAGCAGCTATTTTCGATTAGATTCGGCCGAATTTTCGAAGGTTAGCAGATCGTATGGAAGTGTATTTCTTAGATCAAAAAAATTCACAGATAAAGCACAAACATTAAATGGCATCTTCTGCAAATTGAGCCCCTAATATTCATTTGCCACGCCATTATAAATTTTTGAAAAAAAAAACGTTTTTTCATCTAAAATTAATTTTTTTTTTGGGATCGGAAATGTTGCATCTAAATCCAATCCACGTATTAACTAAATTTTATCTCTATCCGATGAAAAGTTATCGCAATTTTTTTGGTGCAAAAATTGGTTTTTGCAAAATTCCTTGGCCCACGATTGAAAAATTTTTTTTTTAAATTGATCTTCAAAATATAAAACAATGCAAACAATTTTCATTAAAATTGAGCCTTGTATCTTAATTAGGAAAGCGGAAAATTGAGGTTGAATTTTCAACTTTGTCATCGAATTTCTCGGAAAATAAAAAACTCGCAGATTGCGGGTCTGACATACTTTTTTAGAATGATAATACCTATATTTATGTTAAATTTTAAATCGGTAGTTTGTTAATAAATGCCTTTTTTTTTAAAAAAACCAAAACCATAAATTTTGTCGAAAAAAAAATGATAGCTAGTGGCGTCACCTATAATTTTACTTTTCGAAATAAACTTAAAAAACCAAAAATCATGGAATTTTTGGTCCGCCATTTTTTTTGCTCAGGTCTTTCAGAGTTACCATCGAGATAAGTTTTATAGGATGCCGAAAACCAATGTTACATTTTTGTTACTGACGAAAGACTATCTTCCATGGAGTATATGCCATTAAGCAGAGTATTGTTCGAATTATAATTTAAAAGCCATGTAACGCTAACGGTTTATTGTCGCCTATTGGTTTTCGGACCCTACTTGTGCTTCTACTTGAAAAGAACTGGACTTTAAGTTAGTAAATTTTTAATCTATATTCAACTAATATTTTCAAAATAAAAAAATAATGATAACTAATGAAAAGACGGAAAGTTTGGGAAAATGTAGATATTGTATATCCGCTCATTCACAAAATGACTTTGAATAACTTTTATGACTACAAGAACCGAAGAAAATATTTAAACTATAAAGCAAGTTGATTTACAAATACTTATACGGAATTACAAAGGTCATCACGATTACGATCAAAATAAATCTAAATATTTCAATTTAGCATAACAACTTAAAAATATGATATTATTGTTAATTATCTTAAGTAAATGATTACATAAATACGCAATTAGATTGGAAACAATAAGCTCTTGGGCAATCTATAGAAACAACTACATAAAGAAATATAGATTCTAGTGAAAAAAAAGTACTTTCATGGGTAGAGCTATTTAGTTACTTGTAAACAGGTAATTTTGAAAAATTTGATTTTTTAGCAATTTTTGTCATTATTAACTTTGCGTATGCTGGTATATGTCTGCTATACTATACTATATATATCAGGTTAAATATTTATTATGTAAAGGGATACATTTATCAGATTAAAAGGCAGTTGTTAGATTTGCATTGTCGTTATTTTTATTTATATGACGTTTCGATGCGTTTATATCCCTAACTGTTTTCAAGTATAAAATGAGGTATTGGCTTTAGGCTATGAGCTTATATATAGTATGTCAATGGAAGCGTGAGGTTTCGCATCGTTTTACCATTTTTTCAATATACATAGTTCTTTATTTTAAATTAAAAAAATTAACAACATTCGGCAAACTCTGTAGCTTTTTCAAAAATTAACTTTTGGAGCAATCTGGCAATCTTGTCGATGGTTCCGTGTATGTAAGCTAAAACAACACTGTTCATAGGAGGAACATTTATGATCTTTTGTTGAGGAGTTGGGTATTTGTTAATTCTTATATCTTCAGCGCAATATCCGTTGCCTCTCAGAGCGTTAGTAAGTTTTTTTGTTTCTGATTTCAGTGACTGATCGTCACATAATGAAAGAGCTCTATGTACCAAAGAGCTTATGACGCATTGTTTTTTAGAAAGATGATGGTATGACGTTGCATTGAGATATTGATTTGTATGTGTTGATTTTCTGTACATAGAATGTCCTTATCTGCCGTTATCTTTCCTTTTTATTAGCACATCAAGAATGGGAAGGGCAACCCTTGATTCAATTTTCACAGTGAATTTTATACTAGGGTGTTTTTAGTTAAGATGATCTAAGAAATTATGGAGATTATCTGCGCCATGCGGCCAAACTACGAACGTATCATTTGCATAGCTGCTCCAAAATTTAGGTTTTAAAGGAGCAGAAAATGCCTCGTGCAATTGTCGGATAATAATTCCAATCCGATACAGTTTATACCCAAGAATCATAATTTTTAACTTTTAACTCAACAAATGTATTTACTTGACTGACTATAATATAAACAAAAGGTTTAAGATACAAATATATATATATATATATATATATATATATATATATATATATATATATATATATATGTATATATATATGTATATATATATATATATATATATATATATATATATATATATATATATATATATATATATATATAAACTGGTTTCACTAGGAACGACGTTCTAAATTCTCATAATATATACGTTTGATATGAAGAAAATACCCAGGTCTAGTAACCAACAAAGATTTATAGTTAACATTTGGGCGGAGGTCATTGAGAATTACTTGATTGGCCCTCTCGTTTCCGAAGAAAGATTAATTGTTCAATTCTATTTACAGTTTCTACATCAATGTATAGACAACTTGCAAGTTATAGTTTAGATGTGGTTTATGAACAATAGTGCTCCATCCTATTTCAACAATTAAGTACGTTGCTATTTAAGACATATTTTTGGTAATCGTTGGATGGATAGAATTGGAACCACGCGCGGATCCAAGGAGGGGGAGCGGAGGGGGCGACCCCCCCCCCAAGAGCTTTGTTCAGGAAAATGGACACGATTTTACCTCTTATATTATAGTTTATTCAAGAACTAGAGAGCGTAATTAATCATTTTTTACCCTTTTTTTCTTCGTAAACTACCTGTGTTCTTTAGTCCGATGTCTTTGGTAAAATCTGCTAGACACATATATTTTTTATAGGAATGGGTTAGAAATTTTATAATCAAAAAAACCGGTCTATAATAATGAACTACTTGGTTTAGATAACAATAGATATTTGGATATGTGAAATGTTAAAAAGGATTTTAATCCATGTCATAGGCGTTGGAAGGAGGTTTATTTTATCACTAAGTATTTATGGCATAGAATATTATTTCGGTAATAAACTTAAAAAGTTTTAATATTAATTCATATAAATTAGAAAATATAGATAATTTTGAAACATTTAACACAAACCACAACTGTATTTTTATTATTTTTAATTAGTTATTTAACATAATCGACATGCATTCTTATCGTAAAACATATATATGAACATCAGCAATCAAAAAATGGATGATAGCTATGGATTTCCTTAGCTCTTTGGAAGCTATAGATTTTTTTTTTGAAAACAAAGAAAACAAGTATTTCTTAGAAAGAGGACATATCGTGAACAAAAACAGCCGATTTTCTTACTAAAATTTTACACTGGTAGACATCGTTTACCATAAAGAAGATCTTAAAATATTTTCCATAAACCCTATAAATTATCTAATACGACTTGAATTGGATCTTAACCTAGAAAAAATAAGTTAAGTAATATTGTAATTTTCACGAGAATTCGTATTGGTCATACTCGCCCTGCGAACGAATATTAATTAAAAAGTTTAGTTGTATCTCTAAGCGTTATCAAGTATAAACTGAATGTTTTGTCTTAAGGCTATGAGCTTACATAGGGACTATGTCTATTGAATTGCAAAGTTTTGCTTCAGTGTACGCACCTCAATGATTTGATGTTGCAAAGTAGTGGTTGCGAAAGATTAGGTATCTCAATACTTCTCTAAATATACAAAAAAGGGAAACGTGGGGATCAGGTATTGCAGAAGACGCCTGGGATAAATAACACCATATGAAATGGTCTGAAGCTGCAGTAATATATATGTAACCCAACATGAAAAAAGAGATAATGTATAGAAGCAGCTTAAATTAAAAATAATATTGGAATCTTCAGTAAATCTAGTGTTGAGATACCTAATTCTTGGCAATCACCACTTTGTAACATCAAATCATACAGGTTTGTACAGTGAAGCGAAACTTTGTGTATCTCGTAGCTTTAAAACAAAACATTCAGTTTATACTTGATAACGATTAGAAATATAACCTAATCAAAACGTCGTAAAAATAAATAAAAATTAAGACAATGCAAGTCAGACAACCACATTTTAGTCACTGTTCAACATTGTCTACAACTTTCAAACAAATCACCAGTTACACGCAAAAGACTCTTTGTGTTGATGCACCTCAACGACATTTCCTTTTATTTTGACTTCCTTTGAAATGTATGTTATTCACTCATGTAATATTATTACGGGTATCCATTTTAAAAGCTGATTTTGAATAACAAGATTGAATTAAATTACTTAATTTTTTTAAAGAACTTAACCTGTTTTAAAAATTTGCAAATATTGCAATTAATTTAATAAAAGTTGATTCATTTCCTTAGCATTATTTTGAACTTGGCGTCAAACTAAAAATTTATAGAAAATACTCGCATATCATACAAATATACTCTTAATGAAAGCAAAAAAAAAATGAAAGATAATTCGAAAATTGTGTGGATCATATAATAATCATATGAAAAAACATTAATTCGCCTAGAATTAAATTGAAAAAGATCTTATTTCGCCGAACTCAAAACAATGTTGAGTAAATAAGATAATCTACAATTAATCAATCAATTGTTGCTATATTTTTTCTTTTTAGTGAAATCATTGTAGGTTTATTTTCTTTATAAATAATTGATCTTTCGGCTGAAAATAAAAACATCTTAAGTAAATTCAGGTTAGTTTCATAATTTTATGTATTAAATGAATCTCAAATATACTCGCATTTCTAAATATTAAATAATTAATCACTTCTTCAGCTTCTTCATCATATAAACTTAATAATAAATCGGAAATACATTAATTTATTATTAAAATTTAAAAAAGAAAAACTTTGTCAGATGATTATGAGCCAATTTTTCATAAAATAGATAACATATGCAACAAGTTGAAAGGAAATATGGCGAGGAAACACCGAAATAAACTAGAAAAACTAAAATCATATCAACAATCGACTCTACCTTCAAAAAAAGCCATCATAAACTTATTTTCAAGAATACTTTCAACAGAAGAAGAACAACTACTAAGCAAGGGGCTTAATTTCGCAGTAACATCAAAAAGCATGCCTGTTTTAGACATCATAATCTCTGTAGAATCTCTACACGTCGTCGAAAATCATTCCGACGAGTTTAGGTGGAAAATAAAATCAACTTTGGAAGACAAGAAAAATCCAGTTCAAAATATCTCCAAGCTAGAAGCATCAGCCTTAAAAGAACTTCGCAAGGATAAATCCATAAAGATTTTACCAGCGAACAAGGGAAATGCAACGGTGATAATGGACATCGTAACGTACCACCCAAAAAAATCGGAAATATCCTGGAAAAAGGAAAATATAGGCAATTACCTCGTGACCCCACTAAATCTATAGAGTCAAAAATTTACAGAAAACTAAGGAAATACCAAGACCATATACCTGACAACCAACGATCGGCGCTCACATCACACTACAGTAAGCCACCACATCTTTACGGAATATCAAAAATTCATAAAACGAACATATCATTGACGCCAATAACCAGCTTCAGAGGATCCCCAACAAATGCACTGACCAAGTTTCTTTTAAAAATCGTACAACCTTTAGAAGGTAAGACGAACACATATGTTACAAATTCCACACATTTCGTGAACATTATTAGTAGCATCAATCTAAAGCCAAACGACAGACTAATAAGCTTTGATGTGGAAAGTCTGTATACTAATGTACCATTAGGGGAATCACTAGACATCATCAAAACTAGACTTTTAAATGATACTACTTTATCAGATCGAATCACGTTACCACTGGATGGAGTGATGGATCTTTTGGAGTGTTGCTTGCGTAATGCTTACTTTCAAGTAAAGGACATGTTCTACGCTCAGGACGACGGGCTTTCGATGGGTTCTGCACTCTATCCAGTCGTCGCCAATATATATATGAAATGGTTCGAAACTCATGCCATAGAAACGACAACAGTAAAACCGAAAGTCTGGTTGAGATATGCCGATGATACCTTGATCGTCTGGAAGGGCAATGATCAAGAACTTAATGATGAAACATCTAAATAACATTCGACCTACAATTAAGTTTACCATGAAAAAAGAGGTAAATGATCAATTGCCTTTCCTAGATGCCATGGTGAATCACTTAAATGAAACTATTAAAACTATAGTATTCAGAAAGTCAACACATACTGGACAATATCTTAATCATAGTTCCAATCATTCTGTTGTAACAAAACGGGGAATTATACGCAACCTTTATAATCGCGCTATATCTATATGCAATAATGCCGATTTATTGGAAAAACGGGTAGCAAACATTAAATCCGATTTACAACAGAATGGTTATCCTTTGAAACTAATTGACGATGTTAGAAATAACTTTAGAACAACGAACACTGGACAGCAAGAAACACATTCCTTCTTCACAATTCCGTACATTAAAGGAACTTCGGAGAAAATAAGACGAATTGCCAGCATTTAAATCAGGAAATACACTTAGAGCTCATTTAACAAAAACAAAAAGTACCGATAAGAAAGAATGTGTTTACAACGTTCCATGTGAGTGTGGTGAAATGTATATTGGAGAAACCAAAAGACCACTAGAAGTTAGAATGAAGGAACATAAAACTCATACACAAAAAGGAGAAACGTCGAGATCAGTTATCTTACCTTATAAAATGATCTGAGGCTGCGGCAATATATATGGAACACAGCATGAAAAAAGAAAATTTATAGAAGCAGCATACATTAAAAACAATAATGGAATCTTCAGTAAGCCGAGTGTTGAGATACCTAATCTTTGGCAACCACTACTTCGTAACATGTGTGTACAGTGAAGCGAAACTTTGCGCTTCAATGGATACAGTCCCTATATAAGCTCGTAGTCTTAAGACAAAACATTCAGTTTTAACTTTATAACGATTAGAGATACAACCTAATCGAAAAAATAAATAATGTAATTGATAAATGCATCAAAAAAAGCATAAGAACCTTAAAATTTAAATGAAAACTTATAATTATTTTGTTATAAATGTAGTTCTTTTCCTACCTCTTAAAGTCACCCTCATGTCAATTTAATTTAAAAAATTATCATTACCAATAGATAATGTTTTAAATGTGATAAAATTTATCGACAACCAGACTCTTTTCTATTTGTAAAAATCAATAAACCTAATCATAATTTTAGTGACTCCGCTTTTTAAACAAATCCCATTAGCAAAACACTGGTATAGTCAAGAGTGAAGTAACTTTTAGGGTTGGCACCACCGCCAAAATGAATATTCAAATTTTTTTTTTAGATTAGTCAAGTTAATTTAAAAGTTAATGGTGACTACTTTTAAATATATGAATAGGGTTAAATCAAAAGTTGTTATTTAACGTTATTTAATTAAATTGTACAGTTCTTATCCTTAGTTTTATTTTAGGCGAAAATTACTAGTCCAGTCTTCACAGAAATACTCGAGTATCTCGTCGAGGTCTTGGTTCTGGGTGTAATGAATAACTTTCCTGACCTTGTAGCTGAACTTATCAGGACAGAACAGTTCAATGGATTCTGGATCGAACATTCAGAAAGACTAGTTGCCCTTTATGAGTTCTGTGGTTTAATGTAATACGGGACTATTTACTTTTTAATTATTAAATATTACATTTTTTATCATCAATGTTTCTTGTAATTATTGTAGAAACAATTAAATAAAGTATATTCAATTACATATTTTTTAATAATGTTGCAAATGGATCTTGTATTCTCTCTATATATTCTATTGTAATGGAACAAATATTTTATACTGTGTAATGTGAAGTATATTCGGCCAAAAAAATATGTAATTAAATAATCACTGTGTCGATAGTTTATACCGTGGGAACAGGGTAGTATATATATATATATATATATATATATATATATATATATATATATATATATATATATATATTTATTTATTATTACCACCTAAGAAAGTCTAAAGGAAAAATAAATCTGTTATCGTACTTAAGCATAATCGTTAAAATGTTTTCTTAAAAATCTAAAGTAAAATTTAAGATTTGTCCACAAATTTGTCGAAGAAATCCTACCCTGGTTATGTAAATAAAGCCGAAGAGATAAAGGCCGGGGGAGGTATTAAACGTGTTTTAAAAAATACCGTTAAAATGTATTAAAATATTGAACGATTTTCCCATTATTAGGAAACAAAAGAATGATCAAATAAACTCACTATAGTAGAAATGTATCGTTTGAAAATTTGAACAAAGAAGTTTTATAAAAACTGTTTTTTCTATTCACAAGAAATAACGAGTTAGAAGTTTATTGCCAAATCAGCTAAGAAAAGTGAATAGTTATTTTCATAGTACTTATCATATATTCTTCTCGTTATAGGAAGATGTACATTAGTTTGTTTTACTATTTTTTTATATAAAAATTACGATTAAGATGCACAGAGGCCAATTCGGGAGTTAATATTCGGTATAGAATGGCTAACGCCCTCTACATTTGGACACTCAAATTGATGTTTACATGGTTCCATGTGGTAAATGGGTGGAAATCACGGGGTGTCGAAAGGGGTACAGGGTGTAAGGTTCGAGGACGCTCTTTCAAGGAATACTAAACTTTAGTTACAGTCTGGAAATCGTTAGAGTCGGTATCAATAAATTTAGTAGACAAATTACGTGACGTGAATATTCGGCGGGAATGAAGGTTTTCCTTGTTTTGTTTTTCATTTAATTTGGGAAATTAAGGGAATATCTTATGCTATTTTACTCGAGAATTTAGTGATTTTAATACTGTTTGATTAAGTAATATAAATAGCTGTTTTTTCGCGTTTTATTTTTATTTCTGTTTAATGTTTAGTAATCTATTCATACGGTATATTGTCGCGTTGTGGTTTTTCAGTGTGCGACTAGTCGCATTTTAGTTTTCAGATTGCGACTCATCGGGATCGTATTCGTAAGGGGGATATAAATAATAAAAAGCCTAATTGAATATTGTAATAAACTGGAGTGTATTCAGAAGAAAACAATAATAATTTTAATTACATGATCAAACAGTAGCCGAAACATTAGAGCAGTCTACATTATATTAAATTTAAAAAGTGAAAAAAAGTTTTTAGTAAAATGACATAATTTGTATATTTTTACCTGATTAAATTTAATTATTTATCCTGTAATTTAAAATTGTAAACATGGAATTTGTTTTTTTTTTGGTTCACAACTTTTTTGGTCTTATAAATTATCACTCTTTCTTCTTAACAGAGTTTGTAAATTGCTGTAGTTTATATATCACATTATTTGGTTTGAATTTAAAAGTAATAAAATATTTTATTTTTAATAAATTTAATAAATATTTACATTCCATTTCAGTATTAAAAATATAAGGTTATAGTCAGTAATATAGTTCAGTAAGCATTTGTTGTGGAGTCCGATCATTTAAGGTTGAGTATACAGTATGGAATTTGTAGCAATTTTTTTTTGAAGTTTGTTTTAATCATGATTAGTAACTTTGGTCTGTTTGATCATAATTTTCTTTTTGATGATTTTCCATGGCTTGCCAATATTTGACGTATTACCTGGTAATCAGTGTAAGTTCGGAACTAGGTTAGAGTGATCCAGGTTGAGAATAAGGTTGGCAAAAATTAAGAACAAATATCTCTAAGATTTATCATGTCTGGCTGAGGTAGAGATTTTCATTTTCGTTTCTTTTACGGTTGAACCGTCGAAGGCAGTAGACAAATCCTGCCATTAGATCTGAAAGGGCAGACTGTCAAGTGTTTTTTTGTAACAGTCCATTAATCAATGAGGTAAGATTTTCCCTCTTATCTTTACAAACATGTGGTAAAAATAATAACTTTTGTTTCAGGGCTATCTGACGCAAGTTTTTCTTTTTTCTTCTTCGGCTTGATTCCATTTTCTTTTTCTGGTCTTTCAATTTCCCGATTTTCTCGGCTGTTCAAGTTTCTAACTGTTCTGGCTCCATTTTTCCTGGCCGTATTGCGCCAACATCTTGACCTTGACGATTGGGCTCATTTTACATTTGAGTTCCGACTAAATGAAGCTCCGTTCATCCACGATCAACAAGGATCCAGATAACGCTAGATCCAATAAATAGAAGTGGAAGGTATCGTGTAAATAAGCAACAAGGTAGGAGAAAATTTTCGTATAGAAAATAAGACCTGACATCAATTTTTTTATGCATATAAACAAATTTACTTATAACATAATATAATATGTAAAAAAAATCTTGATAACTTTGTAAAAAATTACTTTCTATATCCTTGACATTGAAGGTTGCAGAACTATATAACCTTTAAAAACGATAGATCACCTATAGTTATCAAGAAAGGGTACATAAACAAATTGTAGGTACCACTCTTTCTTTATGTATATAATTTATTTTTGGAATAAAATGGAATTGTTCTTTGGTTTTAAATAAGTCGTTTTATTATGGAGCTATTCACCAGCCGTCAATAAATTAAAAATCATTCCTGATACCTATATGTTTTCCTGTTTTATCACTAAGTAAGTAACACAGGTAATGTAAAACAGGTGGCGCCTATTGGGTAATGAAAGCAGAGCACAACTATCTCTGAAAAATATACGGACCTAGCCTCTGACATATTGAGCTGCCGTACGCATCCGTTGCCGTACCCTGTGAAAAGGGAGACGCTGCAGTAAAAAACAGTTTTTGCGATTTTTGGCTAATCTACGCATCTTATCGAAAAACCTTGAATATATAAGTTGTGGATAATAAGAAGATTTACAACTTTTGTAGAAGCCAATTTTATCCTAACCTAAAAAAAAAACGCAAAAAACCGTTTCTTTGATTTTTTATTTTTTTCTCCCACAAAAATTTCTAGATTTAGCTGAAACTTAGAGAGAGTATGCCTTCCAATGTCCCAATTAATCACCGTCAAGTCTTGCTCTCTTTTCATCCAATTCCACACAAATAACAGGTTTTCCCAGAAATTCGGAAATATCATCAACTGCTTAAACAGTACTGGGCTCCATTACTTCTAAGTCAACATCGTAAACTGAAATTCTTTGACCTTCTGCATTTGAATAATTTTCAAATATCATAAATTGATATTTTTTAGACCGTGTTTCCTACAGTCACAACTTGCAGAAGAACAACCTTTGTACTAACTGCAACAAATTGTTTTAAGGAGACTATCGGGTGAGTATCAACTGATCTTCAGTGATATTCGGCTACATGTTTTCTTTCACTAATTTTTTTCCAGTCCAATCTTTAGCGATAATTTCATTGCCAAGCCATGTTTGAAGTTGATAATATGATCTAAAACAATGTTATGTTACTGCTCCTGATCTTGGTGGTAATTTGTTCAATTTGGAAGTTGATTTGATCATGGCTGCTGGGTACATGTGAATAGGCAAATCATAAAGCGCTACATTTTTTCTTACTATCAATACATGCTATTAATTTACAGATACATCTAAAAAGCAACTCTTTGCCTGCATCTTCTTTGTAAAAGATGTCAGCTAAGGCAGCCTAATTGTTATTTTGCAGGAGTATTTATATCATGGCTACTTTCCCTTTTCCTGCAAAACCTGAGGTAGTGTCGCCGTCAGTAAAACAATGTAGAAAAGCCAAATATTTTCGTTGTGATGGATCTTTGAAGCTATCAGAAGTGTAGTAAGAAACGCGAATGTTACTCGTGGATGGACTGTGAAATAATATTTCCGAATTTTCGTCACTTAATTCATTTAAAAGCACAAGCAAATCAATATTTTGTCCATCAACTATCACAGTTTTATCATCTGTGCCGACTTCAATTACTGTAGTTATTATGAGGGACCAGCATCTTCTGTTGCCTCTTTACATGTGAATTCTGCTGTTTCGAATTCTTGTGTTAATATTTGTATTAATTTATTTTTATTACTTCCGTTAGATAAAAATTTTTCTTCTAAATATGGTATATTTCTTCACTAAACTGTTTCTTTAAACTAAAAATAATCTTAATGGTATAGCAGCTGCTAGCTCGATGCTTCGAAACGAACTGAGACCCTTCTACTAGTAGAAGCTGGTCTGATCCCCTCCTTTGCTTACAATACAAGGGTCTTGTATTGCTCCATTTTCGTTATATTCTAATATGTTCCAAAGCTTTCTAATATAATATAAAATTCTAGAAGTTGCCAGCATTACTCGAAATAATAATAATGACAAATTTTGATTTAATGAAATATTTAAATTAACAAATGAATAAAAATGCGGTCACTTATAAATCAAACTTTTACTATTATGGAATAAATAACATCGAAATTGAAAAATTGACAAAGAAAACAATTTCAAGCTCCAGTCAATTTTTTTTTTTGTTTATTTGATAATTTAAACGTAATGAATTCACAATTTTTTTTATTCATTGTTTGATGTTATAAAATTACAATAATTTTTGCAAATCGAAAAAAGCAATTTTTTCGATTTTTTAGATTTTTCGGCAATTTGTTCCATTGTATTAAATATTTTTTTCCATTTATTGAAAGTAGAAGTAAAAACGAAAAAGCGAGCCTAGCCTGAATTCGGTTTGATAATTAATTTTAAATGGAAATGCGATTGAAAATTTCACTTTTTTTATTAAAGTTAAATAAAACCTTAACGGTTGAATATTTTTGCACAAAAAAATAGAGCTTATTTGGGGCATTATAAAAGGTACAATCTCAAGTTTGAGCTTAATTGAATCACTTTGTCGAAGAAAAAATTAAAAAACCGAAAAAACATTTTTCTTGGAAAATTTTGAGGTTAGGGTTAAAATGATTTCTACAGGATTTGTAGATATTCTTATTACTTACATCTTTTTTATTTAACTTTTTTCGATAAGATGCGTAGTTTAGCTGGAAATCGCAAAAAACTGTTTTTCATCCTTAAAAATCACCCCCATTTCATCCCAGTGGGTCACCGGTGAATTGCACTATTTTTTCTTCATTATTTATATTACTTACAATATTCCGCTTTCAGTTTGCTGTAATGAATTATTTTTTTTTACCCACTTTTTTACACCTACACAGCCTGGCCTGTGTAGGCTGGCGGAATTAGCCTCATATGAGGTGATTTTGAAATTTATTGCTAGTGGACTTCTGATTACGTAGAAACCTTTAGAATGATAATAATAATTATGTAGTATCTTATATCTCATTTCCTTTTTTGGGGAAAAACATGCTAAAATATCTGTTTTTCAATTATTTATAAACTGAAAAAAAATTATTGCATTAACTTTATACTACAATGAAACGAAGTCTCTTGTCGCATACAACAAATGTGCAAAATTTCAAGTAAAAATATTCAATAGTTTTTTGCACAGTGAATTTTATAAGTTTTTTTTGATTGTTTGTTCTTAGCGATCTAGAGGTCGTACGGCGGTCTGTGAATATGCAAATGAAAGCTCCAGACTTATACCAACAATAACCAAAAAGACCGAAATGAATTGTTGATCTTAAATTGTTTCAACAGATAAACAAAATTTGAGTTCATTTTTTTGGTTATAAACAAATTCTTTTTCGACAATTGTTAATATCGAAATGCCGATAGTGGATGCGATAGCTGAGATTTTGATGCACATTTTGAAAAAATAGACATTGTGTACGACTACAAGAGATAATGTAGCAATAGTTTAAAGTTGCACCTACTCCGAGAGTCAGAAAGTGAGCAGTGGAGGGGGCGTTCTTTTCGTCACAGTCATGGTTTGTGTGAGGAGGTCTCTAAAGTTTTTGATTCGAAGTGTTCTATAAATAAGTCAGCTAGTGCAGGAGATAGCGGCGATCCCATAGGGTCTCCCTCGACTTGTTTATATCGCTGTTCTTCATAAGTAAAATAGGTGTTATCGAGGCAGTGTCTAGCTAATTCGACGATATATTTTGGCAGATTGTATTGGTTTTCTATTACTGAAACAGCTTCTTTGACTGGTATTTGCGTAAAAAGTGATGTTAAGTTGAAATTAACTAGAAAATCTTTTTCTTGTAAACATATGTTTTTGATTATTTCTCAGAAGAAGAAGAAGAGTTTTTAACGTAGGAGACCATTTTTTCGAAAAAAGGTTTAAGAATGGTGGTCAAATGTTTTGCTAGGGCCTGAGTTGGGGAGCCAACAGAGCTTACTATTGGTCTCAAGGAAGCTCTGGGCTTGTGTTTTTTGGGTAAGCCATAAAGTTTAGGACATATGGATGACTTTTCCCTTGAAGTGATCTTCTTTACTTCTTCGTTTAGTGGAGAAGACCTGATCAATGTTATGGTGGCCTTTTCTAGATATGTCATATGCCCAACAACTTAAATAGCAGAGATGATAGCCAGCGATTGCCTAATATTTGGAAAAATCGGCTTACGAAACATCAACCAGTAGTAGGTAGCAAAGAGGCAAATCACAACTCGGCAACACGACTCCAAACACTGGCAACAAGACCGATGACACGCAGCAGATCTCGTAACCTGATTGGTCTGAACCATCCGGCCAACAAACGCGCCCCACGTATAAACGGGACCGACAGCACCTGAGTTGCAAGCGCCAGTTCGCCCATAGATATCGTACAGTGAGCGTTTAAAATGGTGAATGAGATTTCACCGAAACGTCAGCTGCTTTACAGTCCTGGGAGAGATTCAGCGCATACTCGGGATACCCCAAAAGCTTCGATTACATATAATATATATATATACCGGGTTTCAACGAATCTATTAGACAAGTCATAATTTCTAGAGTATTATGTGTATCAAAATGAGAATTGGTACAGGTAAATGCTATGTGAAGAGAAGAGTTTTCGCATATTTTCCACTTTCCGGTCACTTCCGGTTTCACCGGAAATGGCCCTGGTTTTGAATTCTTAAATAGAACACCCTGTATATTTTAACATCTTTGGATTTCTGAGATAATTCTAGATCAGAATGTGACGTTTTAAAAACTTTTTACGTCTACTTCATTTTTTTAGAGCCACTTTTAAAATTGCATCTAGGTGGCCATGATCAGACGCAAACTAATCTAACGGCCTTAGGTGATGTCAAAAAAATACAATCGCAAAGTTTTAGTGACTAGTATGAAAGACAGGAATTGGATTAAAAATTTAACAAAACTAACAAAATAAACTAATAACTTAGACGACGCACTTAATTTGAAAGTACAGTAGCTGAATTTGTTAAAAAGTTTAGTGTAGTAAATGTTCAAAGTGCATTCCTTCTTTTTCACGACACATTTCAGCTCATTCAATTGTGTCTGTCAACACGTTTTGTAGCATTTGGGGCGTTATACTTCTAAATGCCCGTAAAATTCTTTCTTCTAATATTTCAAGAGTAGCTGGGGCTGCTCCATAGTAAACTCTTTCTTTAACATATCTCCAAACAAAGAAATCGAGCACAGTAAGATCCGGTGAGCGGGCTGGCCACCGTACCGGACCATTGGTTGCAATAATTCGATTATTAAAATGCTCTATTAAATAATTAAGAACTTCTCTAGTATTGTGAGGCGGTGCTCCATCTTGTTGAAAGTAATTTCGCCGTAAAACTGTTAAAGGTATAACATTGAGATGATTTTCGATTTCATTTTGAAGAAAACCTAAGTATCTAACCCCTGTTAACTGACCTTGAAACAATATTGACCCAATTATTCTGTTTCCAACGATACCAGCCCAGACATTGACGCCAAATCTTTCTTGAAAATTGCCCTCTCTCATTTCATGTTGATTTTGTTGGGCCCAGTACCGAGTATTTTGCTTATTGAACATACCATTATTTGTAAATCGGGATTCGTCGGAAAATAGAATAAAATCGATAAAATTTGGGTGAACTCTATGATTTTGAAGCAGTCAATCACAAAACACTACCCGTCTATCGCCATCCTCAATATACAAATGTTGATGTAATTGATATTTAAATGCTCGATATCCATGCTTTTTTAGTATTTTTCTTGCTGATTCATAACTTATCTGCAGTTCTTGACTAATTTTTCTTAACGAAACTGTTTTATCAACCTCAACCATAGCAAGTACGTTCTCAGTCTCTTCATTTATGATAATCCTCTGTTCCGCATCTTGATTTCCAATTTGCCTAAAACGAGTCTCGACATACGGAAAATACTGATGGGCTGGATGTTGCCGATTCGGATATCTATGAGCATACAACTCGGCAGCATTCCTTGAATTTCTATGACACTCTCCAAATATTAATAACATATCCACTTTTTCACTTTGAGTATACATTATTTTAGCGAAAATTTAAACTAAATTTAACGAAAATTAAGAAAATTTTACGTCTGTTCTTAGAGCGTATGTCACTGTCATTATCTACTTAAGTGAGTGCTTTGTTTTCCAAAGAAGACTTGATAAAAACAGTTGCAAATTATTATGCATCATGGCTGTCCATGGCGCACTTGCCATAAGTAAATAAATTATCCAGTATTTTGCTTAATAATATTTAATTTCTGTTCTTATGTCTAATCCAATGTCAAATAAATTAGTACCGTTTGATTCGTCAAAGAATGCTTTTTTCGAAAAGTAGTTGTCAAAAAGGGGTCGCCATTTGAAAATTAATAGTTAGAAATGAAAACGTAATTTTGTGAACTTGTCTTATTCCTGTCTTTCATAGTAGTAACTAAAACTTTGCGATTGTATTTTTTTGACATCACCTAAGGCCCTTAGATTAGTTTGCGTACGATCATGACCACCTAGATGCAATTTTAAAAGTGGCTCTAAAAAAATGAAGTAGACGTAAAAAGTTTTTAAAATGTCACATTCTGATCTAGAATTGTCTCAGAAATCAAAAAATGGTAAAATATACAGGGTGTTCCATTTAAAAATTCAAAACCGGGGCCATTTCCGAAGTGACCGAAAAGTGGAAAATATGCGAAAACTCTCCTCTTCAAATACCATTTACCTGTACCAATTCTCATTTTGATACACATAATACTCTAGAAATTATGACTTGTCTAATAGATTCGTTGACACCCGGTATATATATATATATATATATATATATATATATATATATATATATATATATATATATATACATATAATAAGAATGTATATTAACGGACCAGCCATTTTACAAATAATTAAAATTACATGAAAACCAGTAAAATTACTTAAAATAATACAAATCAATGTGTACATCACCAACGTTAATCAGTATAATAAAATTAAAAGTAAAACTATATATAACCACTTAAGCTCTAACACAATTTTTAAAATACCGATGAGAATGCTAAAACAGATATTCTTTGACCTTTCCTTTAAAAGATCACAACCCATCAAAAAAGAAATCAATGTCAGTTTCCTTAGCCACTTTGTTAGCGTTAATGCAACATCTAGTGACAGCAGACGAAACACCGTAATTTGTTCTATGAAACGGAACATAAAACAGATCACCGCCACGCAGAACTCTCGGCGGAACATGCAAAGAGATTACATTCAGTAATTCGGAACAATCAGTATGGCGATTTATTACCTTAAACAATGTACAAACATCAATAAAGCTTCTTCTATTCTGTAAAGAAGGAAGTCTTAGGAGTTGCAATATCTCGTCATAAACGATATCCTCATTCAAAATACCCAACCTATAGCTTACAAACCTCAGAAATTTTCTCTGAACTTTTTCAATTTGATCAATATAAGTTTTGTAATATGGGGACCAAATGGGACAAGCATATTCGAGAATCGATCTTATATATGCGCAATACAACACTCTAAAACACCCGACATTAGAAATATCAGTCAGTGATCTCTTAATGAAGCCTAACAGTTTCAAAGCTTTGTTAGTTCAGGTTTAATTAACATGATAATTAGAATTCAAATCTTTATCAAAGCATACTCCAAGATCCATTATGAAATTCATATGCTCCAAAAGACTGTCACCAATCATGTAGTCATATTGTATAAAATTTTTCTGCCTGTAGAACTTCATTACTTTACACTTCAGCTCCATACCATTCATTCTGCACCATTCATTCAATCTCCTTAGATCCTCTTGCAATTCCTCGCAGTCACTTAACTTATTAATCACTCTATAAATTTTGAGATCATCAGCATATAATAAAAACTTAGAATCAGTAACAAAATTACCTATATCATTAATATACAAATTAAAGAGGAGTGGAGCTAGATGGGAACCCTATGGCACACCTGATGTGACCAAAACCTCCTCAGAAGTGTAACCCTTAATCTTAACTATTTGTCTTCGACTTGACATATAACTTTGGAACCAACTTCCAGAAATACCATACTGTTGTAATTTATTTACCAGTAGACTGTGGTTAACACGATCGAATGCCTTTGAGAAATCTGTGTATATTGAATCCACCTGACACACTCCCTCCAAAGCCCCATATATATATATATATATACATATATATATATATATATATATATATATATATATATATATATATATATATATGTATATATGTATATATATATATATATATATATATATATATATATATATATATATACATTAGCATGTTAATTTACAAATACTTATACGCGATAAGAAAGGTTATCATGATTACAATCAAAATAGATCTAAATACTTCAATGTAGCATAAAAGCTTAAAAATGTATTAGTTTATACTTATTGTTAATTATTTTAAGTAAATCTTTATATAAATAAGTATATAGATTGGAAACAATAAGCTCTTGAAAAATCTATAAAGACACCTGCATAAAAAAATATTGATTCTAGTGAAAAAAATAATATACACCCCTTGATAGAATCATTTAGTTACTTGTAAGCAGGAAATTTTGAAAATTATTTTTTTTGGCTATTTTTGTAATTATTTGGCTGGTGTATCCTGATATATGTCTGTTATCAGTTTAAATAATGCAGAGGGATATATTTATCAGACTAAAAGATAGTTGTCGGACTTCATTGTCGTTATTTTTATTTGTAGGATGCGTTCATCAGTTTATAATCATTATCATATAATTAAACTTTTATCTTAAGGCTATGAGCTTATATAGTATCTCAATTGAAGCTTTAAGTTTTGCATCGTTTTACTATTCTTTCGGTATACATAGCTCTGCATTTTAAATGTGGCAAATCGACTTATTAGAGATATGAAGTAAAACAACATTTTTACTTTAAATTTCGCTGTATTTGAAACTCGAATTTAACATACTAGTCCAGTCGATAATCGGGGTTGGCTATGAATTCTTTGTAGCAGAATCGATTGATATGAAATTTGAACAGCAGGTATCGAATGACTCAAGAAACAAATGTTCTATAGTCCCAATGTATGTGTTAACCATGTGGGTGGATGGTACCCTTTCTCAGGGGGTAGAAATTGGTCCCCTCAAAATAACTACAGGAATCGATGAATTTTAAACAAAAAATAATCTGTGAAGTTTTTTTCATAAAACAATATTTTTGGAGTTATTCGCGATTGAAAATGTGGATTTTTCACCTAAAAAAGGCATGTTTTCGTGCATATTTTCGCAAATAACTAAAAAAACTTACGTTCAATGAAAAAAATCATCTATGGCAAAAATGAAGCTTTTATACAGCAATATAATAGAGTTATGGCTCCTTGAAAGTGACTGTTAGGTCGACGACAACTGAATTAGAAAATTTTAACGTTAAATAACGGGAAAACGAAGAATTTTCGACCGTTTTTGGAATAATTCAAAAGACCTTTAAAACGAGTTGTTTTTTTTTGAAAAGTTTCTAGGATAATATTAACGGAATTATGATGAAAATAATATAGTTGTCTTGTTTTTTTTAAAGGTCACCAAATATACAAGGGGCTTCACCACCAGAAATATAATTGAACGCTATCCATTTAGAGTTTACTGTATTTATGTACTAAAATAGTTAAAATGACTTGTTTATTCACCGCTAATAAAATCCAAGGAATAGTTGCTTGGAAGGATAATCCATTACACAATCCTATAAGAAACAGCGTACAGCGAGAAAAAATTCACAGGATTAGAAAGGGTATTGAAGTACAGGGTGAGTCAACGATTGGATGAAGTAGGTTTGTGCCTTTTCGGTGAAATTAACAAAGAAACTATATTTATTGTTTGATACAGTTTATTTTTACGCAGATTTTAAAAATATTTAGGACTCTACAGGGTGAGCCAAAAAACTAGGACAGCATAAAGTTGTATTTTTTAAATAGAACACCCTATATACGAATCGTATTTTCGATTTAGCTTATAATTTTAAATCTTTTTTATTAAGGGTTTACTATAACAAAACTTTATAGTTTCTGAGATAATTAAGTTTAAAGAAAAAAAGTCACATTTTCAAGCATCAATTCAATCCTAAATAACGTTTTCAATTTTGTGACAAATATATTCAAATTTGGAATTTAGCAAGGCCAAGGACAAGTTAACATAATTTTTACCTAATATTTGCAATAAAAGCTACAGGTTGTTGAACACATCGGCTCAAATTTGAACAAGTTTAAATGAATAAATATCTTTTTTTTTTTAGATGGTACACCCTGTATATTTTCATGTTATTTAATAGAGTAATAAAAACCCTAAAAGTTTTATTCAATATATCCTATAACTATTTATAATAGTTTTTGAGATATTTCAGTTTTTCTTATTTTCCATACTTTTTTACAGAAATAGTCTTCATTATCATAGTAGCCATGTAAAATAATAAAAAGAAACTACAGAAACAAACAGAATGTGGTTAAATATGATGAAATACATTATTCGTTATATTACAACGGCAATAGTTTAATTAAACATAATGTGAAAAAATTAACACAACAATAAGGACAAGGCAAATATATATTTACTTTTATACTAAATTGAAACAAAAAAATTACCTATTAAATACTGAGATTAATTATTTCTTTTTAATAAGTGTTCGAATAAACGACCCTCTTGTGCAATGCACAAATTTAGTCTTTTTTGCAGATTTTCTCGGACCCTGGACAAAATTAGTGGCGTTATTGTTCTACAGGTATCCCTAATCCTGTTTCGCATATCTTCTACTGTTGTTGGTGGATTAACATACACCTTATTTTTAATATAACCCCATAGGAAGAAATCTAATGGGGTGATGTCGCAAGACCTTGGTGGCCACTCAATGAAGCCCCCACGTCCAATCCATTTTTGCGGATATCGTTGGTCCAAAAACGCACGAACTTCACGATGGTAATGCGGAGGCGCACCATCGTGATGGAACCACATACTGTCGAGCTCATCCCTATCGAGACCTTGAAGTAGTTGGGGTAGTTCTTCTTGTAGAAAGTTCAGGTAACTATGGCCATTTAGTGGTTCATTAAAAAAGTGGGGTCCAATAATTCAATTATGATGAATACCACACCAAACATTTAATGACCAGTGGTTTTGATGTTGCACCTCTCTAATCCAAAATGGGTTTTCTGTGACATAATAATGCATGTTGCGTCTATTTACGGCACCGTTACTTCTAAAAGTAGCTTCATCACTAAACATTACCTTGCATAATAAATTTGGGTTTAATTGAATCTCCGCATTTATTGTACGACAAAAGTTTACACGATTTTCAAAATCCTGTCCATGCAATTCTTGGTGTAATTCCATGTGATATGGATGATACCCATACTTCTTGGTAGTACGATTAGCGGTGGATTGTGATGTTTCACATAATGCTGCTAACTGACGGCTACCAATATAAGGATTTTCCTGAACATTTAACAATACTTGTAGTTCTTTTTCTTCATTAGTTACTGGTTTGTTGATCACTTTACGTTTTGGATAATCAACAGTACCAGAAGAATCAAATCTTTACATTAAGTTTTGAAAAGTATGGGTATTAGGCTGGCGTCGATCAGGATACTTCATTTTGTAAATTTTTTGAGCAAGAAGGCAATTTTTTTGAGCCTCTCCTATTGTATAAATCATATCTATTAACTCATTCTTTGGAAAATTCATTTTACAATATAAGATGAATGCAAAAAAAACCAAACTACACTACATAAAAACCAAAAGAAGCGATTGCGGTTATAAATTTGACACATAGAAAAATGTTCTTTTACATTGTTTTTGCCATGGCTACTATGATAATGAAGACTATTTCTGTAAAAAAGTATGGAAAATAAGAAAAAACTGAAATATCTCAAAAACTATTATAAATAGGTATAGGATATATTGAACAAATCTTTTAGGGTTTTTATTACTCTATTAAATAACATGAAAATGTACAGGGTGTACCATTTTAAAAAAAAGATATTTATTCATTTAAACTTGTTCAAATTTGAGCCGATGTGTTCAACATCCTGTAGCTTTTATTGCAAACATTAGGTAAAAATTATGTTAACTTGTCCTTGGCCTTGCTAAATTCCAAATTTGAATATATTTGTCACGAAATTGAAAACATTATTTAGGATTGAATTGATGCTTGAAAATGTGACTTTTTTTCTTTAAACTTAATTATCTCAGAAACTATAAAGTTTTGTTATAGTAAACCCTTAATAAAAAAAATTTAAAATTATAAGCTAAATCGAAAATACGATTCGTATATAGGGTGTTCTATTTAAAAAAATACAACTTTATGCTGTCCTAGTTTTTTGTCTCACCCTGTAGAGTCCTAAATATTTTTAAAATCTGCGTAAAAATAAACTGTATCAAACAATAAATATAGTTTCTTTGTTAATTTCACCGAAAAGGCACAAACCTACTTCATCCAATCGTGGACTCACCCTGTACAAGTTGCCCGTTTTACACATTTGTCTAATGAAATATAAAAATATTGTTAGGAACTTTATAGTGTTGTATATTTCATAATATTAGCTTGTGTTCATAGTTTGAGGGTTTTAGGTATTTTTTATAATGTAACGAACTTTGTAGCGTTTTATATTTCATAGTATTAGTTTGTGTTCGTAGTTTGAGGGTTTTAGGTATATTTTCTAATGTAACGAACTTTGTAGCATTTTATATTTCATAGTATTAGTTTGTGTTTGTAGTTCGTAGGGTTTTAGGTATATTTTCTACGAGTTTATAATTTATTTAAATAATTTTACCTTTGTTATTTCCCTCAGGAGATGACTATGAAAGAAGGTCTGGAACTTTTTAGAGAATTCGATTTCCTTATTTTTAACATGGAACGTCTATAATAGAAGGTCTACAAATCACCGGATTATTCATTTTTCTTATTTTGATTACCCCATGTAGTATGGAAATCCTTCTAGAGAATTAGGGAATCTTCCGGTATCGACCAAAAGGGTATATAAAGGGCCCAGATCGACTTCTGCGGTGAGTGTAGTTTGAGAGCTTGTCGACGCAACTTGAATTAACTTGACAAGTGTCAAAAGTAAGGTTGATAATAAAAAGTTATTAAAATAATACAGTGTGTATAGTTTGTGTTCGAAGATCGGCCGTCCGGAACAAATTGGTGTCCGAAGTGGGATCAAATCTACAAGAGGTTACTTCAGGTTATAAAAATAGGAAAAATTACATTGAAATTGTATGCCAGTGGAAACTAGAAAACAGAAAGCGAGAATGGAAGAACAACTTTAAGCTAGTTTAAGTCAAATACTGACTAAAGACGAGCCAAGAAGGTATGACGAAAAATCTAAATGATATGAAACAAGAACTAAAGACTAACGAAGAAGGTATGAAGAAAAATCTAAACGATATGAAACAAGAATTGATGACACTAAAAACATGCCAAGAGGACATTAAGAAAAATCAAGAAACTATAAAACAGGAACTAAAAACAAGGTCTCGAGGACATGAGACAGGAACTTAAGACAAATCAAGAAGATATGAAGCGCATAGAACAAGAAATGTAACAGAAGATTAACGAAATTAGAGAAGACTTACATGTTGAAATACAAGATGAAGTGACAGAAATCCAGAAACAGGTGCAACAGTTACATTTGCAAATAGAGAAGGTAGCCAGTACAGGTATAATAAAGGTAGATGGAGTTCCTACAACAAGTGTGCTGAAGCCACCTACCTTTGACGGAAAAGTACCTTGGCTTACCTATGTCCGTCAGTTCGAGGCCGCCGCCACCGGCAATTGGAGTTCACCTGAGAAGGCATGTGATCTTATTCTAGCACTACGAGGTGAAGCTATGGAGGTGCTACGTAACATTCCTGAAGAAAAACAGAATGATTATGAGTTTATTGTTACTTTTCTGGAGATGCGTTATGGGAAAACTCACCTCCAAGAAGTTTATAAGGCTCAACTCCAGAGAAGAAGACAAAAATACAACGAAAGTCTGCAAGAGTATGAAGCCGATAAAATGAGGCTAATAAATTTGACCTACCCAACATATCCGGAAGAAATAAAGCAAGAGTTAGCAGTGAATAGTTTTATCGAAGGTTTACGCGATCCAGAAACAAGCCAAACTCTAAAGATGGCCAGACTGAAGAAAATTTCCGAGGCTCTTGCTTTTGCCCTCCAGTTCGAGATAGCCAAATAAACTTCAAGGAACCAAGAACGAATTATAAGAAGAGTCGATGTCCCCGGGATTATCGCAGGATCAACGAGCAAACTTTCATGAGGAGTTGCAAGAATATTTGAATGAAGGGAAAACACAAGATAACAAAAATACAACCTTTCGTAGCAAAAATAGAATTCGTTGTTGGAAGAGGGGCATCTACAGAGCCAGTGTATTCGCAATACTGTTCCTGACAGAGGCTCTGATGGCTATCGGTTTCATATTGCTAATATAGGTGATGATGTTCGAAGAAACGACTTGGAGAAAGTCTTTGCTCCTTATGGCGAACTTAAAGAAGTCTAGTTAAGTAATAGTATTCCCTGTTTTGATGATTTGATGTTTACAAAGATAAAAGAAATGCTGCAGTTGCTGTCAAGACTTGCGATAGAGTTGAAGAATGCGGTTGTCGCATTAGAGTAATGTATGCCAGACCGAGAAGAGGGGGTCAGGGTCGCCGGTACCATTCGAATACCAGGCGTTGTTACCAGTGCGGAGACAACGGTCACTTTTACAGAGATTGTCCGGAAATTACTGTTGGTGGAGACGATAGAATAAAGGATCATTCTGGAAGACATCGAAGGCGACCGAGAAGAACGTGACGAGAGGGACCGTGACCGCGAATGGGGCTACGGAAGAAGAACGTTCTACAGGTCATCCTCAAGAAGGTACTTTGAGAGGGACCGCGAAGGTGAAAGAGACTCTGGAAGAAGAACGTTTTCCAGGCCATTCTTAGACCAAAGGTGTTCACCAAAGCTTCAGAAGTCATGGGAACTTCCGTACAATGTAGTGACCCGACTAAACGATCTAACATGCTGAATTAGGAAAAGACCTCATGACAAGATGAAAGTCGTGCATCTGGACAGATTGGCCCATTATCAAAATCAAGATGGTTGATCGGGACTATCAAAGCTTGGAAGGGGGCAATGTTACGAACCTTGTAGCGTTTTATATTTCTTGGTATTAGTTTGTATTCGTAGTTTGTAGGGTTTTTACGTATATTTTCTAATGTAACGAACTTTGTAGCATTTTATATTTAATAGTATTAGTTGTGTTTGTAGTTCGTAGCATTTTAGGTATATTTTCCACGAGTTTATAATTTTTTTAAAGTAATTTGCCTTTGTTAATTTCCTCAGGAGACGACTATGAAAGAAGGTCTGGAACTTTTTAGAGAATTCGATTTCCTTATTTTTAACATGGAACGCCTATGATGGAAGGTCTACAAATCGTCGGATTATTCCTTTTTCTTATTTTGATTACCCCATGTAGAATGGAAATCCTTCTAGAGAATTAGGGAATCTCCCGATATCGACCAAAAGGGTATATAAAGGGCCCAGATCGACTTTCGTGGTCAGTGTAGTTTGAGAGTTCGTTGATGCAACTTGAGATTGTTTGACAAGTTTCAAAAGTAAGGTTGACAATAAAACATTTTGAAATAATAGTATATTCAATAATACAGTGTGTGTTCGAAGATCGGCCGTCTGGAACAATATGTACTTCGAGCGTCGGCTTGTGTATGTAAATATTTTCTGCTATAAAACAACCAAAAGGCATCACAAGTTTTACTATAATCTTCTTAAGATTATAATTATTATTGAGAGACTTTGTATAAATAGGAACCGACTTTATTCGCGCATGAAAAGAGAGCCATCATAGAACATAATAGATTCATCACTAAATGGACATCGCAGACTTTTAACACATTGGCTTGTGGATATTGGGATGTCTTAGAATAATCCTCGTTGCATCTGTAAATGAAATGCCTTCTCAATCATGCACAGACCAGTTTCAATGATTAATGGAAAAAATTAACTTCACAATTTCCAAATCCAGCTTCACTTAAACAATCTCTTGCTGTTTCTATAGAAAGTATGGCATTGCTGATATCTTCTTGTTTGTTGCTTAACATCGAACTAGTGAGAGCTTATTGTGTAAGCAAATGTTCATCTTTGTAGTCAGCGCATTGCTTTTACTCCAGATCAAGAATCCAAAATTAGTTTCTGTTTCTTTAAAATATATTTTGGAATGTGGTCTTATCAAAATGGTAACCTAATTCTGACAATATCCTTCATCAAGTTGAGCTGGTGCTTGCACTGCTTTGAGATTGGTAAAAATTCTTGCTCGATTCAGTTTTAGAAGATCTAAATGAAAAAGATCTAAAACAAAAATACATTGGAATTTTTTTACAAATAATTATGTGAAAACCTTTATTAGATTCGCACTAAATTACTTAAAGTTACGTTATAATACTAATTATTAATTTAATTTATTTTTTGTAAGTAAAATAAATCTCTATAAAGAATACTTCTTACGAAGTAAAACTACCGGCAATGTATAATTTTTCACGAAAGTATTGAAATAAGCATCAGTTTTTGAAGAAAATTGAAAATTGTATTAAACGTATCAATTTTAGTTATTGTTCTGAGAAATAAAACAAATCGTCCTGGGCGTACTATACAAATAACAAGTAAACTTCAAGAAGAAGATAAGCAATTTCAATTTTTCGAATTTTCTTATTGTTGCCTTCATTTTGTTCAGGAGTTTATATTTCGGTCGTTACAGGGTCAAAATACCAGGCTGGTTGGAAAATACATCTCCTACTTTCCACCTCAAATTGAGAACGCCCTAAGAAGAATAGTTTAGCTTTTACTGATAAGTCAGCAAATTAGTATTAAACAGTATAGTTAAATGTGTATCTATAGTATTTTGATTTATAAATACTTCTAAGAGATTGTGACGGTGATCACGATTACGATCAATATTTCTTTACCCATGTGACTTTGACATAACAACTTAAAATTTGATAACATTGTGAATTATTTTAAGGAAATCTGCACAAAAACACACCTGCAGAGAAACAATGGGCTCTTAAAAAAATCTGGTGATATCACTCAAAACCTATTTATTGAGTAGAAATTAGTGATTTAGTTACTTACTTATGGGCAAATAATTTTGAAAAATGAAATTTTTCTTAGTTACTTTTGCTAGTATTGGCTCTGCGTATAGAGATAAGTTTAAACAATATTTTTATTCTCAGTTTAAAGACTTGTTACAAAGAAAGGTATAAATTAAAAGGTGATTGTCGAACTTATATATAGTCTAATGTATCCCTAATCGTCCTAAGGTTCTTAAGGGAGATAGAACTGGAGGACCTGTTCTAGTCTGTCACGTATACTTAACGACTTGGCACCAGAAGGGGAACACAATAAATTTATTAGGTCGCATCAACTATAAACTTTAAGTTGTGACTTAATTCTATGAGCTTATATAAGAACTATGCCCATTGAAGCGAGAGGTTTCTCTTTGGTCTTATGTTCCAATGATGTGGTGTTACAAAACAGTGATTGCCGTCTCGATTCAACTGAAGATCTTTTTTTTTTAATTTCATATTTTATGTCTATCAATATATATATATATATATATATATATATATATATATATGTATACATATATATATATATATATATATATATATATATATATATATATATATATATATATATATATATATATATATATATATCGCTGGTAAGCTGTTAAGGGATCATGCCCTGAAGTATTAGAACTTCCACCAAACCATTGTGACTTTACCGCTATGTAATTAATTTCATGGGCTGTCGAAAAAATTAATAAAATCAGATTCTTCGTGCTGTATGGCTTGGATAAAAGAAAGTACGTGTGCTCTTCTGTCTTTTTGAATTTATAGACTAATAAAGGCGAACACGTCTTAAAATTGTTGGCGATATGCTCATAGATTAATAAAGCACAGGTATTCTTTCACTGGACCAACTGTAGATCTTTCATTATGTATATAACTATCGTCCGTTGAACGGCATATAACTCAAATACTGTTGGCATTACCAGCTAGAGCTGAAATAAATAACAAGTTCATGATCAAAGTACACTAAAGTCTTTTAGTATCGTCTGGCCCTTTTGTTTCTCTTTTTGTTAAGTATTTATTCACTTTCTATGGGCTAGAGCTACTACAAATCAAAGGAGAACAGGATCGAAGTCCTAGAGTACTTACTACTTGGGGTTCTCTTTCTTCTAATGATTTAAAACTTACTGAAGAGGATATTTTAACACTTTATTAATGCTTCAAAAAATCTAAAACGTGATACAAAAAAGAATAAATAGAAAGGGAGACAATTAGCAGTAATTTGAGCCACCCTAGTACTAATGTGTAATAAAATTTTGAGATACTATTTAATTCTTAAAAACGAGCGTGGATTTAAAATCTGCGAAACGCTGTTAAATACAATTCTTGCATTATCTATATATTTTATGAACAAATTCTTTGACTACCGCTTTTAACTTTCTCTTAAATCTTGATTTCGACTAACTATTCTTAACTTTGGTTCCTAACTCCCTCCCCCTAGCTAGGTAGCTCTTATTTAAATACATTTGCCATGACGTCTTGGCACAAATCTGGATTTTTCGAATCTACTCGTTTTTTCAAGGAAAAGTCGCGTGATTCTTATGTGTTGAAATTGTTGGTTCTTTATCAAAATTTCGTGATTCCGACGTCAGCAGACCTACATTCCTTCCTAGGCCTACTTATTTTTCACCGTTCCAGAACAAAATATGTCACATATCGTGTGATTTAGATTCCGATTGTATATTTTCATATTTTATTCGAATTTAGTAAAGAGGCGAAGCAAGAAGTACGTCACTGTGATAAAATTTGGTTTTGGGCAAATTTTGGTATTTAGTCCCTGGCACTATTCCGTACATAATTAGTACTGAGGTGGCTCAAATTACTGCTAATTGTCTTCTTTTCTATTTATTCTTTTTTGTATTACGTTCTACATTTTTTTTTGAAGAATTAATAAAGTGTTAAAATGTCCTCTTCAGTGAGTTTTAAATCATTAGAAGAAAAAAAAACCCAAGTTAAGTACTTTAGGACTTCGATCCTGTTCTCCTTTGATTTGTAGTAGCTCTAGCCTATAGGAAGTGAATAAATACTTAACAAAAAGAGAAACAAAAGGGCGAGACGATACTTTTAAGTATTTCTCAGACAAAAAGACTTTAGTATATTTTGATTATGAACGTGTTATTATTTCAGCTTTAGATTGTAACGCCAACAGTATTTGAGTTATTATATATATATATATATATAATATATATATATATATATATATATATATATATATACTTACAGTCATTTGATGCACATGTGCATGATGTATCATGTGATCAAATTTGACCCGGACTGGTCCATTTAAAACGCGCGCGAAAATCGAATCGGAATTTTTTTTTCTTCGATTGGTACAACCTTTTTTGACATTCGTGAAAAGTTTGAGTGCTACATATCAATAAGTGTATGTTTGGTAGCTATTTGTTTACGAAATGAAACGTTTGGCAATTTTTACTATGGAATAAAAAATTGAACAAAGAGTTTGCCTGGAATCTTGTATTTTCAATGGAATTACGGTTATGGAATCATTGAAAATGTTGCAGAAGGATTTTGGGGAGTTTACTCTATCAAGAACGCAAGAATTTGAGTAGTACAAAGCGTTCAGTGAAGGTCGTGAGGTCGTCGAAAACTTGCCTCATGCTAGTCGTCCATCTACCTCTGTTAACGACGATTGCATCAAAAAAGTTAAGGAAATCGTGCTCGAAAATCGCTTGTTTTGTTGGCATTAGAGAGATAGCAGAGGCTTTCAACATCTCTTATGGATCGATTCAACACATTTTGGTTGACGTTTTGGGTATGAAGCATGTCAACGCTAGGTTCGTTCCAAAAGGTCTGAATTTTTTGCAAAAAGAATGTAGAGTAGATGTCGCAAAGGAGATGCTTGGGAACGTAGCTGATGGCTCTACATTCATAAAACACATCATTATTGGTGCCGAGACGCGGGTTTAAGAATATGACGTTGAAACTGCCCAACAATCTAGGTGCACCAAAAATGAACCGAAACCGAAAAAACCACGCCAAGGTCGGTCAAAAATCAAGTAATGCTCATCGTTTTCTTCGATTATCCTAGTGTAGTTCACCACGAATTCATACCAGAGGGTCAAACGGTCAATAAGAAGTACTATTTGGCCGTTTTGCGGCACCTACAAGAAGCAATTCGTCGTAAATGATCGGATTTGTGGGCAGACAATTCATGGATTTATCACCACGATATAGCGCCGTCACATTCTAGCATGATTGTGACTGAATTTTTGGCCAAATAAAAAACGAAGGTCATCCCTCAGCCATCGTATTCGCCATATTTGGCTTTCTGTTTCCGAAGCTCAAATATCTGCTTCGGAGAATGCGCTATGAGTCTATAGAAGCCATAAAAAGTAATTCGCTGAATGAACTGAAAGCCATCCCAGCCGAGGCATATAAGTGTATGGAAAATTGAATTAACATATGGCAAAAGGAGCCTATTTTGAAGCCGAAATTAAATATTGGTATTAAAATACGTAAAAATGTTGTTTTTTTTGTCACTTAGGGTCAAATTTGATCAGATGGTACGTTCAGAATTATTGCTTTGAAATCAAGAACATCCTGGTACAGTACGGGATTAAAATTTGATAATATTTTCACAATTTAGGATAGAATTATCATGACATCACACGAACAAAAAGAATACTGAAGAAAAATGAAATGAACTGTTGTGTACCCCCAATATGCCTCCAGATGGTATGTCATTGCGTAGACTCGCTGGAGCAATATTCATTGTGTGATAGATTTTTTACCTTTGAGGACCTTACTAAATATACAGTCAAAATTTTCATCATTTAATTCAATAATTTTTTCATTCGTTATTTTTTTTAGCTCGTTCGTTTTTGGAGTATTTTGATTCATAAAAACTTTTATGGAATTGCGAAGGTGATCACGATTACGATAAAAATATTTCTAAACATTTCGATTTGACATAACAAGTTAAAATACGATAACATTGTTAATTATCTTAAGTAGATCTGTACATAAATACTCATATAGAGAAACAATGGGCTCTTAAAAAAAATCTGTTGATACCACTGAATAAACAAATAAAAATTCTATTTAAAAGAAATCAAAATAAACCTGTTCATTGAGTAGAAGTTAGTTATTTAGTTACTTACTTCTAAGCGTGTAATTTTGAAAAATGAAATTTTTCTTAGCTATTGTTGCTATTATTGGCTTTGTCTATGCGGGTAAGTTTAAGTAGTATTTTTATTCTCAGTTTAAAGACTTATTACGTTGTATATATATATATATATATATATATATACACACATATATATTCGCAATAAGGTCAGTTATTATTTTAGGGTAAAAAATTAATTTTTTAAAAATTTTTGTTTTAAAAACTCGTCACAAAATTAAAAATGAGAGCAATATTCAGCTAAATAAAAATTAATATTTTAAAATTCCAATATGTTCGGCAGGCAGAATTTAACAACCAAACACGGAGGTATTTTATCATATGTACTAATTTTTATTCAGCTGAATGGTGAATATATTTTTAATATTGTACGGAGTCTTTGAAAGAAAATTTTTAAAAATGGATTTATATAAATGTAATTTTTAACTTAAAAATAACTGATGAAAACTATAAAATGGTCGAAATGTTCTAAAAATAAATTTTAATGATTTAGTAAATATGTTTAACATTATATGAACCTTAATCCTAAAAACTGATTCATGAATATAGGTCATGGTGCAAGAAAAGTTGTTTACCTAGTATATGTATATATATATATATATATATATATATATATATATATATATATATATATATAGTATAATATATATATATATATATATATATATATATATATATATATATATATATATGTTTGAATCCCAGCTCCTTAAACACGATTTTTTTAGAGTAACATGCATTTCCTTGATATTTTAAAAGCAGCGTTTATTTTCTCGCATTATCTAACACGACAAATCGAATCTCGTTATTTTCTTCTAATTTTTAATAATTGATTTTTATAATTCAGCTGCGATGAACATTTCAAAATTATGTACGGGGTCACGGGACCTTACACACTGGCGACAGACTGGAAGATTAGAAATGTTTAGGTGATTAATTATAGGTTCTCAAAGAGAACAATATATTTTTATTGGTAATAAATTATAAAAAAATAATTAACAGCTTTTATATGAAATAACCATCTGTATTAAAATCCGCTTAAATTTTCAAAAATTTCCAAAAATAAAATTTAAATAAAACTCACAACAACATTTGTGATCATATAGCAATATAACTCATCTATCTTGGTTGTCTCTTTCTATCTTACTTTATCCTTAATAGCAAATTGTTGGCGATGTATGAATGAAAATAAGTATGTTTTCTTTTCTGGATTTCTTAATCTAGACAGAAAAACATGTCTTAAAACTGTCTTCGATATGCTTGTAGATTGATGACGCGCAAGTATTTTTTCATTGGAATAACTGTAGATCTTTCATTACTTAAATGTATATATCTATTATCTGCTACCACCTATTTTAAAAGAAGAAATACAAGTAGCAATAAAATCTGCTAAAGATGGAAAGGCCCCTGGCCCGGACGATCTACCTGCAGATGTGCTTAAGTTGATCGAAGAGCAAAATTTAGGTGCTGTAACTTCTTTATTTAATAAGACCTATGAAACAGGAATAATACCAGAAGAATGGCTTAAATCAACGTTTGTCACAATTCCTAAAAAGCAGAATGCCAGAAAATGCGAAGAACACCGTACGATCAGCCTAATGAGCCATACACTAAAGATCTTTCTCAAAGTCATCCATCGTAGAATTTATAAGAAACTGGAAGAAAATATAGCAGATACTCAGTTTGGCTTTAGAAACGGATGTGGCACTAGGGAGGCCTTGTTCGCCTACAATGTCTTGATGCAGCGATGTCTCGTTGTCAACCAAAATGTATACGCTTGTTTTATTGATTATAATAAAGCATTTGATAAAGTGAGACATAAACAACTAATAAAAGCGCTGAAACGAAAAAACCTTGACACAAGAGATATACAAATAATTGTAAAACTGTACCTAAACCAAAGTGCGTCTGTCCGTGTCCAATCTGAACTAACGAATGCAGTGGAGATCAAGCAAGGGGTGAGACAAGGATGTGTTCTCTCACCACTCCTTTTTAACCTCTACTCAGAGGAAATCTTCGCCAAAGCCCTCGAAAATGACACCGATGGAATACGAGTTAACGGCATTCTACTGAACAATTTGCGCTACGCAGACGACACAGTACTTCTCGTCGAAAACATGCAAGACCTTCAGAATATGTTGAATTATGTCACCACAACTAGTCGAGAATATGGTCTGACACTTAATGTTAAGAAGACCAAATACATGATTGTCACCAAAATTGAAGTACCCAATGAACATCTGTATGTCGAAGGCGAAAGGTTGGAAAGAGTCGAGAGATATGGCTATTTGGGTACAAGTGTCAACTGTTCCGTGGACTATTGTTCAAAAATAAAGATTCGCATTGAGAAGGCCCGTGCATCCTTTGTGAAGATCAAGAAGCTGCTCTGTAGTCGCGATTTGAGGCTTGACCTAAGAATTCGGATGCTTAAATGTTATGTATTCCCAGTCCTATTGTATGGTGTAGAAGCTTGGACTCTCAACTTACATTGCGAGCAGAAACTAGAAGTCTTCGAGATGTGGACCTACCGTAGGATGCTGTTAATATCATGGACAGAACATGTGACCAACTTGGAGGTTCTAAGAAGAATGAAGAAGGACGTAGAGATCCTATATGAAGTAAAAAAGAGAAAATTGTAATATCTCGGCCACATCATGAGAGGTCCAAGGTATAAGATTCTGCAACTCATAATCCAGGGAAAGATTGTGGGAAAAAGATCTGTTGGAAGAAGAAGAATATCCTGGCTTAGGAATTTGCGAGAATGGTTCAACGTCAAGTCGTCTGATCTATTCAAGGCCGCAGCTTCCAAGGTCAGAATAGCAATGATGATAGCCAACCTCCGAAATGGAGAAGGTACATGAAGAAGAAGATTATCTGCTGATCGTTAGAAAACTCAGTTATTGTCGGCGTTACCACCTAGAGCAGAAATAAATAACCAGTTCGAAATCAAAGCACACCAAAATCTTCTTATCTGAGAAATACCTAAAAGAAGTATATATGAGTTGATTTCCTATGATTATTGCTATTAATACATAGAAAATAAATCAGATGTTTATACTTCATCTGTTTAGTTTCAAGCTGTACGTTTCATTTCTTCTTGCAACATTAGCTACTAATTTCTTTACTCTTGCTTGAGATCCACTAACTGTGTATTTTTTACGTCTCTAGATAGTCAAGGTCAGAATGAATTATATTATAATAACTCAACAGAAAATAATATTCTCAAAAGAAAAAATTCTTGAAACATTTATTTAAAGTATTTAAATTTCCTATTTCTCTTTTTAGAATTCTTTCCTATTTTGATAAAACGGTTCGTTACGTATATATAATAAATAACATATTCTTATTAATATGCTTGTATAACAATATTATCATTTGAAAATTATTTAATTAGTTCAAAATACTTCTTAATTTCTAGTATTTTTATCTCATTATTGTTTTTTAAACTCCGGTATAAACCTAAATAAAAATAAGTTTATTTTAAGAATCGAGATTATTAATTAACAGTACTTCAATATTATCAAATTACTACTTTAAAAATTAATTTATTAATTATTTTTCGCTTTTTGTTGTTGTTTCTTGATAGATTTAACAAGATTAAATTGAATATACAGAACAAAGGATTTTATAATGGGACCGAGGCACCAAAGTAATCTCTCTGTTAGTTTTACATGGTTTCAAGTTATCGATCTTCTGTTTTATTCTCTTTTTTGTTCTTTATCCCAAACTGTTTATGGTTGATTTGTAATTGTATTATCATTTTAAATAATTTGACTTATCCATTGTTATGTATATAAGCTGTAAAAATTAATAAATAAATCTAAATATAGCACTAACTGTTTCTGAATTATTCCTGGTAAATGTTAAGTATTTGGTTCATCATTCTAAATTAAACTATTATTTTTTAGATGATCTCTCTGACGCTAAGCAATTCTTAGAATGTTATCATAAAGCCATTGAAGAAGGTGTTCCATCCATTCCACTCCCAACATTCAATCCTCTACTAGCTGACAACAAAACCTGGAGGCTTGACGAGTAAGTTTACCATTTAAAAAATTAACAGATTTCAGTTTATATTTGGTTTTAAAATTTGCGTACTTCGAAAATGTACGTGTAAGTGCACATAAATCAAAAGCTTCGACGGTATCGACCTAATAAGAAATAGTTGTATTTAAATTTAATCAACCGGTTGCACAAACCCTAACCAAGGTTGATGAAACATTAATACTTTTTCCATTGATCGTGTAAATGTTTTTGAGAATGACTGATATACATATTACACTGTACATGATGTTTATTACATAAATGATTGTAGGTGAACTTAGTGTTCATGCTTAATATGAAAAATTTATAAATGTGATTTGTATTTTAGAGATTTTTTCGCACTTACCAACAACATTTTTTACAATTTGGTGGACTATACTTTTCCTGTGCTAAATGCCACCAGCTACCATGATCCTGAAAGAGTTATCTTAAATTATGATCTCTACTGGCCAATAGTAAACATAACTGGTGACTGGGAATATTACACTACAAATCCTTTCATTACTACCGATTGGACTGGCAAATACAAGTAAGTAAAAAATATGGTAATTATTCTACGTAAACGACATTTTTTAAATATTTTACATATCCCCTATTTTAAGGTTATAGAACACGATTCTGGCCTAGGTTTTCCACAATTTCTTGTTCGTTTTTGGAAAACATCGAAACGAATTTTCATTTTAGGATTAATTTTTACCACTAAATCGTTTTTTTACATCCACAAATTTTGCCTTTCTAGAAGCTTGTTTTTGTGATATATAAAATGCCATAATAATTTGCACTATTTTTTTGAAAAAATCAGGAAGAACGACTAAAGAGATCATTATCACGGGTTCCATGTGTCAGCAACGATACTTGTCTCAAAAGGGATATATATCTTATCAGACAGCTGGTTGAGAAATCTATCGAGTACGATAAACCGCTGTTCATTTGTTATGTGGACTTTACACAAGCGTTCGACCGAGTCAAACTGGAACACATAACAGAATTACTGCGAAGAAAACAAGTAGACGAAGCAATTATACGCACAATATAGGAACTGAATTCCAAAAACACCATGGTAATTAAAACAAATAACACTCTAACAGAGGAAATCTCTCTATCCATAGGAATAAGACAGGGTGATAGCCTAAGTCCAACACTTTTCAATGTAATCATGGACGAAATCATTGATGAGGTAAAAAGTACAAATATTGGATACCCAATGGGGCACAACACCGTTCAGATTATATGTTTTGCAGACGATGTTGCCTTGACAGCAGATAGCGAGGACAACTTACAAAGAATGCTTTTCCATCTCAATCGAACAGCCAAACAGTATAATATGAAGATGTCTGTGGAGAAAACCAAAGCAATGGTAATAGCAAAAGAACCGGTAAGATGCAAACTAATGGTTGATGACAAACATATCAAACAGGTTGGGAAGTTTAAATACATAGGAGCACATTTAACAAGTAACAGGGCAGTAACGGAAGAAGTATGCACACAGGCCAACAAAGCGGCCATGATATCAGGCCAACTAAGAGACATAATCTGGAACAATAAACATATGACGGTTGAGAGCAAAGCAAGAATTTACAAGGTCTGTGTAAGACCGATACTGACCTACGCCGCAGAAACAAGAAATGAAACCACGAAGACAAAACAAATTATGAGAACCACAGAAATGAAAACGCTGAGAATGATTACGGGAACAAGTTTAAGAGATAGAACAAGAAACGCAAAAATACGCGAGGACAGCGGAGTGGGGGATGTTGTGAAGTGGGTTCGAAACCGTCGTAGGCAGTGGAGAGATCACGTGGAACGAATGGACGATGACAGACTAGCAAAAACCGTGATGAGAGAGAAACCAAACACCAAACGGCCGCCTGGGCGGCCCCCCAAAAGATGGAGAGACAGCTGGATTTCGACCTCAAACGATGATTGATGAGGCATTGTATAGATAACAGAACTTGGTTCTACATAGAAGAAGAAGAAGAAGAAGAAGATTTAAGCTTCAAGAGAAAAACTCAAAAAATCTTTTTCTAAATTATTGTATTACGCATGATTTTCCCATTAAATATTAAAGGTTTTTCAGAAGTGGCTAATTTAGATTAGGCTCAGCGATGGTTGTTAATTTGGCAAATTTTTACGGGTATGTTTATTTATTAACACGTTTGGAAAATTTCACAATAATTGTTGAAATAACTAAGTGCAGTTGAGCCAAAGAATGTACAACAGTGTTAGAATGATTGACGGTCAGCGGGTTTCCGGAGGAATAGAGGAAAACATTAAACGCTTTTTCTCGTTCCTATTGCAAAATGTTCAAAAGAGAGACTTTTAGGGGTCACTCATAAATGGATACTACCGAGAAGCTTACCACTGCTTAGCAGATAAAGGCTTTTAACATTTAACTATAAATCATTCACAAAAATTTCATAGATTCCAATAGAGGTGCCCACACTCAAAGCAATGATAAGGCCCGAAGGGATTTACATAAAAATGTTCTGTCAAAAATACTTTCACTACTTAGAACGATAAAGAAGATTAATAATAATTTGTAATAAATATTCTAAAAGTTAACAGTGCCTCTTTCGTATTTCCACTAAAAATTAAGAAAAAATGTTGAATACGAAAAATGGGGGTATGGAAAAAAACGTCGTTTTTCTAGATTTCACTTAATTGAAATAATTATTAAAAATTTTACATTGCTTCATGATTTTCATAGACATAAGTAATATTCTCTGCCATATTCTGTATAATTTGTAAATACGGGTAAATATCAGCTTTAAATATTTCAAAAAATTTCACTTTTTCACTGTTATCATTATCCTTTTTATTTTTCTCTGTTTGGTTTTTAGCATTGCTTTGGAGCATATTCATTGGTCCGGTATCTTCAATTTTACTAAACCAGGACAACAAGCCCAGGGCTACAACGCAACTGTTGGTGATTTTACTCTA